>NW_019774836.1:404713-459632 GCF_001039355.2 Lingula anatina | reverse complement strand
TTTTTTTTTTTTTTTTTTTTTTTTTTTTTTTTTTTTTGGAGGGGGGAGGTCCCCCCTTAAAATAATCCTGAATCCGCTCCCGTAGGGCATAGGAATACCATACCCTACACCGATCCTCTATTTAAAAAAACTACATTCCGTAACGTAGGTTTCAGGGGGGATTTCCAAGTCTATTTATAGATAACCCACGTGATCAATAGCCGCCATCTTTAGGGGGGTCCTACAGACAGTCGATGACTCTTTAAAACAAATCTGCGCAGTTTGCGTCAGGTAATCGTCTTATACTCGTATCCCAGTCCAATTGATACATTGAACGTTGTCAGAGCCGGTGCAGTGAATTAGGAAGATTGACACTGCTCTGTTGCTTGGATTAATCTTGTGAAGTTGAGGTTGGCAAGTGAGAAAACGAAATCGCAACCAATCGTGCTTCGTAAACAAACCATAGGTACTGTGCTATTTAAGGTTATTAGTAAAGTTTTATATTTGATAACGATATCAGTATGTAGTCCCCTGTAATGACTAATTCTTCCGTGTTTCAAGTAAACCGTTGCATTAGGACAATCGGATTTTAGATCTTCACACATTCTATAGGCATATTAGTACTACCGGTATATACAGGGGGTACACTTGGACACTTTAATTGCCCTGTCCCCCCCCCCCCCCCGCTCGCACGCACACACACACACACCAGATAACAATCACAGTGCACTGTACATGTATATCAACTATTCATTCAATGTTTGTGCCATGCAGATAATTAGTGAAAAAGCTACGTACCTGCTAGTACATGGATATGGTACTGTATATACCGAGATAACTTTACTGCATGTACTTAATTATAATTATTATATCAGTTACGAAAGCTGAATTCAAATATATAAAACAATTATAAAATTTTATTTCAGACTAGTTCATTCAGACTGATCAAATTATGGCAGATGAAGTAGACCGTGACAGAATTCGCAGACATCGGGTGGCACTAACCAAAAACATGGTGGAGCCAAAGGAGGTGTTGGTGTACCTGAACCAGTGGGGGGTGTTCACTAATACCATGAAAGAGAGTACAGAGGTGAGAGGCTTGTTAGACTGGGTTCCCTTGCCTAGATTGATCCAACAGGATCGGTCTAGCCATGGGGACTCAAGCTAAATTGCTATCAACTTTAGAGGCTGTCACACCTACTGAATCAGCTAGGGGGTATAATT
This sequence comes from Lingula anatina, assembly GCF_001039355.2. Next base: position 458,429 of record NW_019774836.1, on the reverse strand, counting down.
AACTTTCGTGGACTCTCAGCCTTCAGTAATTAATTACCGCTAACAGTTTTATGTAAATCAGGTTAATTGTCTAATTAAATAAAATGCTGTGCCTGCTACACTAGTACAGCAAGTGAGAATAAAATGACCAAAGTTTCATGCATTATTGTTTGTTTATAAAGATATATAATTATAATTATCATTTTGTGATAAAAACAAATTTTATTTTATCAGTCAGATGTGGTAGCATACTGGTAGTAAATGGTTTGAACCCAAATCCTTTACTGGTATACTAGTGTAAACCTTGAGTTTAAGTGAAAGCTTAAAGGGAAGGGATAAAAATAGAACAAGTTAGATAATTTTTTTTATTATTTGTTCCTCTTTCATATCAACAGGAACTGGGAAGTAAAAGGGAAATGGTGAACAAGATACTTGATGATACCCCCAAGAGAGGGAAGCATGCCGTCCGCATGTTGTATGATGCCTTGTTGATGACAGGCAAGATTACACAATTAAGACCACAGACGGATACCGAGAGCCCCCTACCCCTCCCCCCCCACACACACTCTCGTACACACACACACGCGTGCACGTGTGGACTATTTGACTAAAACAAAACGTTGTATCCATCATACTCATATGCATCATATTCAGAGAGAGAGAGGTGGGGGAGGGGGGGGGATATTCTGGTATCCACAAAACTACTGCAAAATGATTGCGTGAACTTTGATTAAAATGGTTCCTTTGCAGCAAGAAGATAGGTACCAGTAGTATAGTATTGTACAAACTTACATGTGAACACACACATTCTCTCTCTCTGTCTCTCTTCCTGTAATCTTTGATCCACATCCTGTCACTCTGTAAATGTAATTATACATTTACATTTACATTTACAGAGTAAATGTAAATGTAAATGTAATTATACTGGTAGATAAATATAATTATACTGGGGTAGCGCTTACACTTGCCAATTTAGCCAAATGCTGTAACTGGCTTAAATTGGCTACGTAAAGATAAAGGGCCCGGTTTGACTTGTTTTAGTCAAATTATAGCCATTTTGATAAATTGACAAAATGTGGTGATTTGGCTAAGCTAAAAAAGTTGCTAGCGCTACCCCAGTTATATATGCTTTTGTTTTTGTACATTGCATTATGTGATACATTATCATTTGGACAAATGCATTTTTCCCACAAAAATTACCATGGGAAGACATTTATATAAATAAATTAATTCATTAATTGATTTATTGAGTAATTTGTTTTATTTGGGAAAAACACAGGACTGGTAGCTTCAGTTTGAAAGATAAGTATAACAACAACAATGACAATGGATTTCTTTTTTTTTTTTTGACATTCATGGACAAAGCAAAATAGTTGATGCCCTGTCTCTTATCTGTAGACCAAACAGAACTGGCAGACTTAATGTATCCAGAACTGAAAGAGGACCGGCTAGCTGAAAAGCTCCATGTCACGGGAGAGCAGTCTGAGGTGGTACGGTCACAGTCTGCAGCCAGGGCCTTCAGGAGACAAATGTCCAATCCTCCAGAAGAGGGCGACTCTGAGGAAGAGGAGCTTCCACCTGGTGGGTTGGGGTGCTTTTGTGGTGCTTAAAGACATATAGTATAATATCAGGCCCGTAGCCAGGGGGGTTCAGGGGGTTCGAAAGAACTGCCCCTTTTGTCAGGAAAAGGTCCATTTTGGGTCAAATTTTATCTAGGCACACATAAGTTTCATTGTAAAAGGTCCACTTTTTCAGAAAAAGAACACCCCTTTAGAATTTGCTGGCTACGGGCCTGAATATCACGACTACCAGTACTTACAAAGCAAAAAATAAATAAATACTGGAAATTTCAATAATTTTCTTACAAACTCCAACTTGATGTTTTTGAAAAAGGTGTTCATTTGTGATTAAACAAAGAGATTGAGTTGAAATATCCATGGTAAAATTATTTGAATTATGGTTTTATTCACCTGCAATGCTTTTTGTGTGTTGTTTAAAATTTGTCAGAATTAATTATTGTCATACTTTTGTGAATGCAGATTTCACATACTAACAAATAGAGGCAATGTTATCCATTTTCAGATTTTCCCACTGAGGAGACGGTGAGACCAGATATACACAAGGATCTAAAAGAGGTCACGAGTAGGAGGATAAAGAACTTTGCAACAAAACCTAACAAGGTACAACATGTATTTTTCTTGTTTTCCATCTGAGATCTATGCTCATACTAAACATGTTTCTGTAGAGCATTTCTTTCTTTCTTTCTTTCTTTCTTTCTTTCTTTCTTTTTTTTTACATTGATAATTAAAAATATATATAACATTCCTTATTATTGCTCACTTAAATACTAGCACATACATGTAGGTGTCATATAGATGTCAGTGTGGTTACAGTAATAATTTTATTATATATATATGCTAGGTTTTTATTTGTATTGTTGTATGTGTTTGTTTAATATCTTATATTATTTAATAAATATCATCATCACTTTTATTATTTGTAATGGTTGATTGTGACTTTTCATGTAAATTAATCTACTAGTAATGAAGTAGATTCCTGTTTACTGTTCAACTCTGACATTCTTTTGTTTGTTTGTATGTATGTACTAGTATGTACATATGTATTCTAAACACTCAATAAAGAAAAAAAAATTAGAAATTTATGACTTATGTATAAAAACTATGATTCTTGTTTGACATTTTTGAATGTTGGATGTTAGCATCAAGAAAGGTCATATTTACTATAATCATTCTAAAACTACAAGTTTTCATATTTAAAAAAATTAAGTAAAATTTAATTATTTTTTCCATCATGTACATGTTTTATCTTTATTATTATTATTATTATTTATTTATTTATTTATTTTTTTGCTCCGCAGGCCTACACAAACACCTCCTATCCTCGGGGAATAGCACTGATAATTAACAATGTGAAATTTAGTGATACCAAGCTGTCTGACAGGACAGGATCAGATCTAGATGCACAAAAACTTGAAAAGTTGTTTCATAAACTTGACTACAACGTCCAGAGCAAGACAGACCTGTCTGCAGCAGTGAGTGTTGTAAAATATTTTTAATGTGTTTTTACTGTTATTTGTTTATTTATTTATTGATTTATAAATATTAATATTATTATTAAATTATTTATTTATAAATAATATATAAAAATATAAGCACACATTTTTTAGATTTGTTGCATTTGACTGCCAGGCAATTACATTTAATTTGATAATAATTACATCAACCATTTGATCAAAATTGGAAACCTTTTCAACTACATATACCAACTATATAATTACATCTACAACCTAACTTAAAAATCAATGGTTTACAGGCGATTAGAAGCACTCTTCAAGAAGTTGCATCCAGACAAGAACACAGATCACATCATTCCTTCATCTTGGTAATCCTTAGCCACGGAGCCAAAGGGAAGATTTATGGGGAGGATGGGAAACATGTTGAAATTGAAGAGATTCTCAAACAATTTAATGGCATTAACTGTCCTCTGTTGATAGACAAACCAAAGCTGTTTTTTATTCAGGCTTGTCAGGGAGGTAGGTTTTGCACTATACAAGAGAGAACATTTTTTCTTTGTAGTGTGATTTTAGTTATAAAATATTGAAGTATTGTTTCCATAACTCTGACTTATTATATGTACAGTAATTACAACTGTACTTGATCTTTTCAGATACATGCTTTTATAATTACAAAAATTATATTTCTGTATAGCATATGTGGCACTTTTTTTGCATAGAATAATACTATAGAGCAATCTGCTCTTAATTTTGTTGTTAATACTCAAAAGTTGTGTTTTGATTTTAAGAAATTATGCGTAAAAATACAGTATCTGTAAAAAAATTCACAATTTTCCCCCACTGAAAAGATAAAGGAACTAAGTAACCAAGTTTTTTAAATGTTCATTTCTTGTTGATGTGCCTTCCACTGAGAGTTAGATCAGTTTTATTTTCAGTTGGGATCCAAAATGACACCTGGGTTCAAAAACCAGTAGCCACCATGTCATTTATGTGAGTCACACTATCATAATTAATACTTTGACTTTGTATTTTGCTTCCTCTTTCACAGATAAAAGAGATGGACCAGGATCGCAGACAAAAAAAGAGAACGCGGACGGTGAACGTGATGCAATAGAAGAAATAACAACGCAGCTGGAAAACTCTCGGATCCAGGAAAGACCAGATGCTGTCAATGCCTCGGTGCCCACTATGGCAGACATATTACTTGCCATGGCAACTACTGCAGGTAGGAAAATTGGCCTACCTCATATACACTGTACTTTTAAAATAACTGATATCTTACACAATGGTCCTTCTGATTTCATTTTTGATTTATTTGTTTTTTCATTAATTCTGCCATTTATGAAATTTACCTATCTATATTTATTTATCTGGCTATTATTTATTTGATTGTTTGCACATTTGTTCATTTAAATATAAATTTCAAGTATAATGCATATTTATTAATTTTATTTATTTATAGATGTATATTACTTAGATAATGCATATTTTTCTTTTTTTTTTTTTTTCAGATTATGTATCTTGGAGAAATGATTGCAAGGGGACATGGTTTATCCAGGCTTTAGCCTTTGTGATAAGCAAGTATGCCCACAGGGACAGCATGGCAAGCCTCATGACTAAAGTGAGTGAAAGAAGTCTCCCTTGTGGGCATAACCAAAACATTTTCCCATTTTATAATTATTGAACTTAAAGTGTGTGTGTGTGTGTGTTTTTGTATTTCCATTGAGAACCATATTGGTTATATGCATGTTATCTTACTTGGATGTCTTACAATCTTCTGAAGGAACCTACGGGTACTTTTTCCCCTTTTGAGAAATTGCTTGAAATCTGCCTCTCCTTTGGCAGTAATAAGAGAAGGTTCATAACAGTTGTTGTATTACTTTTAATGAAATGATACTGCATACAGTGTAGAAAAAAAAAACTGTGATGTAGTGCTCTTTTTTAAAGAAGTGAATGATTTTGCTAATTAGAAATGGTATAACACATGAGATCCAAGTGCAAAGAAGTGTTCTTGAGTAAGAGAAAATTGCTTCTCTTTCAAGGAAAAATTTGATTCAGCAGGACTTTGTTGAATAAGCTACCTCTCAGGTTGTATGTAAAAGAGACTGATTGTTGATCCCCACCTTTACAACAATTGGAAAAAACAAAGTAAAGGTTTATTCCACCTTGTCCCAGTGCAGGATGAACCCCATGCTCTCAAGATAACCACTAAACATTAGTGATCAAGAAACTTTCTTCAGCTGAATGTTTTTCTAACTTTTTTCTTCATTGTGATAAAATTTAGGTAAACAATCTAGTGGCCAAAGCAAAAACCCATGATGGTCAATACAAGCAAGTTTCAGAATGCCGGTCATCGCTGAGAAAGGACTTCTACTTCTTTCCTGGACTCAGAAATCCTCAACATGCTTACGGTGGGGGGAACCCTGTCAATCATCAGACCCAAGGTCAAGGTCAAGAGCATGCGACCCAAGGTCAGGGTCATTTCCAAAGTCAAGGTCATGTGACAGCTGGGGTCAATACAGCAACTGGAGAGGGCAGCACTGTAGGGAGTAGGTATATACTGACGGCACTGCAACCTGGAGGGGATCCGACAAATGTTCAAAGTCAGACTGTCCCAGATGAAAGGTCAAAGTTCAACAACCAAGCTGGTACTGATGGTTACTATGGGGGTGAACAGTATGGTCCTTCATATGGCCCTCAAGGATATGGCACCAATCAGCATGGATCCTTCCACAACTCCCAGCCATATGGACCCTTGTACCCTGCACAGCAGCAAGGCCCCCAATTCGTTTCCCAACAATTCGGACCCCATTTTGGGTCCCAGCAGTACGGCCCTCACGTTCAACCCCCAAGATATGGCTACAGTTACAGTACCCCCCAGTATGGGACCCACTTTGATGCCCCAAAATACGGAGGTGACTATCAACATGTGGGATATTTTGGGAACCCCCCCTCTGGAAACCCCCCTATTTATCATGAGCAGCACAGGTCTACGCCAGACCCTGGGGTACCCCATGTGGGACCCTCGTTAAGTGGTGGTTATGTGTCCTCTATGTATGGCCCAGCAAGGACAGGGCATGACAATCTGGCCCATCCAGTAGAAGAAACTGAAGCCAAATATGTCTTCTCTGGGTGAATGGATTGTATTGTCTTATTTTGACTTTGGATAAATACAGTGTAAATGTAAGGAATCAAAATGGTGATCCCCCCTCTATTTAGGAATAACAAATCGTGCATAGCTGTATATTTTATTATAAAGCATTACAATATTTTTATTGTATTATTATTATTATTATTATTATTATTAGTCAGGTATTATCTCATCATCTATGTCATTATAAGAACACTGGCTGCTTGCTAAATTTGAACAATTGAAAGTTAATTTTTAATATTACCCAAAATTAATATTTGCACTCAATTCTGGTTGATCTAGATAGGTTATTGTCAATTTTATTTTTACCGTTTTATTTTTATTTCTAATTCTTATTTTTTTATGTGATTAATGAATAAAATATTGGAATTATGGATGGTGTTTGAACTTCATGAATATAATTACCAGCAATTGCCATAGTAACCATATTTAGCTATGATAGCAGTCATATGGATATCAGATGAAATATGCATAGCCCAAGTACCAGCAGACACGTCAAATCATTTCCACCAAACCCGGCCAAATGCCACCACATTGTTTCGTGAAGTGCTACATATATAACTTTAAAAAAGAAACCAATACCACAGGGTTTCGTTTCATTATTTTCCAAAACTGTGATATTTGAACAGATGTTTTCTGCTCACTTTCTTTGCTTCACGCACCACTAGTAAGGGGTGGATCTATCCTAGTTGAACTTTATATATAGATGCGTTATCAGTGTTATTTATTTCTCACACATGTTCAACGAGGTGATTATGATGAACTTAACATCTTGCAGATGCCCTTCATTACGTTTTAGTGATACTTAAAAAATATCTCTCGATTTTTGTTGAAGATTAGCAAGCAAGTTTTAAGGTCTACTGAATGAACATAGATGCATTGTACGGTTCATTTAAAGAAGTACTAGTACACGTTTCCCTGTAGTTACAGGGTAGCTAAAATTCCCATTTGATTAAAGTTGCATTACCGGTATATTTGTGGCCAAATGTGTGGTTTATATATGGTTAACTGCTTGATCTTTGTGCACGTAGATACAGCTCATTGGTTTCATACGGTTATTATATATATATATATATATATATATATATATATATATATATATATATATATGCATTTATGAGGTCAAAATACATTTCAGTCAAAATAACGAAGATGTGTAAATGTAAACTTTATCTATTGTACATGTACTTTTTTTTTTTTTTTGTGATGCCAATAAAACTATTTAAAAAAAGGAACAAAGGTGACCGTTTTCCCCCTAATACGTTGGAAAATATTTGTTCCGCAAAGAAGTAAAGGAAGATATCACGATTGAAAACGCCACAGAAGACAGAAGTTATCAATATAAAACACCCTTTAATACAAAAAAATACAATAATGCTGCATTGATTGGAATGTAGTAACGATGACACCATAGAAAATCTCGCGAAGCACGCTGTAACGGACGTTACACAACACATGTTAAATTGACCTTAACTTGCAAAAATATAAATATCTAACATAAATGAATGTAATATACAATCGTACATCCGGACATTACGAAACACTCCAAGATACCAATGGCCTTATTTTTTTACACATAAGATTTTTTGCCGCGAAATGGCATAGAGCCTAGATCAAATTTGATTCAGAAGTGAATCTCTCCTTGGCAAAAGTGCGGTTCGTTTAAACCCAACCCCAACCCCTGAGTCTCCCTGTCCCTGAGCCTCTATGGAGAATGGGGTTATTACGGCGAAGTCTGTTGAGAGAAATTACTTGGAAACTAACTGTTACGTCTCCAACGAAGCCATCGTTTTCGTACTTCTTTAACGGAGTGAAATTTTGACAAGCTATGTCGCAAAGAATCACTCATAAGTAATTTCTTTTTTCGCAGCTTAAGACCCTTTTCACAAGAACAATTTAGGAGCAATAATTTTTCTGGTCCTAGAATGTAATGATGTTATTGGAAAAGAGGGGGGGGGTCACTTTCTTTCACGCGCCCCGATGTTTCAATTAAAATTTAACTAGTCAACTCAGATTGTCATTTGGGGGGGTATCATTCGTAATAGTTGTGCTTCAAAGTTGTCGGTCTCTCAAGACGGGGCGAAACGGAAAAGTTTACCGCTGTCTTGTGAAAAGGGGTCTTTATCTCGACGTGCTTCTTTGTCAACAGAATGATATATCCACAAACCCTGTTGCAAAGCCAAACAAATTGGAAATTTCCGTTCTCGTACATTTCAGAGATGTTTTAAGAGTCAAATGGCACTTTTAATGCCATGATTAAAAAAAAAAAATGCGCCTGTACTGTGCTAACAACACCCTCGTTATTCTTTTGACACAATCGCAGGGAACTTGTACCCCAGACACTCCAAGTCTTTAAACCACGCTTCAATATTATAAACATCGTCAATCTGTAACACTTGATGGTTATACATTTCTTTGTACAACTCTATTGACATGGACGCAATGTCTTTTTCCGAACTTTTCCAGTTTGTTAAATACTCCACTAACTGCGCCGCACGCATGTATAGGTCATTCTCAGAATCAAAGTCTGCTAACCAGTTGTGAGCGTTTCTGTACTGAACAACCCACGGGGCGGAGAAAACCAAGCTCCTTTCAATGTACCAAAATAGTCTCACGTTAAAATACGACCTCCAGATGTCGCTAACGCGTCCTTTAACAGTCACGGGTAGATAAGTTGAGAAAAACGCGTCATACATCGTCATTGTAGCCTGGGCGTTGTAGGGCGTCATGACTCCCTGGGGGACGGCGACGTAGAGTTCCTTATGGTGAAAATCAAAAGGAAGTGGTTGCGTAAACCGATAGATGGCGTCAACGTCCGGTTCGTTATCGGCCAGGGATTGGATGATTCCGATTTTCCCCAAGGGAAGCTCGTCCGTGAACGACTGCGTTTTCGCTTCTTTTGACTTGATTTTCTCCAAGGGAAATCCTCTTGGCCAGGAATCTGGATATTTGCTCATCATAGGATACGGGTTCCAGACGGTCCCCTTCATGTTGATATTTTTGACGCCCTTTATTTTGGCAGGATCTGGGATCTTGGCCCTGCGCAGTACGTTGTCGTCATCCGTATCATAGATGTACTCAGCTCCATGATGTATGGCATACATGTATCCAATATTCTTCCGACCGAAGTGATTCCATATGAGCAATTTACAGATGTGGAACTGGCAACTCTCCTGTTCCAAAACGCTGAGATATTTGACGTTAGGGACGACATATTTCTCCGGGCCCTTTTTATCAGCGACGACCACGACGCACCAAGACGTTATCTCGGAGAGCTGCTTGACCAGTTCCGACGGTTCAAATATCGTCGTGATGACCACCCATTTTTTGCAAGGCGTCGCAGGGGGCTTTTTGTGATAGTCCGTGCACGTCGACGGCGGTCGATATCCCACCCGCTTGTCCTTCTCAAAATCGCGGACTCTTTTCATTTGGAATCTTCGTCCACTTGTTGCGCCGAAATCCGCCGTTCCTCCCGATACGAGGCCGCCTGCGACGTTAATGGCGGTCGTTCCTTGGCAGGACACATTGAGGGGTCTAAACTTTGAGCCAAGTGAGGCGATAAGGACAAGTCCCGCCGCGATGACGCCGACGACAACGATCACATTTGAATTGATTTTCACAACACTTCTTGTCATGTTTGGTTTATCCTGCAAAGAGAATGGAAATTCATGTTAAGAATATATACGAAAACACTGATCGTGATGAAGTAGTTGTTTGTAATGATTTCACTACATGAAGACAAACTTATTAAGCTTTGCCCATCGCACAACCCTCAGACGTACCCAGGGGCGGATTTAGGCCGTCTTCTGGGTCTTCCAGAAGACGGTCAGATTTTCAAGTTTACATTGTCTTACAATGTTTTCTGTCGGAAGACGGTCAAAAATGGAAGATGGATCAACAAAGATAATTTGGAAGACTGTCAGAAAATATCTCTGGATCCGCCCCTGCGTACCAGTATAACCTGGAGGGCCTGATTTTATGGCTGATAATTTGAAAAAATATTGCACGTTACTTCTTTATAAAGCAATAATAATAATAATAATAATAATAATAATAATAATAATAATAATAATAAAAGTTGTCCTGGAAATATCAACAATTCTACTGGGGTACCTTACAATCACCAAGGTACATACATTAATTTGCTGCTGAATGAATTACCAATTTACCACCATCACTGCCCAGGCCTACCCAACTACCAGACTCGGCACCGAATGATCCTGAATTCACCGCTAGATGGGACCACACTACTTGTTTTCAAGGTGGGCGTCAGTACGCGCTTCGAAGTATCAATCGCGACACCGCTCTTGCCTAGTACGCGATGTGATAGTGATAATTCTCAGCGGGGTTGGAAAGTAGTGCATCTCATCTCAAAATTTGTTCCGGGGTATGATAGCCTACTGTGGAATGCGTACTGATGCACACCTTGAAAACGGGTAGTGTGGTCCGATCCACCGGTAAATTCGGGATCATTCGGTGCCGAGTCTGGTAGTTGGGTAGGCCTGACCATGCTTTGCTTGATTCTAAGTTAGCCCAATTCTGAACCTTGAAATTCTAATATCCTAACATTTTTTCCGGGCTTTTTACCAGACTATCGACTAAAAAAACAAACAAAGGCAAGACATGACTTTCTTGGCGGAGTTAAAAACTGGTTGATACACGTGTGTATTGTAATGTTGCCAACGGTTTTGAGCATGATGTCTCTTGGTAATTTCGGGGCACTTGAGACGTTCAATTTCTTGTGGGTCCCGGGGGGGGGGGATAATTTGTTTTTTGAAGGTCTCACACCCATGGTGCAATTTTAAGACATCTGGAAGCTCTACTTTAACTGGCGTTAAAATTGTTTATGTCAATGAATATTTCCTCAGTTGTTGGCCTTATATGTTGCGAAGTGACCTAGGGTACTAACTATCTAGAATGTAAGGCAGAAAACTGTGTGAATAGCGATCCTGACTGCCAACGTGCACATGGAAAACCTCATATTCAATGGAATTAACTAAGTATAGGCTACTAACATGTAGTCATTTTAACCCAACAAAATACAATTAACAACGTGTAAGACTGAAGAAAATTACTTCAAAGCAGTGTAAGCAGCCTGTAAGCTTACAAGCAAAATTTGACTTAGAATTACTGGGTAACTACTTGATCTGCTTGAAAAAAGCTACAGAAAAGACATGAAAAACAAGAGATAATACATCAACAGAAAAAAGTCAGTCTTCTGTAACGCCTCCGAATCTAATTTCTGTCGTAATTCAAAATTAGGGTGACCACTTTTCACTCAAAAATATCAGTTATTAATCTTAAATTCGTGCTGTACCTCTATATTACTAAGGCTTTTCCTTGAATATTGACCTTGAACCGATTTTCGGTGCACAAATATCACGTGACACGAATCATGTGACACTAGAGAATTTCGCTTTGAACACTATTTGCACACTTCTTCCCTCTAACGTGATTGTATATGCATGTTATCTGCAATTTTATCAATGGAAAGTTGAAAACATTTACCAGATCTGAAAACAGCTAGAAAAAGAGTGTAAGAACACACCTCTCGCTCTCACGTACGAGGATGGACCCGTTCTCATCCGAAACCCCGCCATTTTACACAGGACGGTGAGCAGGTTAGGTGAATTTTATCGATGAAGTTGAAATTTGGGCCACCCTTTAGCTTCATCGGATCGTTAAGTCAAATGTTTATTTTTTTTTAAATGGATATATGATATGCACTTAAAATCCTCGGAATACCAAATATGGAAGCCTAGTTTGTATCTATACTCGAGGAGGGGGGGGGGGGGGCGTCTCACTGACCTTCCACCCCTATTTTTAGTTCAAACGAGATCCAGGCATTTGGCAAATAATGAAACCAATATTATATGGACCAAGCCTTAGGCTGGGTTATATGCTAAAAAATCACGAGAAAAATGTATTGCCTCTCTCCCCAAACCGTTATAAAATATTTCATTAACACATAAATCCATTTTATGACATAGCCTAGGGCCTAATGTGTGTGCAATGTAATTTTTTCATACATCTTCCGATGTAGGCCTGTAACAGGTAGAGATATTTAATATGTAGGCCTATATATTCAGTGTGTAGGCCCTGCTGTCTCGGATATAATCGCAGGAAAAAAAATACTTTTGTTTTTTTTTTTATTATGCCGAATAGGCCTACCTTGTTCTGTAAATTGGCCTACTGTTAGTCTGTGCATGAGCTAATTGCATTCAGCGAGAGTCCCCTCTGAGTTACATCTATCTACGTGGAACGACGGTTTCATTTTTTATCACGTAGGGCACTGTTCATTTTTCACACCGTTTCATGAGCCCTTGTGCGGAAAATTGAATTACACAGTTTGGAATATCACTTAAGAATAACGCATGGGGATAATATGAAGCTACGCCAGATGGAAATGTATTTGGTTCATATGTCATCTTGAAATGGTTTCCTGCATTATCTCATATAGGCTATATATATATATATATATATATATATATATATATATATATATATATATATATATATATATATATTAATACTGCCCTGCCAGGTAACTGCATATTTATAATAGCGTCTTCTAGGGGCCATTCAGAATAGGGGACTAACTAGTCCGGGGGCCAAACATGGCAACACACTACATAAAGCTTGTCGTCTAATCCGCTATTAGACAATGAATAGATATCCCGTGGGGAAGTATTCAAGTGGGTCGGCCATATTTGACCCTCGGATTAGTTAGTCCCCTACTCTGAATGGGGCCTTATATTGCGGTTATGTGGGAGATGATACACTGTCACCCGAGCGATATACGCCAGAACAGCGAGAACAAATTAAAATCGTGTATACGCAAGTTCTTGCGTCTCAGATGTAGCAAAATGTACTAGATTGTGCCTCGAGAAATACTTAAATAAGATTACTTTTTTATCAACTTGTTTATATTATGTACGCAGTCGGTCAAATCCTGTTTATAATCTATAACACTATATCGCTTTGCCCAGACAATAATAGGAAATTAATTAACTATTTGACGAGAGGGCGGCACTGTAAATATTAGACGTACATACAGGGAGAAAGTAGGCCCCTACTCGCATTTTGCCTAAAATCGCCTCTAACCCCCCCCCCCCAAAAAAAAAAAAAAAAAAAAGAAGAAGGCCTATATCGCCACTGTCACATAAAATCCCTAGACATGCATATACCCTGTACCAGGGCCACAGATTCATTTTTCACTAGATATTAATGTACCTCTGGTTAAATAGATGGCTCAGCAAAAAATGTCCCCAATAATAACTGCGGCCCTGTTTGAGGGTAACGTGCCTATGCGATTGTTCACAGTGATCGAGTCAGTCACACGATTTAAACATTCCTGACAAAGTACTCGTGACCTAAACCCAGCCCTGGGCCCTGTAACTCGAAACCATCGCTCACTGCGGCCGAGCGCAAGCGTCTCGATTCCATATAACTTGTCCATACTCGCCCCATGTAATACATTGTAGCCTCTATATGTGATATCGCTATTCGCATTTACGCGATGCTTTCGAGTTACGGGGTCCTGCTTAACAATGGCGGTTCTTCAAACCACGCAAAGTTAAGGACGGTGTGAGCAATAATAGACTTTATTTACTTTGTACGGAGTATAAACACCAGTTTTGCTTGATATGTATTTGGTATTTTTTCAATCTCCTAAGTACCCTATTTACAAAAATAACAATGTTGCTCTCTATGGCCCTGTTGTAAATAACTTACCACGTCACCCATAGCCCGGTGTATTTTTTTCCACGAATCCGAATCGACTGGATTATAATTGACTTTTTTCCTACACAAATCTGGCCCAGTGATCCACTGTAGTCTCGTGCCCGAAGTCCTTTAAATATATCACCAGTTTCCAATGGCGGCTTACAACATTACGCCAGGCAAAATGGTGGACAAATTATGGATTTTTTCCCTGCCAAGCAGATTCTCTTCTCTTTTGTATGAAAAGCGGACCCTTCCCTTGCTTGTACCGGTATATGTAATGGGGGTGAAGGGGCGTAACTTGCCCGCAGTGAAAGTGAATTGCAAAAAATATACATGAACCGTGCTACAATACATGTGTGAAACAGATATCCCATATCACATGGTGAAAGGTGAAAAACCGCTTGTCCTTAACTGGTAGATTATTTATGATCAGGGCCCCGTAACTCGAAAGCATCGCGTATTGCGACCGAGCGCAAGCGTCTCGATTCCATAACAGGCCCATACTCGCCCCATGTAATACACTGTAGCCTCTTTGTGATCGCTTTTCGCAACACGCGATGCTTTTTTGTTACGGGGCCCAGGGACGACGCGTGGAGATGCGTGTGAGAGGTGGAGAGACTATATTACAGGATTAAGCTGTCTTCCTTTCATGTAGTTCCCCAATATTTAGGCCGTGGACCAGTTAGCACTCGGCTCTTCTCATTCTGAATGGCCCCTAACTCACCAGCCTTACATTCCAAGGCACTTTCACTTTAAATGTTGACCACGGAGTATACAACTCCTTGATATTGACGTTAAATCTTCAAAAAGGAGCCTTTAAAGCCATACTACAAGTCATATTTTCACATAGTTATGCTGGGGCAAACAAAGGCTTGGTTGGGAGGCTTTAATCCCTTTCTGACTTTCAACATGAAGTATACATGTAAATACACCGGTGTGACAGGAATGATCGGCCTTGGAATGGACGTACAAGGGTCCCACATGATTACCACAGGTTGGGGTTAGTTGGAGTATTGTGGTCAGTACATGGGAACAATGTCACCTGTGCAAAGTAACAGACTACGGTTCCTCATTAGATATGAAAAACCTTCACCTCTGACAACTTCTTAAATAAAACTGAGCTCAACAACAACACAAACAAAATCAAAGTTTCTCTGAAATATTACAAGCTTTAAAGGTCTTTTCTATCTCGAAATTCTCAATTAACAGCAAATTATCTACCTCTGATGTTCAGAGTTACCGCTGTGACAAATATGCTTGGACCGGGGCGAACTAGATCCGTGAAAAGGGGTTGGACTTGTCCCTAAGGTTTTTATATATTATTTTTATTATTATTTATTTATTTATCTTTTTTACAAATGTGATTGCATAATATTTGCAAGACTAATTCAAAGTAAGAATTTGTCACAATTAATGCCATACATACCTGCATGACATACATATAAATAACTATAACTGTAAATCTTTACTCAACTCACAAAAACAGGCACTAAATTGAGACTGAAAATTTACTGTCAGAGGTAAAATAATGAGTTGTTGCACCCACCCAATATTAAAAAAATACACTGCCTGTATTCTAATGCAAAACATACCACAAGACGCTCTATGTAATTCCTTGACAAATACCTTCTTCATATATAACAAGCAATTTACCTTAGCGGAACAGGTTTACCAGCTTACACTGAGAGTCTTATTAACGCTCTATGAATTTGTTTGGGACTGAAGCCTGATCTAAGACCCCATTTCCAGAGATAAGATCGATCCAAACTAGATCGACCTAACTCCCTGGGCCAGGGGTTCACGCTAAATAGCTGTCAGCCGAGCGGGCACGAAAGTTAATTACCCCCTTACAGCTTGTAGTAGGCGGGACGGACATTTAAGCCGGATTATCTGACAGTAATCTGGTGAGACTCCCCGCGGGGATAGATCGATCTAAAAGCTCTGGGAATACGCCCTAAGTTAAGGGCCATTTCTCAAGCTGCTCAACTAAAGACTCTTACTGTTATTATTATTATTACTATTATTATTATTATTATGGTGAAGAAAGTATGAATAAAGCATGTACTATCAGATGGAAGTAGTTTCCTCTATTCTCCGAATCAGAGGGAAAACAACTTGCAATAGACAGATACTGTGACAGTATATGGATAATATACAACCCTGCGTCCTCTACATGGGAACCACGGCTGTTTCACCAAGGCGATGTCATTAACTCGACAGAACAATGCAACGTTATTACTCAATTATTATAATTAGAATCAGTTAAAAAGTCTTACCTCTATCGTTGTTTTTCTCTCACTTGACCCTAGCCAGCACTCTGGATAGTTTTAACTAATCTAATTAAAATTACACAATAGTTACGGCTTGTAATACACAATACCCCCTGTATGTATGCACGTGAATGTCATCCATTTTAACACCTATAAAATCACTCTCGCTTATAATGTTGCCACTAAAATGCATGATGGATAAATAATTTAACCATAATGGACCCAAGGTCTATAACACCGGTAGAGGTACATGTATGGGTAATAGCTAGACTACAAGTTCTGGGCGAGACATAATGACGTCATGTTGATAGATACCAGTGTGACTAAGTACTACAAATTAAATCCATAGAAAAAAAAACAATACAGTGCAATATAATACAACACAATAGAGGTTAAAATAAAATATATATTATAAATGAAAATTATCAAACAAAAGCCGAAATATTTTCATACCGTTAGATTACAGCCAAACTGGGCTGAAAATATTTCGGCTTGTGTTTGATAATTTTCATTTATGATCCAACTACCAAGCTGATAGACATTTTTGCTCAAAATATATATTGTTAGAAATTCTAATTATGCACCATCAAGGGATCACCACGAATTTGAAAACATACTGCTACGTAACGACCCATATTCAAGGACGGCTTTTTATCACCCAAATCCAATAAAGAGGTGCAAATGAGGTCAGAGGCACGCTCTTAAAAATATTAAGTGTACAGATTAGAAATTATGTTTGATAATTTTAGGGTCCTACATGCACAAGTTCGTATGAAAGTTTCACTGCACTAGAACCATGAATAATAAAAAATAATTCACCATCAAAACCTAAAAAGAAACACGTTACAGTCACAAATGGAACACTTTCAGATCCGGAAGTGTTTTACTCACTTTGAAAATTCGAACAGCCCTGGTTTTGTTTTTTTAATCTATGTCCTTCATGCATAACGTTGTAAAAAACATGATAATCTTCTGTATAGAGCGATGAATTTTTATGTACGCTTTTAGTATGTCGGTCACTGAATATCATATAAAGAAAATTGCGGTATACCGACAGACAAAGAAGCATTAACTGAACTTTGTTTATGCGCGGTGCAAAGAATTATGTCATAAATGTCAAGCTTCACACTACAGATGATTCAGCTGACAACATAACTTATTGCAGTAAGTGCTTGGACAAGTATAACCTTGTCTGACATATTTTTCATGGGAACATACGTTACCTTAGCCATGACGCAAAGCCACCTGAGTTAAAATTAAAATATTCATTAAGACGTCCTTAGCCAGCTATAATTTACAACCGCTGAATCACTCAGCAGTATTTGGAACACGATACAAATAAATAAATAAATAAATAAATAAATAAATAAATAAATAAAATGTATGTGTTCCAGAACATACAATTATGTTTTTTACTAGAACATTTATGATAGACCATAATAGAAAGTACATGAGGATTTGTTCCGTACGCATAAATGTTTTAAAACACAACTTCAAATTCTTTCATTTTTATTTTTCGTATTTTTTATTTATTTATTTATTTTATTTATTTATTTTATTTTATTTTCAGACTTGTGAAATTTCGGCTTGTGAAATGCACCTCTATATTGAGTTTGGGTCTTGTCCTTTGTTAAAAATACCAACTC
The DNA here is from genome assembly GCF_001039355.2 of Lingula anatina. The sequence continues at coordinate 440,624 of NW_019774836.1, read as the reverse complement.
CTCATGATCACTTATGTAACGAAAGTTGGGGATATTTTTTTTATGACTGACCGTACCTTGTATATAAAGAAATAGTGCTGCATCCCTCGCTTTGTAATATATGGGAGCACTAAATGATCTGTATATAGCAACTTATTGTGAAGTGGTTTTAGTAGATTTGTATATAAGTACACGTAGCGCAGTCATAGTGCTATCTTGTTTATTATTATTTTTTAATATTTCCATCAGTCCTACTTGATGCATAAGGATGAATTAAAGTATATTGTATATAAATGTGGCACCTCAGCTGTATATTAAATGTAGCTTATCTACTCTCACTTTACAGAAAGGACATATACGTTTTTTTATTTTTTTAATATATATATATATATATATATATATATATATATATATATATATATATATATATATATATATATATATATATATATATATGGTTATACTAAGCGCTGTCTATATGCTACCCGATGAAGTTCTAAGCCTAGCTACAACAGCTGTTTCTCAGGAGTCAGAGGGCTCTCTTCCAAGTCAAATTCTCTACTATCACATGATTTCAAATTTTGATTAACTTGTATGTGCGTACATGTAACTTTTCCTAAGCCAGCAGGTCAGTCTTTGGCAAAAAAAAATTCTCTCTTTAAAAGAAATCTCTTCGCTCCCTTCGCGGGACTAAATATAAAGCAGGAGAGGGAGGACAAAGTTAACATAGTATGTGGGGCCTAAATGTGTAAAAATTGCTTGCTATCATCTTCGCTTGCTTTGCTTTTTGTTATGCCAGGTGACGGAAAAGGGGTGACCTCAGAAGCTAGAAAGGAGAGGGACACGCCCGCCGTGACCTTGCCTTACTCCGTCTACAATGCCAACAGATATTGTTTAGTTCATTTTTTAGGTTTATAAAACTGCGCTAGAGGTAGGGCGTTTGTTATTGGAATTAAATTTCAACTGGGGGATGCCTTATGAGACACGGATGTGGGACAATTGCAGACGAGACATAGGGCTTTGACAGACTAGCACTGACCACGATTTTTATTATTATTATTATTATTATTATTATTATTATTATTATTATTATTATTTTGTATTAGAACACATTTCATACGGGGTGGTAGCTCGGGACGTCAGGGGCAGCCATATTTGACCCTCGGACTATTTAGTCCCCTATTCTGAATGGGGTCTATGGGAACCACTGAGTTAGAGTTTTCCTAATATTCCACGGTACAGCTTGAAGCAATTTTTTATCATCACAGACAGGAATATTCACGCACATATCAGTCCCGTAATATCTCTGCTCAAATAATTTTATGGCCTATAAACGAGTGAAACGGTGAACAGTTTTATCTACTGTTCCGCTACAGTGCATGGACTGGACATCTTGTCGTTTACTTAATACAGATTACGCCCCACCCATTGATGACAGAGGCCTCAAAAATAGTATTAAAAAAAATCAAGTTTAGGCTGAGTCCGGTATACTCTCTTATATCACAAGGGCATCTGAACTAGTATGCAAAGCTGAAGAATATGATATACTAATTGAGTACAGACTACTTGCTAACCTGTCGTCAGAGAATGGTCTCTAAACTACCGGGTATCATATATGATTATTATAAAACATAAGCTGAAATATTTTCACACCTTTAGCTTACGACCAGCCTGAATTTCAACCAAGATCCTTGAATTCAAGCCATCCTACCTCCTACGGAAGACACTAGAGGCTATTAGTATCTTTTTTGCTCATTTACCCTCTCAAATAGTATACAGAATTCAAGTATAGGCACATATTGAAGATATGGTTCCCCTACCTCATGCCGTTATGCAGACTAATGGTGAAGTTAGTCTTAGAAGAAACTGAAAAAAAAAGGCTCAGAAACCGTAACTATAATCATCAAAATTTCCCCAAATGTATACCTACCCGGTACAGGCCTAGGCACAAGTGAGCTCTATCCAGTTAGTTCGATGTGGGTCCCAGTCTTGACTAAATAGAAGTCAGTTGTACCTACCCACTGAATCTAAGTGACGGCTCTCGTGTAGTTACTAGCATCCGCGAATTCTTTCAAACATGACTCCTACTCTAGCCACATAGCTCTCGATCAATACTACCAATTTCAGGCATTTAGTTACCGTCTTTTGTGGTCATAATGGCATGGTTCTATCTACCTGTGGTCTACCAGTAGATGAAGAAAGTCTGAACAAGCCTACCATGCAAACTTAAGATACCCCTATCCGTCTTCGCCCGCTTAGAAAATATGAATCTCACCTGTTATACCCGCTACATAGAAATGTCACCACTGAATTTGATGCCTGGTTGTACCCAGTTACCCTGTATCCGTATTCGAGCAGCCTTTGTTAAGATTGATTACACCGTCACAGTTAAAGGTGAGATCCTCTTGAAATGTTGCAAAAAATACTCATAAATGGTGTAACGAATCCGCTAATATTTCTGAGAGATGGTTAATTATAAATGCTCCTTCCCCCCGTATTCGTGTGTGTCGCCAATATGGTTGCCACCTCTGCGTCAGTGCTAATACGCGATCAATACAGAGCCGAGAGTTTCTAAAGCATGAGCCCGCAACAATAGTTATGACGCTAAACGCATGATGTTGTCCCTTTATATGTAAATATATGTTCAATATAGAATGGGGCGCAAGGTGTAACAAGGGGTTTTCACTGAGCGTAGTAGCTAACAAAAGGTATTACTCAATCATTATAATTACATTATAATTACACTGTAAGTGAATACCTTGATAAGTCTTTTCCTCACTTGACCTTAGACAGAGCTCTAATTAAAAAGTTTTTAGGGTGTTTTTATGATTTATTTTAGATGTGTCAGATAAAAGTGACGTTCGTACGGTAGTAAATGTACACATTAATTTTCATAAATTTGTTCCGATATGTTGTCTTCTTCGTTTGCTTACTTAAATTCTCTATTTTCCAATGAAAGTGTGGTCACTTGACTATATGTATCTGTAGGCTAACTTGTTAAGGAACATAAAAAAAATGTTTTTAATTTTTTTATTCAAAGGTCGAAATACATTTAAGAGACAATTATCGATGTTATCAGCTGAAGAACGAATAAAAGCATCCATATTATAAACGTTCNTAACCATAATTAAATCCTCGTTAAAGAATTGACTAGACGATAATGGTTTTACACAGCTTCATGAGGATTTAGATCCCTCGGGTAAGAGATTTGAATGAGTATTAACTTTTATCAGAAGCCAGAGAAGTCATCTTACAGGTAGACAATGCAGCTCAGTTTGACAGCTAAGCACGCTCTGTTCTCCAGTGGCTCGAATGTCGTCATCGGACCACGTGACCACGTAGCTCATTAACTCTCAGGCCGAGCAAATAGGACGTTTTTTAAAGCCAAAAATTTACAAAATGATCTTTTTATTTGTGTATTTGAATAAAGATATCGTTAGTTGGGCATGTTTTCTGAAGAATATGTTCCGTTGAGGCCATTCTGACGGTATGAAGCAAATCCTTTAAAAGAAATCTCTTCGCTCGCTTCGCGGGACTAAATTTATATAAAACAGCAGATGGAGGACAAAGTAAACATTGTACAGGGGTAGGTGGGGCGTAGATGTGTAAAAATTGCTTGCTATCATCTTCGCTTGCTTTGCTTTTTGTTATGCCAGGTGACAGAGAAAGGGGTGACCCCAGAAGTTAGAAAGGAGAGGGACACGCCCGCGGTGACCTTGCCTTACTCCGTCTACAATGCCAACAAACGTTGTTTAGTTCATTGTTTAGGTTTATAAAACTGCGCTAGAGGTAGGGAGTTTGTTATTGGAATTAAATTTCAACTGGGGGATGCCTTATGAGACACGGATGTGGGACAATTGCAGACGAGACATAGGGCTTTGACAGACTACCACTGACCACGATTATTATTATTATTATTATTATTATTATTATTATTTTGTATTAGAACACATTTCATACGGGGTGGTAGCTCGGGACGTCAGGGGCAGCCATATTTGACCCTCGGACTATTTAGTCCCCTATTCTGAATGGGGTCTATGGGAACCACTGAGTTAGAGTTTTCCTAATATTCCACGGTACAGCTTGAAGCAATTTTTTTATCATCACAGACAGGGATATTCGCGCACATATCAGTCCAGTAATATCTCTGCTCAAATAATTTTATGGCCTATAAACGAGTGAAACGGTGAACAGTTTTATCTACTGTTCCGCTACAGTGCATGGACTGGACATCTTGTCGTTTACTTAATACAGATTACGCCCCACCCATTGATGACAGAGGCCTCTAAAATAGTATTAAAAAAATTAAGTATAGGCCGAGTCCGGTATACTCTCTTATATCACAAGGGGATCTAAAATAGTATGCAAAGCTGAAGAATACGATATACTAATTGAGTACAGACTACTAGCTAACCTGTGGTCAGAGAATGGGCTCTAAACTACCGGGTATCATATATGATTATTATAAAACATAAGCTGAAATATTTTTACACCTTTAGCTTACGACCAGCCTGAATTTCAACCAAGATCCTTGAAGCCAAGCCATCCTACCTCCTACGGAAGACACTAGAGGCTATTAGTATCTTTTTTGCTCATTTACCCTCTAAAATAGTATACAGAATTCAAGTATAGGCACATATTGAAGATATGGTTCCCCTACCTCGTGCCGTTATGCAGACTAATGGTGAAGTTAGTCTTAGAAGAAACTGGAAAAAAAGGCTCAGAAACCGTAACTATAATCATCAAAATTTCCCCAAATGTATACCTACCCGGTACAGGCCTAGGCACAAGTGAGCTCTATCCAGTTAGTTCGATGTGGGTCCCAGTCTTGACTAAATAGAAGACAGTTGTACCTACCCACGTGTGGAAACAACTGAATCTAAGTGACGGCTCTCGTGTAGTTACTAGCATCCGCGAATTCTTTCAGAGAAACATGGCTCCTGCCCTAGCCACAAAGCTCTCGATCAATACCACCAATTTCAGGCATTTAGTTACCGTCTTTTGTGGTCTTACTGGCATGGTTCTATCTACCAGTACCTGTGGTCTACCAGTAGATGAAGAAAGTCTGAACAAGCCTACCATGCAAACTTAAGATACCCCTATCAGTCTTCGCCCGCTTAGAAAAATATGAATCTCACCTGTTATACCCGCTACATAGAAATGTCACCACTGAATTTGATGCCTGGTTTTACTCAGTTACCTTGTATCCGTGTTCAAGCAACCTTTGTTAAGCTTGATTACACCGTCACAGTTAAACGTGAGATCCTCATGAAATGTTGCAAAAAATACTCATAAATGGTGGAACGAATCCGCTAATATTTCTGAAAGATCTTTAATTATAAATGCTCCTGCCCCCGTGGTCGTGTATGTCGCCAATATGGTTGCCACCTCTGCGTCAGTGCTAATACGCGATCAATACAGAGCCGAGAGTTTCTAAAGCGTGAGCCCGCAACAATAGTTATGACGCTAAACGCATGATGTTGTCCCTTTTATATGTAAATATATGTTCAATATAGAATGGGGCGCAAGGTGTAACAAGGGGTTTTCACTGAGCGTAGTAGCTAACTAAAGGTATTACTCAATCATTATAATTACATTATAATTACACTGTAAGTGAATACCTTGATAAGTCTTTTCCTCACTTGACCTTAGACAGAGCTCTAATTAAAAAGTTTTTAGGGTGTTTTTATGATTTATTTTAGATGTGTCAGATAAAAGTGACGTTCGTACGGTAGTAAATGTACACATTAATTTTCATAAATTTGTTCCGATATGTTGTCTTCTTCGTTTGCCTACTTAAATTCTCTATTTTCCAATAAAAGTGTGGTCACTTGACTATATGTATCTGTAGGCTAACTTGTTAAGGAACATAAAAAAAATGTTTTTAATTTTTTTATTCAAAGGTCGAAATACATTTAAGAGACAATTATCGATGTTATCAGCTGAAGAACGAATAAAAGCATCCATATTATAAACGTTTTNTCTCGATGGGGGAGGGGGGGGGGAATGGCGATTTCCAAGCTGTAGAATGCAAAGAGACTCCTAAACTGTGTCACCAATGTAGGCCTACACTTAATAAGAGAGTAAAAGAAAACTGTGCACAGATTTCTGCATCACTTCCTTGTCCTTATATATATATATATATATATATATATATATATATATATATATATATATATATATATATATATAATCCCGGGGAAGAATGTCTCCACATCACGCAATACACCACTCTGTCCACTCCCTTACCCGTACTTACACCTGCGTTCTCCCTTCAAAGGCAGGATATATAATATACCTAACTATTCTGTCAGTCTATGTTGTGGTAACTGTCACTGTCATTCACGTAGGTGTCAGCGAGGAGTAGTGTGTTAAGGAAGGTTCTTTTGTGGTCCGACTGTAACCTTACACCTTAACCTAGGTATCTCGTGCGAGCGTATATATAACTAGGCTGGGTATTGTAGAGCACATGTTGACTATTGTGGTATAACATAAGACATAGGGCAGTCAATGGCCCCATTCAGAATAGGGGACTAACTAGTCCAAGGGTCAAATATGACCCACTACAAAGCTTGTCGTCTTCTCTCTAATAGACACTGAACAGATATCTTGTGGGGAAGTATTCAAGCGTGTCGGCCACATTTGATCCTCGAACTAGCTAGTCCACTATTCTGAATGAGGCCTATATAAAACTGACAGAGAACAAGGTGTGCGACACGCGGCACGGTTCAGAAAACAACGGAATCTACTGTTATCACACGGACGTCCGGAAAATGTACAGAATTGAAGAAAAGGTCCGATCCAATGATTTTAAAACAGGCTACAAGCGGAGTCTGTGGTCAGAGAGTAGGAATCCACGATTCTAAGGGCTCATTTCGAATGAAACTATAGTTCAACGTAGATCAAACCAACTATACGTGGACTCTGTTTGTATGCAATCAGATTGATAGATGAATTAACAGGCCTCGTTTCCAACGTACTTCTGTAGCTTTTCCGTATTCTATTCGACGCCAGGAAGAGGCTTGTTAATCTGCTAATCTTATAGCATTCAGCGAGAGTCACTGCGGAGTTGGATTAATCTACGTAGAAGGATAATTTCTTTGGGAAGGCGCTCTAAAAACAGGGCGTGAATGCGCCGTCATCCGAGAAATGGTCGAGGTTATTCAAATAAAATGTCTGTTTAACGATCCGTTAAGAACATGACTCATCGTTTTAGCACGTTATAGTGTACATAAGTAACTGATTGTATATCACAAGAAGGACTCCATATATATTTTGCTAAGGTGGGGAGAGCAGAGAAAGGGGAGGAAAGGCAAGGATAAAAAAATATCTTGTTGTGATCTACATGTTTGAAAGAAAAGAAGAAGCAATTTTTATCGTGTTTTGGCTATATATAGTGTATCATGTTATCTATCTCTGTACTTCACCAGCGAAGGCTGGCGTGAAATGTTAAGTATGAATAACGATATTTTCCCACTTTTCAAATAGTATAGCAGGGGAAATGTTGTATTGATGATAAGGTTCTGAAAAAGGGAGAACAAATGTTCATATTTGCTTTTCCGTCTTTGACTGGGGTAAGTTAAATATACAAGAACAAGTCAATATATCATTGATAATTTTAGCCCTAAACTAGGCCACCCTTTATTCAAATGACAAGTAAAAAAAAAATTAAGTGATATATGAATATATAAATGGCAAACTTAACTTTGAAAAAACACAACTGTTGTTTTGAGAATAAAGTAGGTAATTGAGTTTGACAGGAATTACATAAATAAATAGCTTTAGTGGGATTCCAAGATGGTAATTTGTGCAGTGAATTGATTTGTGAAGCATTGGTTATGTTGAGTAGCTTTTGGGGGGGAGTGTTTCATTTTCTATCTGGCGACCAAACTTTACACACAGTTAAAAAAACTGGGTACGCAGGTTTGAGATTTTTATCTCTATTTTGTATCGCTCTAAGCGGTTTTCTCTGTAATTTTTTTCTCTTGTTTTTTTTTTTTTCATTTGGTTTCATAAATAAAACGGAGTCGATGACAACAAGGTGAACATTTCATTTTATTGAACGTGCGATTATTACCTTTTCCATATAGACTGGTTGTTACTATATTCTAACAAGGACGAATGATAAGCGCTGACAACAGAATATATATACGTGTATCCGTAAATATTATTAATTCCGATACGCATATTCTACATTTGCGTTTTTTAATAGAAGTGAAGGTCATAAAGGTGTCGCATGAAACGTGACTTTGAAAGTGTGACAATAGCAGACTTGATCCACTGAAAAACTGATCTAAATGCAAGGTTGCACCGTAAATATGAGTCTTTAATTGACACATGACATATAAATAGGTGTGCTATCAAATGGCCAAAATGAACACAGTGGGTAGGTCGGGTTCTTTAAACACGAAAAATGCACTCATATTATGAGAGGATAGCGCGTGTCGGAGTGATCTACATGAAATCTTGGACATAAATTATGTTCAAGATGAAATCGACCCGACTGGTCAGCGAAAGGGAATGGTGAATTGAAATTCCGAAAATATTTCAAGGCACAGCAAGCGATAACCTATTCAATTAACACAGAAAGGGTCATTAATGAAGATTCATGCCCTACTTTGCCTGCTCCCATCAAACAAACAAAGTAAAAAATACTAAATTTTCTGCACTTACATTCCTGACCAATACTTGCTATATTTTGGTATCTTCTCATTAAACATGTATAATTTACCTTAAGTTAGCCCAAATTCATGCTCTCAAAGTGTAGACCAATTTTCGGGCGTATTTTAAAAGGAATTTCAGTCATTTTATTGATACTCTCTAAATTTCTCACGATGTTACAAGTAGTTAATTTTTCTTTCTATGAGCACCAGAGCCCTATTGTGTTTGTTGAGAACATGTATAAAGCACAACACAAATTGTGTCGAGCTTCTGATCTTGATGGCTTCTTGAACTATGAGGGCTAAGGAACTGATTTTTTTCACTGAAAGTTGCTGCTCTTTGAAGCAGTATCTTCTAAATACAATGTGAAATGAAATTAATCACAGTAAAAGCAACGTGATAATTTGCCAATTTAAGTGATTGTAGCAAACTTATAGATATTTTTCCTCAACGTTTGCGCCTCTATTTGTTTTCCCACAAAATAATACTTCCGATTTTATGTCATTTTCTAAATTATAAATCCGTAAGATAAAAACCATCAACTTATCTTTCGCAGACTTTTTCCCTCAAAGGAGTAATTAGAGAGCGAGAGAGAGAGAGAGAGAGAGAGAGAGAGACCGAAAACAAAACACAAAACAGAAAATAGTTTCATTTGCCAAATCAAAATTTATTTTCCCACTTATTCGATTTTTACACCATATTCCAAAAAGGGCTGAAATTTTAGAGTCTTTTATTTAAGATACGGTTTCAGCTGGCGCTGGGTACTGTAGTTTATACGTGTCCTACATAGAGGAACCTGTTGGGAGTGTTAGTACCGGGTTGAGACCCTTCGCAGCAGTCCAGGCCGAACAGGCAGCATAACGCATTGTACTGGGCTGGAGCAACGGGGAACCCAGAGATGGCCTCTTTTGTCGAGCTAAAACGAGAATTTATTTATTTATTTATTTATTTATTTATTTGCACACAAACAAAAAAATATTTCCATCTTTTGTTGAGCTAAAATGAGAATATTTATTCATTTATTTATTTACACACAATTTTTTTTCTCCAAAATGATGCAGTTTTCCAACATTATAGTCTTTCTGTAATTCCAGCCAAGTCAAATTAAAAACGCACTAGAACGTGTTCACAAGCAGTTGATCCGCGGACGAACTAGTTTTCATTGCTTTGCCCCTGGTGGATGGCGGCGCGCTTGGGAGGTCAGGGTAGTCCGCGGATCAACTGGTTGTGAACGCGGCCTTTTTAAACCTGCTCATCCATGAGAAACTCGAAGACACATTATAAATTTTCTGTTTTTTATCCTTGACCTGTCCCCTCAACGAGAGAATACGGCTCCGCCACACAGAAAGAGAGAGAGAGGGAGAAAGAAAGAGAGAGAGAGAATAACCTTGTAACAAGCCAGTCCATGACATCAGCTGGGGTGGCATTCGGGTTGGTTTCCAAAAACAAAGCAACAGCTCCAGCCTGGAAGAGACGAAACCGTTTGTTAGGGCTCGAGAATTAAACTGCAAAGTAGAATAATTTACCGCACAATGACATTTCACTCAACTGTTGTTAACAATTGCCAGATGGTGTGCAAGATTTTTCTCCGTTCATCTCTAGTTTTTACGACGCTTACTACAAAGTGTATCACTTTAAAGCATCGGTGCATAGCTGTATCAGAAAATGTAACTGCTGTAATTTTGAGTGAAGATTTGTGTAATATTAAGATCATTTATTAAGTAATATATCTATAACCGAGACATACCACATGAGGGGCAGCCATAGATGTACCTGAAAAATTAAAAAAAAAGTATACTGACTTATTTTAAACCTTACAACGTATATTTAAGCAAACAAATCTAAAAGGCCCAATTTTTCCATCTTTTTTCGATCCCCACTGCATATTTTACTTTTTTTTTACAAGTATTATGTATTCCCTTTGAATTGCCAGATAATGGTAATTCACGTTTCATTCCCCCCCCCCCCCTTTATTCTGTAAGTAGGTATTGTGCAAAGCGAGGCAGCATTCCAAATAAAAAATAATAATGAAATAAAATTGAAATAAATATTGCGAATCTATTTTCTTCCGAAAAGTGAAGAAAACATGGCATAATTAATATACAAATACAAAAAACGTGCCAAAACATGTACATGTATACTTATCACTGCAAAATGATACAATTACATATTCTTCGCAAGAAAGATGGTGGTAGAGAAAAAAACTTCCTTATATTAGTTTATTATCACACGAACGCTCGTGCTCCCAGAGAGAGAGAGAGAGAGAGAGAGAGAGAGAGAGAGAGAGAGATTTTCTCACCGCTCAAAGAAACAGTTCCAGAGGAAGTTCCTGCATCAGCTCCAATGATGTCTTTGCCCTGAAACACATCATTATAATTCCATGTGAAAAAATGAAGGCTTTGTCTACTATAGTACATCTTGCATTTTTGCACATGGGATGAGGAGCTGGGACTATGGTGCCTTATTCTGCCTCTTTTATTTCAACCGCGCCAGTCTTAATTGCAGGAAGTATGGTGGGGGATTGTCTGCCAACTTTTTAAGCCAAACGTGAATTAATTACATGTATATGTTATATTTTTAAAAACTTCGTTCAACTTTTTAAAAATCACACACATACGCACTCACGCATGCGCACACATGGATATTCGTCCAATGCAGACAGTTATCTACAGTAGAATATCAAACACGTTTATTTTGTTAGCAGTTCAAAACTTTTCATTATTATTATTATTATTATTATTGGAAGATAACTGAGAATTGGAAGATATCTGAGAAAATTTGCTTGCATTATGGCCTATTTTTCTCTAACATTTTATACTCACAGGGGCAATGATATCTACGCATTCTCCGTAGTTGGAGAAAGAAGCCTTGGCGTCTTGGTTTGTACTGGCCGCAACACAGACACTACAATAAAGATATTTCATTTTCAGCGACTCGTGCGATATTCACGACAAGACCAATCAAGAAATTTAATCTTGAGAATTTTATAAAGTTATTGACCAATTTAGTTTAAAAAATACAATTAAACGATAATAATTGGAGTTATAAGGAGAAGAATAAAAGACTCGTTAAAAGGTTAGCAGATGTGTTTTAAGATAAAAATATGTACTTACACATCACTAGCACCAGCCGGGGAGTAGCCGCACGCATCATCGTTGGAGTTTCCGGCCGCTGCAACAACAGTCACGCCCTGTGATTGGTTCAATAAAAAGAATTACCACACATATCATAGACAACAACTTCAGGTTCAAATAGAGCCCAATAATGCCCCTTATTGTGATTATGATTATCATTTATACTGTACCTACAAAACAGCACATGCATTTATAACAATAAAAAATGAAACACAGATTTAGGAAAAATAAAAAATAAGATTAGTACATACAAACACATTGTATTAGAAGCAATTTATTTATTTATTTATTTATCTATTTATTTATTCATTTATTTATCACCAACCGCTTGTACTGCTGCATTTGCTGCGGAGTTGATACTGCTTCCAGTGCCACCAAGTGACATGCTGGAAAAGCAAATAGATTCAAATGTAAGAAATATGAACAAAAATTAGTGTTAAAATCTACTAAGAATTGCTATCACCAGAGTATACTGCTAATATACCGGTATGACAGTGTGTCAGTATTTAACTTACTGTTGTGCATTTGGCCTTGATATCAAAAAAGTCATTTTTGAGACAAATGAAGACGTTTAAAAGGTCAAATACGAGCAAATTGTAACCATGTTCTTACTACTGGCACTTACATGAATGTTTCATAACAACTCAACGTTTAGCAAACCAAACGCTCTACATAGAATTTTAAGATAAATAATTGGTCCGGTTTAGCTTACTTGATGACTCCTTTGCGTCCAGAAGTCCTTGCATAAGCTGCCACATCCTCTAGAGCTCCAATGATTCCCCTGTTAACATTTTCCAAAATAAAAAAAAAACATGTTTCGTATTCGCAAAGAATTTGCAATTCATTGGCAATATACAGAATTTTTTATCAAGCTGATCATTTTTTTGTCTCAGTTGTTATTTTCGATCATGCGACCCTTAATGTTATCTTTAAAGAGGTGTTGGAGTTTTTCTAAAACATAATGGCGACTCGCATATGGTCACGAGTGCACCCCTCTGTGACGTCACACAAGCACGGCTGTTAGCCCGTCAAACTGACTTTATTTATAAAAATTGACGAGCCAAAAAGGAAAAAAGGAAGACTGCAAATCTTTTGATGATGAAAATATGCGTACGTGGTACTTCCACTTCCTTGATCAGAGAGCACTTTGACGGCGATCAGATTGACACCTCTGGCCACGCCCATGGTGTTTCCACCAACAGTACCTGGATAAATTAAATGATGTCATGATTAATATCGCAAACAATGTAAAGGTGAACATGTTTCCTTAAAACGCGTAGTAGTTGTCAAAATCTCTCAAAGGTGAACAAATGTTCATTTCGTCACTAGTTCTTGCACAGTAAATACATATGGCAATTCTATAGTAGGCCTATTACGAAATACGAGCAGTGTTTTATTTTCTATGGTCTGAAGAGTTAACCTACTGATTATATTCACAATATAAATATATATAAATTAACATCTTACTACATAAAACTTCGTGCGAGACATGGCCATCGCCATCACTAATATTGTGATCTGCCGACCCCCCCCCCCAAAAAAAAAANAAATACGAGCAGTGTTTTATTTTCTATGGTCTGAAGAGTTAACCTACTGATTATATTCACAATATAAATATATATAAATTAACATCTTACTACATAAAACTTCGTGCGAGACATGGCCATCGCCATCACTAATATTGTGATCTGCCGACCCCCCCCCCCCAAAAAAAAAAAGAAAAAAAACAATAAGAAAAAAGAATAAAAAAAAGAGAAAAAAATCTTACTAGCTACGTGTGTTCCGTGTCCATTCCCATCCCTAGAACTGGTCCCCTGGGGTTCACTGAACTGAGGCTAAAAAAGGCAAATTATTTCAGCTATAATGCAAATAGCCAACGCGAAAAATTATTGTGAAATGAATTAAAAAGAGTATAAAAACATCTGTGCAAATATTACACAAACGTGTGCACCTCTGACGCGCCTCAAACATTTTCACTTTTTTGTGCAATTGCACATATAATATTAAACATCCGCGTGAAGATTTACTGAAAACGATCAGGTATGTAAATAAGAAAGACCTAGTTATAGAGTAGTTAAGACATATACTTATAAAAGGTTATGTCAACAGACTTCTTAAACTGATTAGAGAAGAAATGTACATTTGCAGTTTAAATGTGCACTAGTGTCAGGTGATTTCAGATATACTCCAATGATTTTTTTATTTCTTTTTCCATACATTCTGTGATATCTGTTACGTCATGTGTGTGGATAGTTGTGAGCATTGACGAAAGTTGCCAGAACAAAATCCAAAATGACATCGATATCACTACTGACATTAAAAATGGCGAAGTTGAAGAGAATCATATGGACAATCTACGTACGTAAAGTGTCTTGAAGTCTACAGCTCTACCGCCGCTGAAGTCCCGGTGATTGACGTCGATTCCGCTGTAAATGAATATTAATTAAATATGCAAATTATATAATGAATATCAATAAAATATGCAAATTGATTAACGGGTATTAATAAAATATGAAGATTATATAATGAATATTTGTAAAATATGCTAATTATAAAAAATGCAAATTTATATAAGAATAGAATGTTTATAAAGTTAGTATACATGTAAATGTGTGTGTATCTGTTGGTATATATTTTTAACTGGCGGATTTCATTCTTGGCGGAAAAATGAGAAAATTACTACTCTAAAAAGGGTTTACTAACGATTTTGGGTGATTATACTGTATACATCGATGAAAAAAAGAAAATTTCTGCAATTTTTGGGACATTTCATTTTGGTATACAATGGACTAACGTTCACTGAACGCCTTTAAGGTAAGAAACAATATCCACTTACGTGTCGAGGATAAAAGCGTCAACTCCCGATCCATCAGCTGAATTATAGATATAAACTATTAACGATTTTGTAAAATATTTTAAAATAGTGCTTCAAAAAATTCATCAAGCAAATAATAATGATCTTCTATTGTTAATTTTAAGGTTCCATAATATTATGCAAAATTCAACAACATAGGCACATTTTAATTATCAACAATAATAAGAAAACCATAACATCAAATTGCATTGCTTGCCATTTATAAAAACTACAAGAACTTATATTAAGCCAAAGGAAATACCCTTGATCATCACTGACTTAAAAATTGCAAATTATCTGAAGACAGCTAAGATGACGTCCATTAATTGACCCAAACGTGCCAACACATACCATTTACATCAAAATATCCGTCGCGATTGCTTTCCACCTGGTCGATTCTGTCTAAACCCTGGAGTCCGAAAGTACAGTCATTCATAATAATAATAATAATAATAATAATAATAATAATAATAATAATAAATTTTATTTAAAGAGGATACATCATATAAAGTGCACACACTTATCTTACAAATAACTGCTGCTGCCTATTTTAATGCTCTGACATGCATTTTTTTTTTTTTTTTTTTTTTTTTTTTGGACATTAGGAAATAAAGATGACTTGCATTAAGTCGAAGGGCCCTTTCTCGATGAATTTATCGACCTAACTTCTGCGCCCTAGGGGGGACTCTCCCGAAAGTTGATAGCAATTTAGCGTGAACCCCCAAGGGAGTTACGTCGATCCAGATGGATCGATCTAAATCTGTGGGAACCCAGTCTTAATCCCCCCCCCCCTTTACACTGGCGGGGTCCTTTCTGTGTCCTTTGTGCGGCCATGAAACTGGCATCGCTGTGGTCGTAGAAAGGAGGTACACGCATCGCCTCGGTTGCAGAATGAATGCTCAATGGCCGGCCAGTTGTCGGCACTTTAAGTTTTTTATTATTATTATTTTTGCTCTCAAACGGGGCCATACTACAGGACGCAGAGGAGATGCCGTCCAGTGTCAAGGGGACTTTACTCACCCATAGGTTAGTAGCCACTCGGGAAGCGTACAACAATGTGTCCTGTTCAATAAACTCAATGTCGTCATCATCTTGCAGAGACTCCAAGAGCCTGGAAAAAGTATTAAGCATATTAGGGTAGCCTCCTTTTTTAATGCGCGTGTACTCACTACCTTCCGTATTTCATAGCAATATAAACAAGCTTACCGACTAACAATTGAATGAATAGACAAGAACATTTATTTTCATTTCTTTGTATGTAGAACTCTTTGTCTCTCTTTACCTGGAGTTAGCGTGGATGGTGAAGAACTTGGCGTTCCCGATTTCCATCTTCCTGCTGCCGACGTCGGCGTCGGAGGGCTCCTCGCCTGCGGCCATCAGTCTGTTCAGTACCACGCGTCCTCTCATGATGACACGGTTCACTGGGGGTAGGAAAATGTAGAAATATTAATATCACATTGGAGCCATCTTTAATGACATTGGCGAGTCCACAGGGCCACAGCTTGCACGTGAATCTCGTGAGGCACCCTCTTTACCCTCCGTACCCCAAAAACAGTGTAAGGAATTGGTGAAAGGAGTTAAAATCCAAGAAACGTTCACAATTTTCTTCCTGCGTAACACGAGGAATTGTCCTCGTTTTGGCTACGTAGTATTTACAAACAGTGATGTTTTGTCACTTTCTCGTACCTCTCATCCAACCATCTATACCCCCCTACGCCCCTCTCTCTTTTTTTCTCCTTCACAAAATGCAATAAATATAATACCATTCAAATGCAAACGTTAAACACACACAGGTCTGTCTTGGAACGTTAATAGTCAATAAAGCGACACCTACCGTCGGCATTGTCTTTCACTTTCACAATGAACGTCCTTCCATCTCCGGCTACGTCCCTACTGCGGGATGACATAAGCACAGGGGCTGAAAGTTGTCCCAATGTCAAAATATTTGTTATAAATATTTATAAAGCTGAACTGACAAGCATGTATGATCGATGTTTTTTGTGAAAGCGACCCATTTTTCGATTCTTCAGGATCACGAAACCTATGCAACTGGAAGTTAATGGTATAATGGCGCAAAGAAACACTTGTACTTCAGTACGTGCAGTTACATGAAAGATTAGTATCAAACATACATAAACGAAACGTAAATTGCCTTAACGTTAACTGGCAGTGCTACGGCGTTACAAAAAAGATAAATTACGGAAAAAAAGATTAAGGGAAAAGCAGTGATCCTGGCTATAACGGCGTCAAATTCGGTACTGTGCGTTTTGATGCTTAAAGCATATAACGCACCTGACAATTTGGCCACCGATTACAACAGAAAAAACGACTTACACATTTCACATTTAGTGGAACTTACCTCTGCCATTAGCAACAGCTACAAAGGCAACGACCAAACACAAAAGTTGGACCTTCATCTTCTTCTAAATTATGAAAAATGAAAACAAACTTTACTTTGCGTACGTGGCTTATGGCAGACCCACAGGAAGCCAGTTAAAACTGAAGACGTAAAAAAGAAATGCCAATCGGAATCAATCAGTTATACAAGACACTTTCGATTTTACCAAACAGGACAAAACTCTGACATGCCTACAAACATTTAAAGTGAATGTAAACAGAAAGAGCAAAAAAAAAAAAAAAAAAAAAAAATCCCCACCCGTTACTTGAATCGCCCGTGTTAGTCGTGAAATGTTGCTCAAAACACAGCTACTTTCTACACCCTTGTAGACAAAAGTCTAAAAAGGTTTAAAAAAACCGGAGAAGAGGGCAATAATATCCCCCTCTCCGTGTTATTTCGAACAATGAATTATTATCACGTTGAAACCATTTTGAGAATACTCACGGTTCTCAGTGTCCTAGGACCAGAATCTGCTGCTGTGTACATTTTGCTCTCTTTTTATACAGTATGGAACCCCTCACCCTGGGAACTTCGTGCCGCCGTCAGATGCCCTAAGTGCGACTATATGGCCCATCAAATGTTGAAGCACTCTTGTTCGGATGCAGGCTCCTACCTAAGGATTATAATTGGTGCTTTCGCCGGCACTCAGTTTGTAATTGTCTGATAATAATTTTGGGACAGTTTCACAAACGAACGTAGGCTGGGGATTTTGTTTAAACTTTTAGACCTTATAAAATATGGCCTGGTTCTGTTGAACCCACATTCTGCTTAAATTCAGTATGCATTTGCCTTAAGTGTTCACCACGTTTTCTTGTTATAAAACAGGCACAATATTAGATCTATCTGGACGACTTTTTTTCTTTATCTAGTGTACAAAGCTGACGAAAATGTTGGCTGAAAAGTTGAGAGCAGTTTCCGGACCGAGTTCATTTGTGAAACTGGTTAATGGTCCTTACTGATAACGATGTAAGGAGTTTCACACGTGGCACGTTCGCTAAAAATCGTTAAAGATAAAACTAACGCAGGATGACAGATGCATTTGACAAGCAGGGATACTATTCCAGTAGTGATCCATGAAGGACAATTTTTTTTAATTCTTTATACGCACTTAAATTAGACAATAATGTTGAGAATATGTTATATAGGCGTATTTTAATGAATTCTTTGTAACAACCGTTGGGAGTGGACCAAGTAACAAACGATAAGATACAGAATTAATATACATGTATAAAGCAAACGAAAGTTGGATTCATAGTGGATATAGTGACGACAGCAACAACGATTTGACACTTTCAAACGTATGCTCACCAATTTATTTTTATCCAAGGTATTTATGTTCTATCTCACTGTGCGGATCGCATATTTTCTGTACATTATCTTTTGTGTGGTCATAAGAAGCTTCCATTTTTATTTGCTAATCAACATTTTCATTATTTCTTTATTATGGAATCAATTTGAGTCTTGTTTACATCACTTACAATTAGATATCCAAAATATCATCTGTAATGCATTATAGTTGGAAAATTCCCTAAGACTAGTTTGAAGCAGTTACAAAGGTTCTGGCAAATCACTTTTTTTTTTCATGAAACTAACCAGTCAATGCAACTAAAACGTTACCTGACATTGACATTTTCCATTCTTGCCAAATAAGAAAACATTTTTTGCAATCGTTGACTTGAAGTTATATATGATGTAGAATCCCTCTGAGGCATAAAAAAATTACTGCCAGATTACAACTCAAATAAATTGCAGAATCCCCCCCACCCAAAAAAATCAAGTTAATTATTTTGTCTGCCAAAAGAGCCTTCACCTTCTTGAAGTTTCTAGTAGTCAATTTGGCTTATCTCTCCAGTTCGTAAAAGTCCGCCAAATGATAGAGAAATGGACGTGCGTTACTGCTGTGCGCGCAAAAGCAAGATTATTTAGAGTTGGTGGAAATTTACGACCGAAGTTTATACAAAACATAGAAAAAAGCAGAATATACGTTACAAGATATATTAAACGATACCCTTATGATTTCTTTCAGTTGTGCTATTTGAAATTATACGGTGACATTTGGGTTTGTATAGGCAATGATTTAACAGTCAACTCGCTTCCAATGCATTTTAAAGAAAAGCGTGCTTGCTGTTAATAACTTGCTAATTTTTCTTATTTGAATTTATTTAAGTAATTAATTTGCAGTTAGTGAAAGCAGTTGATAGAATAGTGATCGATATAACAGTAACGTGTGGCTGATCTTTAAATTCAGTTTTCAAACTTGAGGTACAGCCCTCTGTTTCAATGTCCTTTTTTTACTTTATCTCTCTTATTGCTTTTTATCTTTATTTTCTTCTGTAAAATCGTACTTAGAAACATGCAACTGTTGTAGTAGTAGAAGTAGTACCGTGTAGCTATTAAGTCCCCGGTCACTTTAATAGCCCACGCTGTCTACATCATACGAGCTAGTGCGCATGCCCCCGACAGTGTTAATGATAGGGGGATTACGATAGACAGCGCATGTCGCCCACAGCGGGAGTCACTGTCGCCGCTGTTAAGCCGGTAATTAAGTCTTTAACGGTAGCTGTACTTGTACAGTAGTAGTAGTTGTTGTTATACATCTGCTCACAGAAAAAATATAATATTCATTTGATATCAGATGGCTTAACATATAGTTTGCTAGCCAAAAGATGTTTTGGATGATATTGTTAGAAAATGAATATAATTTCAGCAACCCCACATATGTATAACCACATATGAAGGCAAAATCGGCACAGCAAGTTCAATATAACACAAATCGACTCCAAGCAATTTTTATTCACCCAATCAACCAAAAATGAAACAATAAATCTCAGTCACTTTAGCAATTCATAACACATTAGATTTTATTCGTGTTGTCTTTTAAGCACGCCGGGCAAGTCCCGAGCCTTGGGACTATTTGGAACCGTCACTTCCAACAAAGAGGAACCTGTTTGGTGTGGCCATAGGTCTAACCAAGGACGAGGGGCAGCAGAAGTCCCAGTCAAGGGCACAGCAGATGTGTTCAGGTGGCGCTGTTGTTGGTTGTGTACTTCCGGGGAAACCGGATATGACGTCCATGGTTGCTCTGGAATGATGAACATTTTTCGATTTCATCTTTAAGATATGATGTTTGTAGTCGTGTAGAAAAAATGTTTAAATATTATCTGTCGGTTCTGATGTATAAGTTTTTATCATTAATAATAATAATAATAATAATGATAATAATAATAACATATAAATGAGTGAATTTTTAAAATATTTAACTTCTAATTACCTGTCTTTATCTTGAATATCAAGTTCAAGATTAAACAGATGATTAAACAATGGTTGCCTTAGCTCTGTTAATTTAGTTTATTCAATACTAAACATTTCTACAAATCTTACACAAAATATGTGTCACCGACACAAAACAGATATAAATGTATCTCACCCGTCGTAAAGCCAAGACTTCACGTCATCAGGGGTGGCATTCGGTGAGCTGCCCAAAAACAAGGCTACTGCTCCAGCCTGGAAAAAGACCAAACCTTTTTTCATAAATTTCAGTTTTTTAAATATATATTTAAAAAGTGTACGAGGTGTTAACTAGACTAATAACCCTAAGATCCTGCTTGTGAAAATGTGAGAGCGTCTAAACCTAAATTTTAAGTGTACGCATTCATAAAGCAAAAGTTACATTTCTTATTGTACTAGTAGCAACAGCTGCAGTTCTGCATTTACAACGAATCGTGAGAAATGTGATGCAACTACAATGACGCTGAAAATACACATACACGACCTGTTTTTTTCAAATGAATCTTTAAAGAACAATGGGTTACAAACATATATAACGCTTATAATTATCGAATCACACCAACTAACGCAATCCGATATTTTCATATGTATATATGCATCATATGTGTTATACTCCTTCGTAATACATGTACTTACCACATGTGGGGCAGCCATAGATGTACCTAAAACATATAAACCTACATATAGAACCTTCCAAAGCCATTTCAACCAAACTATTGTCGATTTAGCTTATAAAACCTCCCAAAAACTTCAAATGTATCGTTCCCAAAAGCTAATTGCTAGCCAAACATTTCGTCTCGTCGCGCTGAGCATATAAAAAAGTTTGGTTACATGTCATTGCATAACTACATAAAGTCACTTTCTAATGTCCCCAAATTTCATTTTTTTAATCGAAATAATTTTAATCGCTTCACCTTTGGGTTTTAAATGCACTGTCATGAATTATCGGATGCACTGTATGAGAGAGAGAGAGAGAGAGATTACCGCTCAAGCTGACAGATCCACTTCCGGAATTGGCGTCAGCTCCTAAGATGGATTGGCCCTGCAACAGGTATTGTTAAGATCAACTGTAAGTCAGAGGCGGTCCAGGTTTTGTAAGGGGAGGGTGGGGGACACAATATGACAAAGACATTTGAGCTGCTTCACTTGAACATTTTAAAACAGCAGACTAGGCCAATTTCACTACAATATGTCGGGCACAAGGAAAGAAGTTTGGTTTTATTTCGTCGCCTTATACATTTGCGAGTGAAGTGAGATGGGGGTCAGAGAGAGAGGTGCTTCAGGACTGAATGAGAGGTACCGGTCTATTACGCCCTTTCTTGGGTCCCTCATAAATGTCGAACTTTATTTTAGCTTTACTTAGATCAACGTCAGGGTTCTACATTTTCTTTCCTGACACTATGGGTACACTGTCTACATAAATCGTTTTCAGGTTTATGGATTTGCATATTCTGTTAGTATTTGGAGATTGAAGGCATGACAGAGTGATTTTTCCCATTTCTAACTCTAGTAAAATAAGCATTAATAAAATTATCAACGCTGTGAAAACTGTCAAATGAAAACATTTTAACAGTAACAGAAACGGTTGAATGCATTACTTTACACTCACAGGGGCAATGATGTCAACGCAAGACCCGTAGTTGGAGAAAGAAGCCTTGGCGTCTTGGTTTGTACTGGCCGCAACACAGACACTGGAAAATGGGAAAATCTTATTTTTCAGATAGTTCACTCTGAGCAAAACTGCGTTGAGAATAACATGTGGCTAGCTGTAAGCTTTTACAGTTTTTAAAGATATATGGACAAACTATATTAAATGAATTGTCCGCGTTTTGACACTATAGTATAGTAAATATATGTTCTTACACTTCACTAGCACCAGCCGGGGAGTATCCGCACGCATCATCGTTGGAGTTTCCGGCCGCAGCAACAACAGTCACGCCCTGTGATTGGTAAAAATATTTAATGTACTAGTAGGGCCTATAGAACATAAAATATTGAACTGCATTGCACAAACATTTACGTAACATGCGAACTGGTCAGAAATATTATCTACGACTTTTTATGCGATACAGGTGCAACTTATTCACAATTGTTAACAACTAACGGAAAAAAGAATGGAAAAAATATTTCGATCTTTTAGAAAAAACACAAAATGCACTTATAAGCAAATCTTGATCCAGTAAAAAGATTGATAATCATTTGCATTCATATGCTCCTCAACTAAATGTCATTTGCACTGAAAAGTCCGCCATATTCCGACTGACTTCCGATGTGCTTTTAAAACCTACCGCCTGCACTGCTGCATTTGATGCGGCATTGATACTGCTTCCGGTGCCGCCGAGCGACATGCTGCAAAAGCAAATAAATACAATTTGTATGAAAAGTGTTTGAAAAAGACACACACACTTGATAACTGCTCTCAGTTATTATAACGAAATGTCCAGATGAGATTTAAGTGAAATCGTGAAGATCCCAAAATTATAAATCTAATTTTCACAAATATTTTACAAGTTAAAAAAATACCTACTTGATGACTCCCTTGCGATTGGAGGTTCTAGCATATGCTACCACGTCTTCAATTGCCCCAATGATACCACTGTTCACGAAAAATAATAAAATAATAAAAAATAAAGTTATACGATATATAACGGGGACTTTTGCGTTACTCACATGGTTATTTCGGCTTTTCTGATGCGAAATAAAAGAATGAGGATTACAAATATATTTTGATGACGGAATTGCTTACGTTGTACTTCCGCTTCCTTGATCAGACAACACTTTGACGGCGACTAGATTGACAGCTCTGGCCACGCCCATGGTATTGCCACCAACAGTACCTGGAAAATTAAATGATGTCGTAATCAATGTTGCAAATAGGGTATGTCCTAAACGAATGGAATTTGCTTACTAAGTATGAAAGTTATATCTGAATTCCCATGAAGAACGCCTTAAACAGATAGCACGCCTACTAGAACAGTGTGTTTCCAATAAGCGTCACATAATTTTTTTAATTTGTTACTCAAATTTATTTTGCTAATACATCTCTTTTTTATTTGCAGTTCCACGTTATATATTTGCTGATCACGCAATTCACGTTGTACTGTGCTAATACAGTAGTTTTCCTAATTAAAGATCATAGACTGCTGGCCTGATTGTACTTTTTAGAAGTAATGAAGGATCATCTTACTAGCGACGTGAGTCCCGTGACCGTTGCCGTCACTGGAACTTGGGCCGTATGGCTCGCTGAAAGCGCTCTGGAGGTATATTAGAAACAGTTTTCACAAAACTAGATACACTGTTGACTGTTGAGCTAGCAATAGACTTAAGACTTAAGTGTGTATATATACTACCTCAAAGGAATGACCAATGCTCTTCATAAATAGGTAAAAATTTCATAGTTAACTTTTTCTCGAGCTCATATGAGCATTTTATTTTAAATATGGAAAACTTGTAATAGAATTTATTAAGCAATATGTGTAAGACAAAGCCATGAGTCAACATATATGTATTAAATAAATTTAGATCACATACGTAAAGGTCCTTGAAGTCGACAGCCCTGCCAGTCCTGAAGTCACTGTGAGCCACGTCAATACCCCTGTAAGTTAAAAAATGATATTCACAATTATACAGTGTTATCTGACACCCCTTCTCATTTAATGTCCTATGTTTTCTACATGTTTGATGTTGAACCAAAATATATGTTGGACATCTACAGAAGCAGATGTGTAGTTCAATCAAAGGTCTTTAACACGACCTGAATATACGCCACCGTATTTGAACTGTCGTTAGGATATTGGATTTTCAACTTTACCTTGATGGCGACTACTTTCTTTATCTCAATCTAATATAACTTGCGGTGCTAGTTAATCAAATGAACATAACATCAATTAAAGCAACGTTGGAATTTGAATAAAAGAATGTGCTTTTGTCAAAACCCTTTCAAACCATACTTTCTCTGTGCTTATACCAATATCAAATGCAGGCAACATACAGACTTGACATTTAATATGGAATATTTTTTTCCAAATCATTTTTCATCAATTTTTTTCTATTTTTCTGACTGATTAATGAAAATAAAGATTAAAATCGTGTTTTAATAACTTTTAATTATCTCTTTGATATCATTGTGACATCAGTTCATTAATGGAATTCGCCAGAGAAGCAAACAAAAACACATTGCCTATTCTATGTCATACGACAACAATTAAAAGAGATATTTTGGATCTCCATATTTTCCAATTTATTTTCTGTAAAAGAGATACACGCCTCACAAAGAACCCCCATGTCAGTGTCTAGTCACAGTAACGGTCGCTGTTACGCTTCTGTTTGCTACCAGCGCTCTCAAGTGGCAAGGCATTCCTTGGGTTAGGTTTTTAGAGTTCAATCTGGAATAACATTCCAGGCATCGGTCAAAATCTGTCCAATTTGGTCCAGTTTTGTTGTAGGACATGTAGGCCATTGATTCGGCGAGTAATGGCCTACCCACATATTGTCTATGTGGTTCAAATATGGCGATTTTGATTACCAAGGTAGCTGCTCATTCCCTTGGTTTTGTAAGTAATCTGCTATTAAAAGTGCTATGTGTGTACCGGGAATTCCACCGTGCAACCTAAAATTGTTCCTAAGGTGCCCCCTATCAAATGATAGTCAAGTGGTTCTCAGATTATTCCTTTATTTAATCTGGTTCAGGTTTTCGTGGATGACCATCATTGGTGTTTTGGCACCAATGTGGTATCCACTCCAATTACTGACGCTGTTAATGACCTTAGTCACTTTAGACGCGGCACACGCTTAGTCGTTGGCCTCTTCTGGATGTCTGTAAACTCTGTTTTGACTGGTTGAGCGGTACAGGTGAAAGCTGACCTCAATAAAGAAAGTCACGAGGTTTCAGTGTTCAACTCAGAAACGATCAGGGTCCCCAGTTCATTAGAGAAACATACAACGATGTTTTGCTGTTTACAGTGGGTTCCCCTGAGGTCGTCTGGTATTCTAACCAGCTAAAACCAGTTTGGTGTTCGCTAAGAGCCTTGAAAAATGCGTTTTGGTGGCAATTTACCCCTCATTCTAAACGGACTGGGTGGTTTTTGTTTAGTTGCAATAGCATATCCCGATAGACAGTGGGTCCTGTACCCTGGTGGTAAGATTTCAATACGTTGGTTGTGGCCTCTGTGTAGGTACATCAGTCTGGGCATTACTCTTTAAAACTGTGCGGACCGTTTCGTTTGGCGCAATTTTCTGTCTGGCAATGTCTGTCTTTTTCGCGCCATTCTGCCACAGATAAACAAATATGCAGAGCACTGCATAGCTCATTTTACACCTTGCAAAACCGACCACCTGCATGCAAAATTTCAAATTCTTCTTTGCAGTAGTTGCCGACATATGGATACTTTTTTGACAGAACCATGCTTTGTCAAAGCCAAGCTTTGACCTGCCCAAAGGAGCACTACCCAATTAAATCACTGCATATTACATAATGCAGCAGCGCAACTAACCTGGTATTCAGTTAATTGGAAGCGACACACCTGACTACACACTTATCCATTCACATATCTTATATGAGATCGGAGTTTAAAAAAAAAAAGAATGCATTTTTACCTAGGCATACCTTCGAAACTGAAATATTCCATATTAAATGTCAAGTCTGTATTTATAATTTTGAAACAAAATTTTCCGCAAGACAATGTTTATTCCATTGGTCTTTGAGGACATTCTAAGCTTGACTTGCTGGTCATCGGGCAAACATCTGGACCCGAACATTTGAAAATTACAAAAGGCAGTTCCTAAATATAATTTTGGAAATTCAGTGTTACACTTACGTGTCAAGGATGAAGGCATCGACACCCGCTCCGTCTCCTGAATAACAAATATAAAATGTTGATCAGAGAGAGAGAGAGAGAAAGAGAGAGAAGGAGGGAGGTTAAGGGCATTGTTGGTGCCAACCAAGAGGGCGTTCTATTCCTACCTACCTCAACTGATTAACTCAAAACAAAACGATAATCTCTTGACGTTAAAATCAGACGTTAAAATCAAGAAAATATCTTTGTCGGTTGTAATTTCTCAACGGCTTTAAATAGGCACCTTTGTGATAAAGGGAAAAATTGCTGAATTTTCTCTACATTTTTTAAACATATAAATATGTAAACTTATAAATGTCTAACACACATTGTGTTAATTAGTCACATACCTACTGGGTCAAAGCACTGGTCACGGGTGCCTGATCTCTGGTCAATTCTGTCCAAACCCTTTAGTTATAAAAATATACACGTGTCATCTACAGTTTATATTCAAATTGCGTAATTCTCATTTCATAATTATATCATTAACGTTTAAGGCCCGAGATTGTTTACTCCATACAAGTCCCTGGCAAAGATCTAAATGCCGAAAGCTTGGGCATTTTTATCTCTTGATTTATTCATCATGGATCGATATAGATATCAAAAGTGATTAAATTCTTTCAGGGTCTAAATAAGGAAGACGCAGACTAACACTACTACACTTGGTCCACGTAAATGCTCGTATTAAACAAAGGTGTTTTCATGGCCTGATGTCCTACATGTGGGTAAACGAGGCCCGCAAGCCGTAAGATTTATGCTCGGGCATTATAGATATTTATCCACTGGCGGATCCAGGATTTTGATCAGGAGAGGGTATAAAGACACACCAATAACCTCTTCATGTTTACATGATAATCTTGCATGCTAATATAAAATATCCCAATTAAAACGAAAAATATACTTTTTAAAGCATGCCGTGTAGGGACAGAGAAATTGATTGGATTTTGTTCGCTCGTTTTTACATGTACCATTTATTGTCAGGGAAGGACGAGAGGATGGAGGGCTTCTTAATCTAAGGGGGGGGGGGTTCATGAACATGTACGTGCCCCGTGCTGCTGGTGTGCACCCCTCTAGGTTAAGCCTCATTATCTGAACCCAAGTACCCGCACTCACCCAGAGGCCGCTGTTGTCAATAGGGACACAAGCTGCCGTGTACAACAACGTGTCCTGCTCAATAAACTCGATGTCATCATCATCTTGAAGAGCCTCCAGGAGCCTGGGAATTTTAATTTAAAATTCAGCAATAAAAGTATTTTCCCTGCTTAACCAAACTGATACATCAATGAAACGTTGAGTTGATTTATTGATGTATTTATTTATCAATAAGTATATATATCTATTTATTTATGAAAATTAACTTTTTGAATTATCTCTATTGAACTATTTACATAAACGGAAGGATTGCTGAAATAAATAAATAAATAAATAAATGCCTCGTTCCTTCTAGAATTAAATATTTTAGTATTTTATTCACCTGGAGTTAGCGTGGATGGTGAAGAACTTGGCGTTCCCGATTTCCATCTTCCTGCTGCCGACGTCGGCGTCGGAGGGCTCCTCACCGGAAGCCATCAGTCTGTTCAGTACCACGCGTCCTCTCATGATGACACGGTTCACTGGGGGAAAAAAACAGTGAGCCATACGTTTTTATGTGTATGATCATATGTTAACGTGTTTTATAATTTGTTAATCCGCTTATTAAAAATATGACTTTTTATTCTCTCTCTCTCTCTCTCTCTCTCTCTCTCTCTCTCCATGTGTAATGATTTTGATGTTGCGTTTTCTTTAAAAAAAACGTGGATCTCACGAAAATATGTGGTATGCAAAGTTAACGTGCACACAGAAAGGGCACACACAAATGCACACATATACACAGTGATACGCACAAATACAAACACACACGCAAAGAGAGAGAGAGAGAGAGAGAGAGAGAGAGTGGTCATAGAATGCTGAAAATCAATACAGCGATACTCACCGTCGGCATTGTCTTTCACTTTCACAATGTACGTCCTTCCGTCTCCGGCTACGTCACTACTGCGAGCAGCCCTCAGCACAGGTGCTGAAATATTCACAATATTCAAGAATTGAAATTCAGCGCACCAACTCAACTATTTTCACGCTTCATCGGCCAATATATATTTTTAAATCAGTAATATACTTCTGCAAAGTGCTTTTAATTGTTTCAGGTTATTCATTTTATCAAACGTACCTCTTCCGCTGGCAAAAGCCACAGTAGCTGCGATCAAAACGAAAAGTTGTGCCTTCATCTTGATCTAGAAAATATGAAAACTAGCAAAGATCATGGTTTGTATCATACATGTATATCAATCTATCTAGAGAGAACATGTAAATTAATATGAATTTAATACTACTCCATTTTCCATTCTTATTAACCGTTATTATAATTTAAAAGTTGCATAATTCAATAACTTAACCATACTACTAGTACCTCATTCGTTCTACAGGCTAAAAATAGAAATCTGTTATCTTTTTATCCACATTTAATTGAATTTTTAGGCAAACATCAGGATCTAGCCTCTGATAAAGTAATTTCTTTGTGCTGTAAAAACATCCAAAAAGTACTGCAATCCCAATAATATTAGACGAGATCGGTGTGTTTTGTTATAAAAATTAATGTCGTTAAAAGTTTGTTAAATACTCACGCGGTGACCTCTGTAGTCGAAAGTATGTCTCTGAGCCTTTAAACCCCCTTTTATAGAGCTCTGCGTCTCTCTCGCTCTGGGAATATAACGCGCAGGACAGATGGTCGGGGAACCACTCAAGGCTTCATTTCAGAGCGCGGGGCACTTGTCGAAATTCAAGTGAAGTGCACAAGTTGTTACCTGAGCGTGTAGTGTCGCGAAAATGTGACTGCTGGGTGATAAAATAATTACACTTTACTGATAAACCACCTGTTTAACATGTACGGATAGTTTGGCTGTGAAAATGGATAGTTTGGCTTAAAAGAATAAAATAATAAGAAGAAAAGGGCGAGGAGGATGTTCGGGTCTTGTGTCGGAATAGATTGAGTTTTGTGCTGAACACTGTTTACGTGACCAAAGTTAG
This sequence comes from Lingula anatina, assembly GCF_001039355.2. Next base: position 411,413 of record NW_019774836.1, on the reverse strand, counting down.
TGCGTTTAATTTTTTTTTTCATTATGCATTATTGCTTTTCCCTTGAGTATGTTGGTGTAGGAAGATAGTTAGTATATCTACGTGAATTAAGACACTGTTTATTAATGAGACAATTCAGCGATAAACATACCATGTATTATTTGCCTTTTTATTACATAATAACACTGTAAACTGAAAGGCTCGTCAGCGTGAGATTTTCACCGCGTGTTTCGGGTACGTATTGCTTAATTGTTTTATTACGTGTGAATGCTTTGTGTAAGCGTCAGGGTATACAGCACATGGACTTTCAGAACGTTATTCCACCCTGAATCAAAGCTACTTTGGCGGCGTACACATGCTGAGAGTGAAGCAATGAGGTCTCTACCCGGTATCTGCTCTTTTACCCAGGGGGGCGATTGGGGATCGTTTTCCAAAGATGTCCAGTTTGAAGAAAGGATATTTGCACTCTCTGTCGCTCTCTCTCTCTCTCACAGACACACACAAACACATAGCCTACACATGCATACACACGCAAGACACTTGTAAATGCATATATATATATATATATATATATATATATATATATATATATACCCATACCCAAGTTTAAACGCATGCCTACACACGCAATTACACACAAACACACACACACACGCGCACACACACACACGAACGCAAACACACACTGTGCGCAACCTTTTTTTTTTAGGAACACGGATTTATTTTATGTAATGTGTGAACGTTTGTAAACCTCTCCCCAACACCACCACCCTCTGTTTACAAATGGTCCAAGGTCAGATTTTGAATTAAAAAGGCCCACAATAAATCAGTCTTCTAATTTATGTTTTTATTTTTTTTTTTTTTTTAAGATTTGAGACGATAGCCCATATATATATAACACACGGCTGAGAGGGCATTCGCCTTGTTTTGGTAAATCTTGCAGAAATTTTGTGCTGTTTGAAGAATGTAGTGCTATCGGCAAACTGAGAATTGTTTTATATTACATCAAAAATTATTCGTGTTATTTGCTGTGTCCTGCGTCAGAGTTTCTTCTTTATTTCTTTATTATTTTTTTAAGCAGGAAATGTTTCATAGCAAGAAAAGAAATCAAATATTTAGTGGACAGTTGAGCGTTCTCAAGAAGCATGCCAGATATAAATGCGCAAAAGTATGTCTGACACAATGCATTACCATGTCGCATTATTGGACCTCTTATACCCATTCCATAGAGTTTCTGTGTATAATAGTATCTCTTTGATTCAGACTGACACGTCAGCAATTTACATAAAAAATTGAGACAGCAAGGGCAAACATGGAGGGTTCAGAACTATTTTATACCACGTAGTAATCAGGTAGAAACTTGCCTAGCAATAACCTTTTAGCCAAGTTACTTTCTAGCCATTTTGCAGGTGTGACCAAACTGGGGTTAGGGTTAGCCAGACGTAAGTGGGACAAAATTTAGGACGAGGCTCTCCTCTGCAAATTAATGGGAACCGGACTGTCTATCACGTAACCCCCCCCCCCCCCCCACAAAGAAAAAAAATGTTCCTGTCGCCCCCTCCGTACACTCCTCTCCCAGCCCTCTTCAGTCATTCACCCAACCTTTCATTCTCTTTCTCTCTCTCTCTCTCTCTTTTCAGTGGCATCTATAAAGCATACCCCGACCTTCATGTTTTCAACCTTGTCTCAAAACTTTTCAAAATATTCAAGTCATTTTAGCCGTTTCTTAACTGTATTTATTTCACAGAGTCAGTAGACAGAACAAAGATCCATAATGGATGCTGTGGCATAGAAAAGTTTATAGAAAATGTGAAGCAATCGATCATCATCCTGCACACAAATTGGTTGTGGCATATTTAATCAACATAGTTTGTTTGTTTGTTCTGATAAACATTTTCCAGAGATGGAAAGTTGGGAGATTAATGCGTTTAGACAGCACAGTAAACGGTTATGTAATGTAGAAAAAATGGAAATAGACTTATCGACAACCGGTACCTTTAAGAAAATAAGCAGTTTACGATTTCTGAAAATTAAGGAGACTTTTGTGCCACGCATGAGGGCATAATTCTTTTCTTTCACATTATTCAAAAAAGAAAAAGAAACCTTCCTTAATCAAACACCATATCCAACGGCAAAATAAATAGTTGTTATTCTGAATAAATAGTTGTTCATCGTTCTCAACACATGTAAGCTATAGTGACCTAAAATCGGTGTCATATGTCTCCTACAAACTTCCAGTTGGTACCTGTCACTCAAAATGGTCAAATAGGTCACGTGATCTCTGAACGTCCAGAAGTTATGGACACACTTTGCACAACTGTGGACAGTGCCCATACTTGAATTCTAACCCGTGTACCATATAGTTGTCAGCGCACACAAATGGATAATCTGCCCAATGTACGCAATACCACTTATCTTTCCCATTGTCGCCCATCTGAGAACAGTCCACTGTAAAGATAAGAATTATACACGTGTATGTATAGCAACTGATTTTATAAATTTACATATACAAATTTACTGTAGCTAGTACTTGTATACGTAATATATGTATTTGATAATTGATATTAGTTGTGGCCAAATATGTCAGAGTGAATAGACGAAACAGTCAACAGGTATCAGTAAATTAAATATATGGATCTATCATAAATGAAAACTTTCTGACTGTATTTGATAATGCTCTGTAATATTTAGCCTTTTGGCATGCGATGATACTGTACTACGTCCACCATGCCCTAGCTCAGCGTTGTGCTGAGGTTGTTATGTATGACACACTTTACATATGAAAAACATAACATGGTGAGTCTCGACTCACGTATAAACAATCTTATGTTAAATGCTCACACTGCTCACAGGCGCCAGTGAAGTATTGTGGGCAGTCACAGCCGCAAGTTTTGTAGTTGGGGGTTCCTCCATTTTTACATTCAATCAGCTGTCCGCCACAGGGTAGGTCGCCTTGAGACAAAGGGTGTAAAGTTGACGGAGATTAAATTTCAACTCCAAGTTATTTTCAAATCAGCGGAAGTCATGGGAGAGAGTTTTAATTCTAATTGTTTTTTTTAAAAGCAGATCTCGAAAATATTCATGCATTATGATGACTTGGGTTATGTATAATACTTATAGCAGATACAGCAGAATCTATAATTAAAATAGCAGTAAGTCAGACTCACCACAATTTTCAGGCTGGGCTGCGCATTCTTTGGTAACTGTAACAACGCAAAAATCTATTTATAAATCAGACTAAAGCTCTCAGGCACGCTTGTGTAACACTTTCAAATTTCATCATTATGAGTAGCGCTACAACACAGGTCAAGTTTTATCAGAAAATTAGTGTGATATAGCCATGAAATCAGAAAATGAAATCATGAAATTAAGTGAGAGAGAGAGAGAGAAAGAGAGAGAGAGAGAGAGAGAGAAAAGCTTTCCTTCCAATACTGTATACCAACAATAATCAGTTACTCAGTACGTACTACAGAGGTTGTTTCGGCATTCTCCGGTCAGGTCGGAGTTGCTCACACATCCCGAGCAGTTTGTTCCTTGAGTATATGGCGCAACACCGACGTAGTTACCTCTGGAGATATATATATATATATATATATATATATATATATATATATAAGTTAAATACCGAAAACATATATAAATAAATAAGTTAAATATCGAAAACTAGACATTGCTCACACTTAATTGAATCAGCAGGAATCACGAAGAATGAGGCTCAATGAAGATTTTTAAAAATTCGCACCACATTCGAGACAAAATTTTAAATTGACCTTAATTATCGTAAGAGTACCGTTGGAATACTCAGAATGCGCTTGAATTTGCCCGGAATGATGATTGCACCTTCGGCTGTTTTAGCTCTCAAATGCAGTTTAAATGTAGTTGGAAAACTAGGAATATCTATAATGCTGTCAGAAGGCAGTAGGAATATTTAGAATATACTTTGAATGGCGTACTACAGTACTACATCCGAGGCACATTCGAAACATTCTGGCGGGATTTTATACCCTCGTCACACTAGAGGCGGAATGATTAAGAATGGTGTCGAAAATGCAATTCTTTGTGTATTCCAGGTTATTCGAAGAGCATTCTAAAAATTCCAAATATTTATATCCATTCTTGTAGCCGGCTCGAATGTTTTTGTCATGTCAAAAACTTTCGAAGTGCATTCCAAGTGGAAAATTATCGAATGGCATTTGAACAGTATTCTAACTGCACTATGACTGCATTCTAAATATTCTAACGAGATTCCGACAGCATTCGAAATATTGAAACCATGAAAGCCCATTTTTATTTCCCGAGATTCTTGAAACATTCATATTATTTAGCGTAATCCCCGAATAAAGCATACCATGACCCGTAAATGCGGCGTTTTATTCACTTTCCTTCTTGTGGCAATATACAGTGTATGTCCGGTAAATTGTAATTTTCAGGAACTCCGACTCGCGTGATCAATGAGATATGAATAAAGTTGTATTTACTGTGATTTGTGAACGTATGGTGTACTATCTCGTGTACTGTGATCGACCCCCCCCCCCCCCAAGGGAAACCTGTAAGTGATACGAAATGGACAAATTAAACCTCCCACACCCCCTGCAAACGGACTTGCGGAATTATCATCATTACTTTCTTCAACAAAAAAGGAGCAACAATATATATACTCACGCAGGCGAATATCTGCAGACGATATAGTACCACAGGGAAGAACTAGGAAACGGCGATCCCGTGGTGCACTTCTTCATACCACAACCGAGTTTGGTACTGGCAGCCCAGACGACCTAACGGAAAAAAATGAAAGTATTCGTCCACGGATGAATTTCTTCACACCGTCTGATCATATAATGTCACATAATATTGCTAGGGGTAGAAGACAATGTGAACTTACCTAATCGCTGCTATGTCGCATTGTGACTTCATAATGAAGTCTTTGAAAAATTAAGATTTTACCTTTATCTAAACTGACCTGCGTATAGTGTCCACAGCTTTTTCCAGGAGGAGGGTTGCATGAGTTGGAGGACAAATTGTACCACTGTTTCTCATTGTCCCACCTGTCCACGACCTTTACATGTAGTAACGAAGTGAAGGATGAACCAGACAAGTTCTCACCGTACTTCCCGCCTGGTTGGCTGTGGCCCATGCTACAAGTATCTGCCCACGCCTGCGAACTTGCAGCAAGTTCGTCGTCCCACATCTAAAAAAACAGTTGAATTTGTTCTCAGGATGTCCCAAGGCCGCACTGAAGTCTGACTGGTCTGAACTTTCTTAAAAATCCGCCCAACTCATTTCAAGATAATTCGGTAATGGTCCAGTATGTATCAGTGTATCAGTGTATCAGTATCACTAATTAGCCATATCTTTCTTGTTGTAAAACATACGCAATAATAATATAAGTCGGACTATCACTGTTTTTTTCTGGGGTCAAAGTAAATGTTAAAGTGGGGACCATTTTTTCTGACTGATTACGTCCGTGACTGAATCGAGTTTTGTTAAGATGTCTGACGTCGATGAAAAAAATTGAGATGGTCTAGATACATTAAATGATCTCCCAAATATCCAATTTGTGTGTGTGTGTGTGTGTGTGCGTGAGTGTGTGCTACGTGCACAGGGTAATTATCAAGGTAGAAAAAATGATAAAACTAAAATTAGCATAAGTTAAGATACCAAATAATTTCCTGAACATAGTGCGACCGACCAAAGAAAAGCAGTAGAGAGTGTGTGTATGTACGTGTGCGTGCGCATGTGTGTGTGTATTTTACCATTCTAGTCATCAAGGCAGCGGACGGACTGACTAAACTCCGCCTCAAATTGTGACGGTCAAGCATCTGCTGTTTTTCAGCGTCTGACAATCCATTGTCTCCTCTCTTGACGACAGCGGAAAATGCTTCAATAGTCGAGCGATAACATATAAAATTACACATCGATAAAGTAAGCATTTCCTTCACAAAATAGATATGTGATATTTTACTCCTTAATATTGCAAAAAAAAAGAAAAAAAAAGAGAATATGCCAATACTGAATCTGAATTTAGAAATTAAGTAGAGAGAAAGAAAGAAAGAAAGAAAGAAAGAAGATCGTCCCAGAAGACGGCCTCCGTGCGCCCCTGAAGTACACAGATAAATAAAAAGTTGGATCAACTGAAGTCGCTGTGCCACCATGCTAAAATAACATTGATCACGCTGAAGTAGGAGGATGGCAAAACAAAAATAATGTTAAGTATAATAACTTGTTTAACTCGGAATCGAAGTGATTACTTCTACTACCACTACTACCTACTGGTTGTATTAAGCATGGTAGTTAAGTCAAAACGAATACTGGTACGAGCATTATATGTCCATTTTTTGCAATTAAATGTAATAGAGCAAGCTATTTCAAAAATTACGTGCTATTTTCTTAGAGACGCTACCAAAACAACCCCCAAAACTAAAAAAAGGAAAAAAGATAGAGGTATTGAGACCGTTATATTGTTTCTTTCCTCTTTCCTCCCCCCTGCCTTTCTCTCTCTCTCTCTCTCTCTCTCTCTCTCTCTCACTCTCACACTCTCTCTTTCTCTCTCTCTTTCTCTCTCTCTCTCACACACACTCTCACACACACTCTCTTTCTCACTCTCTCACTCTCACTCTTTCACTCTCTCTTTCTCACTCTTTCTCACTCTCTCTCACTCTTTCTCTCACTCTTTCTCTCACACTCTCTCTTACTCTCTCTCTCTCTCTCTCTCTCTCTCTCT
>NW_019774836.1:361940-402561 GCF_001039355.2 Lingula anatina | reverse complement strand
AATAATAATAAAACAGATGAATGTATCACGCCAGTTTAACTGCATGCAGATAGTAAAAAAATCATAAATTGGTAGGCCTACTGATTACCTTTTTTGGCAAAAGTTAGCTTACTTGCCAAAAAAAAAAGGTAAACAGTATACACTCCCTGTACTTGGGGCTTTAAAATATATTAAAAAAATTACATGGGTGGCTTTGATGTGGACATTTAATGTCAATTCCGAGAAAAATTCTTGGCTGTGGCTGGAAACTGTTAAATACATAAACATATGTGTAGATCCGCGTATGATGCTCTGCATGCATCTGGACGCTGGCAGAGCAGAGAAGTAAGAAACTCCAGATGGACAGGGTGCAAGAATATTATTTAGAAAAATCTCAAATAGGACATCCATTCCTTCTTCCAACCCCCCTCTCTTAAGCTTTTACGTAAACTTTACAGTACAAACAGGGATAATTAGCACACGTGTAAAGAGTGAAATATTCTTGGGATCTTGCACGGGAAAATAATGGATAATTTAACTTCATTACAAGCCTTTCAACCAACAGTTAAAAAATGAGCATACAGGTATGATTATATAGTCGTATCTAACAAGTGAACCACATTTATCGATGAATTAGCAGCAGTAGGCCTAAGTGGCTCGCACCTGTCACCAACGGGGGAAATTGTTCAAAATTGTGAAATTATTTGTAATTATTGGTAATCGAGGAACCCTCAACTCTTAGCACCAGCGCAAGTATACCCTGTACTAGTATCAAACCACAGCCGTCGTGTCACCTTCCTAAATTTTTACCAATCCATACAATGTACATTTTTTCTTGATACAGATCTCTTGCTGATGAAACAGACGAGTGGAATATTGGTAAATAATCCTCCTTTTTTGAGGGGTGGGGGTGACATTGGATAAGTTGCACATATTTTCATAGTGATATTTTCGGTAATACTCATATACCTATATAAGTGGTTCTTTGGAGAGTAGATGTATGTTTCCATGTTTTGATAATGGAGGGGTAATAACGACCTGGGGTTCACAAGTGTTTAAAAGACCAAAAAACAGTGAATTTTATTTATTCAATTTCGACTTTGAATTAAATTCAGTGTCCATTCGTGTACTTTGGCATTTGTTGCAAGGTGATGGTGTCTTATAGGCCTATATGTTGTTTAGTGGAGCCTAGAAAAAACCTGCAGTGCAGAAACCACCAAATAGACCAATCACAGACAAACGTAGTGCTGTAAGAAAAATAAGTGATTTGTGATAAAATTGTGGGAAAAATTAGTGACTGTTTACATGTACAAACAGAGGGGTGCACGTGTTCAAGTACTTCCGGTAAAAAAGTAGCTTTGCAACAGTATAGTTTTGTGCCATTTGTGTGCTGTCCATGAGAATGAGAAATGTTTCACCAAGAAATTTTGTTCATGCAGTTTTGCAGGCATTTCTTAGTATGGCCGTCAATGGAAAATATTTGATTGTTTCTGACCTTCTTTCATCTCTGCCTTCGACACCAAAGTTTTCGGCACGCGTAGTTTTCGACCAGTGGTTAATGACTTCCGCTCCGCCATTGGGCCAGATTGCTCTCTTATCACACCTAACACATTGCACGGCTGCTGCAGGATCTGAGAATGGTCTCTAGCAAATTTGTTGAGTCTACCCAGTTGTCTGGTTTAAAAGTCTTATGCTGATTTTATTTCAAAATGTAGTGAGTGTACGCGTTGTATGTAGTGGGTGTATAAGAAAGGCGTTCATATCAGTCAAGGGGATACTTCGGTTTCTGAAAAAAGGTCACACCAATGTTCCCCTCTTGGAATTAGGATTTTGACTAAGCTAATTTATGGAACTAAACCGTACCAAATGGCACCGTTCGCCATCTAAAATACACAAAGTTTTCGGGGCCCTTCAGTGGGCCCCGAACCCCACGCCAACCCTTTGCTTTTATCGAGGAAATACCAAAGTTTTTGTTTGTTCTAATGTAAAGTTCCAAAATACATGGAAATAAATTCATAATGTTCTCGTGGTTTAAATAAAATAGAATCAAAAGTTAAGCAAAATGAAATATAACCCTTTTAAAGCAGTAAGGTTTTTATTCTTTTCCATTTCAGAAAGCATACCCTGACTTTCATGTTTTCAACCTTGTCTCAAAAAATTTCAATATATTCAAGTCATTTTAGCCGTTACTTAACCGTATTTATTTCACAGAGTAGACAGAGCAGAGAGCCATAATGGATGATGTGACATAGCAAAGTTTATAGAAAATGTGAACCAATCGCTCATCATCCTGCACACAATTTGGTTGTGGCATATTTAATTAACATAGTTTGTTTGCTTGTTCTGCTAAACATTTTTCAGAAATGGAAAGTTAGGAGGTTAATGTGTTTAGACAGCACAGTAAACGGTTATATAAAGTAGAAAAATGGAAACACCCTCACGACAGCCGGTAGCTTTGAAAAAAAAACTNTGTACTTGGGGCTTTAAAATATATTTAAAAAATACATGGGTGGCTTTGATGTGGACATTTAATGTCAATTCCGAGAAAAATTCTTGGCTGTGGCTGGAAACTGTTAAATACATAAACATATGTGTAGATCCGCGTATGATGCTCTGCATGCATCTGGACGCTGGCAGAGCAGAGAAGTAAGAGACTCCAGATGGACAGGGTGCAAGAATATTATTTAGAAAAATCTCAAATAGGACATCCATTCCTTCTTCCAACCCCCCTCTCTTAAGCTTTTACGTAAACTTTACAGTACAAACAGGGATAATTAGCACACGTGTAAAGAGTGAAATATTCTTGGGATCTTGCACGGGAAAATAATGGATAATTTAACTTCATTACAAGCCTTTTAACCAACAGTAAAAAATGAGCATACAGGTATGATTATATAGTCGTATCTAACAAGTGAATCACATAGCAGTAGGCCTAAGTGGCTCGCACCTGTCACCAACGGGGGAAATTGTTCAAAATTGTGAAATTATTTGTAATTATTGGTAATCGAGGAACCCTCAACTCTTAGCACCAGCGCTAGTATACCCTGTACTAGTATCAAACCACAGCCGTCGTGTCACCTTCCTAAATTTTTACCAATCCATACAATGTACATTTTTTCTTGATACAGATCTCTTGCTGATGAAACAGACGAGTGGAATATTGGTAAATAATCCTCCTTTTTTGAGGGGTGGGGGTGGCATTGGATAAAATGCACATATTTTCATAGTGATAGTTTAGGTAATACTCATATACCTATATAAGTGGTTCTTTGGAGAGTAGATGTATGTTTCCATGTTTTGATAATGGAGGGGTAATAACGACCTGGGGTTCACAAGTGTTTAAAAGACCAAAAAACAGTGAATTTTATTTATTCAATTTCGACTTTGAATTAAATTCAGTGTCCATTCGTGTACTTTGGCATTTGTTGCAAGGTGATGGTGTCTTATATATGTTGTTTGGTGGAGACTAGAAAAAACCTGCAGTGCAGAAACCACCAAATACAGGTAGACCAATCACAGACAAACGTAGTGCTGTGAGAAAAATAAGTGATTTGTGATAAAATTGTGGGAAAAATTAGTGACTGTTTACATGTACAAACAGAGGGGTGCACGTGTTCAAGTACTTCCGGTAAAAAAAGTAGCTTTGCAACAGTATAGTTTTGTGCCATTTGTGTGCTATCCAAATGGGATGAGAAATGTTTCACCAAGTGATTTTGTTCATGCAGTTTTGCAGGCATTTCTTAGTATGGTCGTCAATGGAAAATATTTGGTGGTTTCTGTCCTTCTTTCATCTCTGCCTTCGACACCAAAGTTTTCGGCACGCGTAGTTTTCGCCAGTGGTTAATGACTTCCGCTCCGCATGCGCAGTTAATATAGAGGGCCAGATTGCTCTCTTATCACACCTAACACATTGCACGGCTGCTGCAGGATCTGAGAATGGTCTCTAGCAAATTTGTTGAGTCTACCCAATTGTCTGGTTTAAAAGTCTTATGCTGCTTTTATTTAAAAATGTAGTGAGTGTACGCGTTGTATGTAGTGGGTGTATAAGAAAGGCGTTCATATCAGTCAAGGGGATACTTCGGTTTCTGAAAAAAGGTCACACCAATGTTCCCCTCTTGGAATTAGGATTTTGACTAAGCTAATTTATGGAACTAAACCGTACCAAATGGCACCGTTCGCCATCTAAAATACACAAAGTTTTCGGGGCCCTTCAGTGGGCCCCGAACCCCACGCCAACCCTTTGCTTTTATCGAGGAAATACCAAAGTTTTTGTTTGTTCTAATGTAAAGTTCCAAAATACATGGAAATAAATTCATAATGTTCTCGTCGTTTAAATAAAATAGAATCAAAAGTTAAGCAAAATGAAATATAACCCTTTTAAAGCAGTAAGGTTTTTATTCTTTTCCATTTCAGAAAGCATACCCTGACTTTCATGTTTTCAACCTTGTCTCAAAAAATTTCAATATATTCAAGTCATTTTAGCCGTTACTTAACCGTATTTATTTCACAGAGTAGACAGAGCAGAGAGCCATAATGGATGATGTGACATAGCAAAGTTTATAGAAAATGTGAACCAATCGCTCATCATCCTGCACACAATTTGGTTGTGGCATATTTAATTAACATAGTTTGTTTGCTTGTTCTGCTAAACATTTTTCAGAAATGGAAAGTTAGGAGGTTAATGTGTTTAGACAGCACAGTAAACGGTTATATAAAGTAGAAAAATGGAAACACCCTCACGACAGCCGGTAGCTTTGAAAAAAAAAATAACCAGTTTACCATTTCTGAAGATTGAGGAGACTTTTGGGTCACGCTTGAATGCATATTCCCTTTCTTTCACATTATTCAAAAAAGAAAAAGAAACCTTCCTTAATCAATCACCATATCCAACAGCAAAATAAATAGTTCTTATTTTGAATAAATAGTTTATCATCGTGGTCAACACATGTAAGCTATAGTGACCTAAAATAGGCGTCATATGTCTTCTACAAAATTCCAGTTGGTACCATGGTCACACAAAATTGCCAAATAGGTCACGTGATCTCTAAACGTCCGGAAGTTATGGACACACTTTGCACATCTGTGGACAGCTCCCATACCTGACTACTGCCCCATTTACTATCATGTTGTCTGTGCAAGCACTTGGATTATCTGTCCAATATAAACAATACCACTTATCTTTCCCATTGTCGCCCATCTGAGAACAGTCCACTGTAAAGATAAGAGTTATACACATGTATGTATCGCGACTGATTTTATAAATGTACATATACAAATTTACTGTAGCTAGTACTTGTATACGTAATATCTATATGTACTTGATAAATTATATTAGTTGTGGCCAAGTCTGTCAGAGTGAACAGACAAAACAGTCAACAGGTATCAGTAAATTAAATATCTGGATCTACCGGTATAATAAATGAAATTTTTCCGACTGTATTTGATAATGTTCTGTAATATTTAGCCTTTTGGCATGCGATGATACTGTTCTACGTCCACCATGCACTAGATCAGCGTTGTGCTGAGGTTGTTATGTATAACACACTTTACATATAAAAAACATAACCGTGGTAAGTCTCGACTCACGTATAACAATTTTATGTTAAATACTCACACTGCTCACAGGTGGCGCCAGTGAAGAATTGTGGGCAGTCACAGCCGCAAGTTTTGTAGTTGAGGGTTCCTCCATTTTTACATTCAATCAGCTGTCCGCCACAGGCTAGGTCGCCTTGAGACAAAGGGTGTAGAGTTGACGGGATTAAATTTCAACTCCAACCTATTTTCAAATCAGTGGGAGTCATGGGAGTGAGTTTTAATTCTAATTGTTTTTTCTTAAAGCAGATCTTGAAAATATTCATGCATTATGATGCCTTGGGTGATGTTGAATACTTATAGCAGATACAGCAGAATCTATAATTAAAATAGCAGTAAGTCAGACTCACCACAATTTTCGGGCTGGGCTGCGCATTCTTTGGTAACTGTAACAACGCAAAAATCTATTTATAAATCAGACTAAAGCTCTCAGGCACGCTTGTGTAACACTTTCAAATTTCATCATTATGAGTAGCGCTACAACACAGGTCAAGTTTTATCAGAAAATTAGTGTGATATAGCCATGAAATCAGAAAATGAAATCATGAAATTAAGTGAGAGAGAGAGAGAGAGAGAGAGAGAGAGAGCGAGAGAGAGAGAGCTTTCCTTCCAATACTGTATACCAACAATAATCAGTTTCTCAGTACGTACTACAGAGGTTGTTTCGGCATTCTCCGGTGAGGTCGGAGTTGCTCACGCATCCCGAGCAGTTTGTTCCTTGAGTATATGGCGCAACACCGACGTAGTTACCTCTGGAAAAAAAAAAAAAAAAAAAAAATATATATATATATATATATATATATATATATATATATATATATATATATATATAGTTAAATACCGAAAACTAGAGATTACTAATACCCCCGTCACACTTAATTTGAATCAGCAGGAATCACGAAGAATGAGGCTCAATGAAGAATTTTAAAAATTCGCACCACATTCGAGACAGAATTTTAAATTGACCTTAATTATTGTAAGAGCACCGTTGGAATACTCAGAATGCGCTTGAATTCGCCTGGAATGATGAGTGCACCTTCGGCTGTTTAGCTCTCAAATGCAGTTCAAACGTAGTTGGAAAACTAGGAATATCTATAATGCTGTCAGAAGGCAGTAAGAATATTAAGAATATACTATGAATGGCGTACTACAGTAGTGTAGTTCGATTGCTGGCAAAATTAATATTTCACCTCATCCGAGGCAAATTCAAAACATTCTGGCGGGATTTTATACCCTCGTCACACTAGAGGCGGAATGATTAAGAATGGTGTCGAAAATGCAATTGTTTGTGCATTCCAGGTTATTCGTCCCATTCTTGTGGCCGGCTCGAATGTTTTTGTCATGTCAAAAACTTTCGAAGTGCATTCCAAGTGGAAAATTATCGAATGGCATTTGAACAGTATTCTAACTGCACTATGACTGCATTCTAAATATTCTAACGGCATTGCGACAGCATTCGAAACATTGAAACCATGAACGCCCATTTTGATTTCCCGAGATGCGTGAAACGTTCATATTATTTTGCCTGATTCGTGAATTAGGCATCCCATAACCTGTGAATGCGGCGATTTATTCTCTTTCCTTCTTGGGGCAATATGCCCGGTAAATTGTGATTTTCAGGAACTCCGACTCGCGTGATCAATGAGATATAAATAAAGTTTTATTTACTGTTATTTGTGAACGTATGGTATACTATCTCGTGAACTGTGATCACCCCACCCCACCCCCAAGGGAAACCTGTAAGTTGTATTAAATGGGCAAATTAAACCTCCCACACCCCCTGCAAACGGACCTCCGGAATTATTATCATTACTTGCTTCAACAAAAAAGGAGCAAGAAGATAATGAAAAACGCCAGGCTGTCTTTTCATACTCACGCAGGCGAATATCTGCAGACGACATAGTACCACGAGGTGCACTTCTTCATACCACAGCCGAGTTTGGTACTGGCAGCCCAGACGACCTAATGGAAAAAAAATGAAAGTATTCGTTCATGGATGAATTTCTTCACACCGTCTGATCATATAATTTCACACAAAATTGCTAGGGGTAGTAGAAAAAGTGTACTTACCTAACCGCTGCTGTGTCGCATTGTGACTTCATAATGACGTCTTTTTTTTTCTCTATCTAAACTGACCTGCGTATAGTGTCCACAGCTTTTACCAGGAGGAGGATTGCATGTGTTGGAGGACAACGTGTACCATTGTTTCTCTTCGTCCCAGGCGTCCACGGCCTTATATGGTCCCGGAGGGTAGGAGGAACCAAACAGGTTCTCACCGTACTTCCCGCCGGTGTTGCTGTGGCCCATGTTGCAGCTATCTGCCCACGCCTGCGAACTTGCAGCAAGTTCGTCGTCCCACATCTAAAATAAAACAGTTGAATTTATTCTCAGGGTGTCCCTAGCCGCACTGAAGTCTGACTGGTCTTAACTTTCTTAAAAATCCGTCCAACTCATTTCAAGATAATTCGGTAATGGTCCAGTACGTACATGTATCAGTGTATCAGTGTCACTCATTAGCCATAACTTTCTTGTTGTAAAACATACGCAATAATAAAATTAGTCGGACTATCACTGTTTTTTCTGGGGTCAAAGTAAATGTTAAAGTGGGGACCAATTTTTCTGACTGATTACGTCCGTGACTGAATCGAGTTTTGTTAAGGTGTCTGACGTCGATGAAAAAAAATTGAGATGGTCTAGATACTTTAAATGATCTTCCAAATATTCAATTTTTTTTTTGTGTGTGTGTGTGTGTGCGTGAGTGTGTGCTACGTGCACAGGGTAATTATCAAGGTAGAAAAAATGATGAAACTTTAATTAGCATAAGTTAAGATACCAAATAATTTCCTGAACATAGTGCGACCGACCAAAGAAAAGCAGTAGAGAGTGTATGTACGTGTGCGTGCGCATGCGTGTGTGTATTTTACCATTCTAGTCATCAAGGCAGCGGATGGACTGACTAAACTCCGCCTCAAATTGTGACGGTCAAGCATCTGCTGTTTTTCAGCGTCTGACAATCCATTGTCTCCTCTCTTGACGACAGCGGAAAATGCTTCAAGAAATAGAAATAATCGAGCAATAACATATAAAATTACACATCGATAAGTAAGCATTTCCTTCACAAAATAGATACGTATATGATATTTTACTCCTTAATATTGCAAAAAAAAAAAAAAAAAAAAAGAGAAAGAATATGCGAATATTGAATCTGAATTTAGAAATTAAGTAGAGAGAAAGAAAGAAGATCGTCCAAGAGGACGTCCTCCAGATAAATATATGAAGTTGGATCAAGTGAAGTCGCTGTGCCACCATGCTAAAATAACATTGATCACGCTGAAGTAGGAGGATGGCAAAACCAAAATAATGTTAAGTATAATAACTTGATTAGTTCAGAATAGAAGTGATTACTTATACTACCACTATTACCCACTGGTTTAGGTTGTATTAAGCATGGTAGTTAAGTCAAAACGAATACTGGTACGAGCATTATACGTCCATTTTTTTGCAATTAAATGTAATAGCGCACGCTATTTCAAAAATTACGTGCTATTTTCATAGAGACGCTTGCCAGTATCTCTCTCACACACACTCTCACACTCTCTCTTTTTCTCTCTCACTCTCTCACACTCTCTCTTTCTCTCTCTCACTCTCTCACTCTCATTCTTTCACTCTCTCTCTCACTCTCTCTCTCTCTCACTCTTTCTCTCTCTCCCTCTCTCACTCTCTCGCTCTCTCACTCTCTCTCTCACTCTCTCTCTCACTCTTTCACTCTCTCTCTCTCTCTCTTTTGGGGCATCTATAAAGCATACCCCGACCTTCAATCTGCTTTCAATCTCTCTGCATATTGTCATTTTCCTCGACAGTTATTCGCATCCTCAGGTCACAAAGATTGTAACGGACGTAATAACAAAAGTTAAATCTTTGCACCATCTGTACATATCAAGATATTGCTGCGTGTTTGTACATGTAAAACGTTGCCAGTATTAATATGTTTCAATTTTACCGTTTTCTGCAATGTATACAAGCATGTCAACTGTGACTTACCCTGCTCAGGCAAAAACGCTAAGGTAAGAATCAGCACTGTTAGAGATAGCATTTTCTTCTGAAAAGCAATTGTTCTAGTGTCTGCTTCCGCATATGTGCAAAACACACACAACGGTATTTTATATTTTAAAGACGGTTGGGGTACCCGGTTGCTCTATCATATGACGTCGGATATGACGTCACACAGATCGACCAATTATAGGCCTACCACAATTTGTGCACAGTTTGCCTCAGATTTATTTATCATATCTGATGTGACATTTTTAAAACAACTTTTATAAAAAGCAATTAATTAACTGTAGATTGGCATACCAAAGCAAAATAAAACAGATTAATGTATCACGCCAGTTAAACTGCATGCAGAGAGTAAAAAAATCATAAATTGGTACTGATGACTTTTTTTGGCAAAAGTTAGCTTAAAAAAAACAGGTAAACAGTATACACTCCGTGTACTTGGGTCTTTAAAATATCTTTAAAAAACTACATGGGTGGTTTTGATGTGGACTTTTCAATTCCTAGAAAATTACTTGGCTGAGGCAGGAAACTGTTAAATGCATACAGATATGTGTGATGCCCTGCATACATCTCGACGCTGGCAGAGCAGAGAAGTAAAAGACTCGATCCAGATCGACAGGTTTCATGAATAATTGTTCGATATCAATTAATAAAGATTTCAAAAAGATTATTTAGAAAAATCTCGGGGAGGACATCCATTCCTTCTCTCTTAAGCTTTTACGTAAATTGTACAGTACAAACAGGGAGAATTAGCACACGTGTAGAGAGTGAAATATTCATGGGATCTTGCAGGGAAAATAATGGATAATTTAACTTCTTTACAAGCCGTTCAACCCACAGTAAAACATGAGCATACAGGTATGATTATATAGTCGTATCTAACAAGTGAACCACATTTATAGATGAATCAGCAGCAGTAAGTGGCACACAATTGTCACCAGCGGGTGAAATTGTTCACAATTGTGAATTTATTTGTAATTATTGGTAATCGAGGAACCCTCAACTCTTAGCACCAGCGCTAGTATACTCTGCACTAGTATCAAACCACAGCCGTTGTGTCATCTTCCTAAATTTTTTACCAATCCACACAATATACATTTCTTTGGTAAAGATCTCTTGCTGGTGAAACAAACGAGTAGAATATTGGTAAATAATTTTTTGAAGGGTGGGGGGGGGGGGCATTGGATAAATTGCACAAGTCTTCATAGTGAGATTTTACGTAATACGCCTATACTATAAGTGGTTCTTTGTAGAGTAGATTTATGTTTCCATGTACTTAGTATTGATAATGGAGGGGTAATGACGACCTGGGGCTCACAAGTGTTTAAAAGAGCACCAACAGTGAATGTTATTTATTCAATTTCGACTTTGAATTGAATTCAGTGTCCATTCGTGTACTTTGGCATTTGTTGCAAGGTGATGGTGTCTTATTGTTTATGTTGTTTGGTGGAGCCTAGAAAAAAACCCGCAAGGCAGAAATCACCAAATAGACCAATCACAGGCGAATGTACTGATGTGAGAAAAATTAATGATTTGTGATAAAATAGGTGGAAAATTAGTGATTGTTTACATGTACAAACAGAGGAGTGCACGTGTTCAAGTACTTCCGGTAAAAAAGTAGCTTTGCAATAGTATAGCTTTGTGCCATTTGTGAGCTGTCCATGAGAATGAGAAATGTTTCACCAAGTAATTTTGTTCATGCAGTTTTGCAGGCATTTCTTAGTATGGCCGTCAATGGAAAATATTTGGTGGTTTCTGACGTTCTTTCATCTCTGCCTTCGACACCAAAGTTTTCGGCACGCGTAGTTTTCGCCAGTGGTTAATGACATCCGCTCCGCCATTGGCATTCGCAGTTACAGAGAGGGCCAGATTGCTCTCTTATCACACCTAACACATTGCACAGCTGCTGCAGGATGTGACAATGGTCTCTAGCAAATTTGTTAAGCCTACTCAAGTATTTGGTTTTAAGGTCTTATGCTGCTTTTATTTAAAAATGTAGTGAGTGTAGGCGTTGTATGTACTGGGTGTATGAGACAGGCGTTCATATCAGTCAGGGAAATACTTCGGTTTTTGAAAAAAGTCACACTAATATTCCCCTATTGGAATTAGAATTTTTACTAGATGATATATGGAACTAAACCGAACCAAATGGTACCGTTCGCCAAACTATACCAAAAAATATTCGGGGCTCTTCAGTGGGCCCTGAAACCCACGCCAACCCTTTGCTTTTATTGAGGAAATACCAAAGTTTTTGTTTGTTCTCATGTAAAGTTCCAAAATACATGAAAATAAATTCATAA
This sequence comes from Lingula anatina, assembly GCF_001039355.2. The sequence goes on along the minus strand of NW_019774836.1, from coordinate 390,634 downwards.
TGTTCTCGTCGTTTAAATAAAATAGAATCAAAAGTTAAGCAAAATGAAATATAACCCTTATTTTAAAGCAGTAAGGTTTTTATTCTTTTCCATTTCAGAAAGCATACCCTGACTTTCATGTTTTCAACCTTTACTCAAAAAATTTCAATATATTCAAGTCATTTTAGCCGTTACTTAACCGTATTTATTTCACAGAGTAGACAGAGCACAGAACCATAATGGATGATGTGACATAGCAAAGCTTTAGAAAATGTGAACCAATCGATTATCATCCTGCACACAATTTGGTTGTGGCATATTTAATTAACATTGTTTGTTTGCTTGTTCTGATAAACATTTTTCAGAAATGGAAAGTTAGGAGGTTAATGTGTTTAGACAGCACAGTAAACGGGTATGTAAAGTAAAAAAAGGAAACACCCTCACGACAGCCGGTAGCTTTAAAAAAAATAACCAGTTTACCATTTCTGAAGATTGAGGAGACTTTTGGGTCACGCATGAATGCATATTTCTTTTCTTTCACATTATTCAAAAAAGAAAAAGAAACCTTTCTTAATCAATCACCATATCCAACGGCAAAATAAATAGTTCTTATTCTGAATAAATAGTTGTTCATCATGCTGAACACATGTCAGCTATAGTGACCTAAAATCGGCGTCATATTCTCTACAAACTTCCAGTTGGTACCAGTCACTCAAACTTGTCAAATAGGTCACGTGATCTGTAAACGTCCGGAAGTTAAGGACACAAATTGCACAACTGTGGACAGCTCCCGTACTTCACTACTGCCCCGTTGAATATCATGTTGTCTGCGCAAGTATTTGGATTATCTGCCCACTGGCTGCAATACCACTCATCTGCCCCATTGTTGCCCATCTGAGCACAGTCATCTGTAAAGATAAGAGATATATACATGTATGTATCGCAACTAATTTTATAAATGTACATATACAAATTTAATGTAGTTAGTACTTGTATACGTAATATATGTGTTTGATAATTGATATTAGTTGTGGCCAAGTCTGTGAACAGAGTGAATAGACGAAACAGTCACCTGTTACCAGTATGTTAAATATCTGGATCTATCATAAATGAAAACTTTCTGACTGTATTTGATAATGTTCTGCATTATTTTAAAGTGATGTCGTACTATTAGTTGTAAGTTGTTTTATTATGCTCTTTTAAAGTTCTTGTATATAATCTTGTACTCAATAAAGTCACTCAAATAAAAAAATTTGATAATGTTCTGTAATATTTAGCCTTTTGGCATGCGATGATACTGTACTACGTCCACCATGCCCGGCGCGCCTAGCTCAGCGTTGTGCTGAGGTTGTTATGTATGACACACTTTACATATAAAAAAACATAACCATGGTATTACGTTAAGTCTCGACTCACATATAAAAACCTTATATTAAATACTCACACTGCTCGCAGGTGGCGCCAGTGAAGTATTGTGCGCAGTCACAGCCGCAGGTTTCGTAGTTGGCGGTTCCTCCATTTTTACAATCAAACAGCTGTCCGCCACAGGCCTGCTCGCCTGCAGACAAAGGGATAAGAGTTGACGTGAATTAAATTTCAATACCAAGTTATTTTCAAATCAGTGGGAGTCATGGGAGAGAGTTTTAATTCTAATTGTTTTTTTTTTTTTTTTTTTTAAGCAGATCTTGAAAATATCCATGCATTTTGATGACTTGGTTTATTCTGTATACTAATAGCAGATACAGAAAAATTTATGATTAGAATAGCAGTGAGTCAAACTTACCACAGTTTTCAGGGTGGGTTGAACATTCCTCTCTGGTAACTGTAACAACCAAAATAATTGTTTATAAATCACACTAAAGCTCTCAGGCACGCTTTCGGCACACTGTGTAGAAATTGCACAGTTTGAAATTTCGTTATAATGAATAACGCTACAACACAGGTCAACTTTTATCAGAAAATTGCCATAAAACCATAAAGTGTACAAGTGTGTGTGTGTGTGTGTGAGAGAGAGAGAGAGAGAGAGAGAGAGAGAGAGAGCTTTCCTTCCAATACTGTATACCAACAATAATCAGTTACTCAGTACGTACGACAGAGTTTGTTTCGGCATTCTCCGGTCAGGTCGGAGTTGCTCACGCATCCCGAGCAGCTTGTTCCTTGAGTATAGGGCGCACTGCCCTTCACGTTACCTCTGGAGATATAAATATATATAAATAAATAAGTAAAATACCGAAAACTAGGGATTCATACAGTATGTGGTCAACTGCCAACACGTTAGTTACAATATGGGGCACATATGTTATATTTTTACGAAAGTTGTTACTGGAATCACTCCTTTCCCACTAGTGCATGTAAAACTGCCTATCTTGTAAATTTCATCATGGTTTGTAAAGCATTTTTGATATCTAGTCCATAAACAATCTGATTTCCCTGATGGTCCCATGGGCTATTTTCGTTACCCGTGAAAGCCTATTTTTTATTTCCCAAGATGCATGAAACGTTCATATTATTTAGCCTGATTCGTGAATTAAGCATCCCATGACTCGTGGATGCAGCGTTTTATCCTCTTAGCTTCTTGGGGCAATATGCCGGTAAATTGTGACTTCCGACTTCAGGACTTCAGGACTTCCTACTCGCGTGATCTTCAAGTTTACATTGACGGGCAACATTAACTTTTTCTGTCGGAAGACGGTCAAAATTGGAGGATGAATCAAGAAAGATAATTTGGAAGACTAATAGAAAATAGCTCTGGATCCGCTCCTATGAAGTTTTATTTACTGTGATTTGTGAATATTTATGGTGTTATTTCTCGTGAACTGTGATCACACACCCCCCTCCCCCCGAGGAAAACCCAGTCCCTTTTTACCGAACCTTCCAGGAGGTACTTTCCTGAAAAAGTGATAGGGCATAGGACAAATAAAACCTCCCACACCCCCTGCAAATGGAACTGCGGAATTATCATCATTACTTGCTTCAACAAAAAAGGCGAGGCTGTTTTTCTTTTCATACTCACGCAGGCGAATATCTGCAGACGACATAGTACCACGTGGACGATCCCGTGGTGCACTTCTTCATACCACATCCGAGTTTGTTACTGGCAGCCCAGACGACCTAACGGAAAAAAGGATGGATAGTATTCGTTCACGGATGAATTTCTTCACACCGTCTGATCATATAATGTCACATAAAATTGCTAGGGGTACAAGACAATGTGAAGTTACCTAATCGCTGCAATGTTGCATTGTGACTTCATAATGACGTCTTTGAAAAAAGTTTTTTTTTTNAGTGATAGGGCATAGGACAAATAAAACCTCCCACACCCCCTGCAAATGGAACTGCGGAATTATCATCATTACTTGCTTCAACAAAAAAGGCGAGGCTGTTTTTCTTTTCATACTCACGCAGGCGAATATCTGCAGACGACATAGTACCACGTGGACGATCCCGTGGTGCACTTCTTCATACCACATCCGAGTTTGTTACTGGCAGCCCAGACGACCTAACGGAAAAAAGGATGGATAGTATTCGTTCACGGATGAATTTCTTCACACCGTCTGATCATATAATGTCACATAAAATTGCTAGGGGTACAAGACAATGTGAAGTTACCTAATCGCTGCAATGTTGCATTGTGACTTCATAATGACGTCTTTGAAAAACGTTTTTTCTTTGAAAAAAGTTTTTTTTTTCTTTATCTAAACTGACCTGCGTATAGTGTCCACAGCTTTTTCCAGGAGGAGGGTTGCATGTGTTGGAGGACAACGTGTACCACTGTTTCTCATTGTCCCAGCTGTCCACGGCGGCAGTTGCTCCCGGAGGGGCGGTGGAACCATACAGGTTCTCACCGTAATTCCCGCCGCTGTGGCCGAAGTTACAGTTATTGGCCCACGCCTGCGCACCTGCAGCAAGTTCGTCGTCCCACATCTGAAAAAAAAAACAGTTGAATTTATTCTCAGAGTGTCCCAAGGCCGCACTGAAGTCTGACTGGTCTTAAATTTCTTAAAAATTCATCCAACTCATTTCAAGATAATTCGGTAATGGTCTCGTACGTATCAGTGTATCAGTTTCACTCATTAGCCATGTCATTCTTGTTGTAAAACATGTGCAATATTAAAGTTGTATGTGCTTGCGCGTGCGTACGAGTGTGTGAATTTTACCATTCTAGTCATCAAGGTAGCGGATGGACTGACTAAACTCCGCTTCAAATTGTGACGGTCTAGCATCTGCTGTTTTTCATCGTCTGACAATCCATTGTCTCCTCTCTTGACGACAGCGGAAAATGCTTCAAGAAATAGAAATAATCGAGCAATAACATATAAAATTACACATCGATAGAGTTAGCATTTCCTTCACAAAATATATATGTGATATTTTACCCCGACCTTTATGCTTTCAATCTTTCTGCATATTGTCATTTTCCGCGTTTACCTATAGAACCTGCTCCGACAGTAATTTAGATCCCCAGGCCACAAAGATTATAACGGACGTAATAGCAGAAGTTAAATCTTTGCAGTTGTACGCGTTCTTAACCATCTGTGCATATCAAGATATCGCTGCGTGCTTGTACATGTAAAACCGTGCCAGTATTTATATGTTTCAATTTTACCGTTTACTGCAATGTATACAAGCATGCCAACTGTGACTTACCATGTTCAGGCAAAAACGCTAAGGTAAGAATCAACACCGTTAGAGTCAGCATTTTCTTCTGATGAGCAATTCTTCTAGTGTCCGCTTCCGCAATATAGCAAATACAGACACAACGGCCTTTTATATATTTAAAGACAGCTATGACGTCACACAGATCGACCAATCATACCACAATTTGTGCACAGTTTGCCTCCGTTTTATTTATCAGCTGATGTGACATTTGAAAAACAATGGGGAGGGCGTCTAAAATGTTGGGAAGAGTGGTTTCAATTTTTTTTTCGTATACCCCATTTGCACTTTTTGCACTTTTTATATTAGGGTTGTTTCAAATGTTTTTCTTCTACTGTATAATTATATCAATCATTTCAACACCCAGTTACCGCAAGCAGTGTTTTAACACCTAAAAGTCAAGAGCAGTGTATCGATTGTGTAACTATGTGTATGTTAGATTTCAGTGCTCAGTGTAGAGGTACAATGTATGTTTTTCATTTAACATTGCTACAGTACAGATACAATTTTCTAACCAGCACATTTAACGCGTGTGTGTTTCAATTTGCACCAAAGTTTTATAAAAAGCAGTTTAATTAACAATATATGACATCCCAAAACAAAATAAAACAGTTGAGTGTACCATGCCAATTAAACTGCAAGAGTAAAAATATCATAAATTGTTACTGATTACTTTTTTGGCAAAATTTAGCTTACTTGCCCAAAAAAGGTAAACAGTATACACTCCATGTACTTGGGGCTTTAAAATATCTTTAAAAAATTACATGGGTGGTTTTGATGTGGACTTTGAATTTCAATTCCGAGATAATTACTCGGCTGAGGCTGGGAACTGTTGAATGCATACAGATATGTGCAGTTCCGAGTATGATGCTCTGGATGCAACTGGACGCTAGCAGAGCAGAGAAGTAAGAAACTCCAGATGGACAGGGTGCAAGAATAATTGTTCGATATCACTAAATAAAGATTTCAAAAATGTTATTTAGAAAAATCTCAGGGAGGACATCCTTTCCTTCTTACAACCCCCCATGTCTTTAGCTTGTACGTAAATTGTATAAACAAGGAAAATTAGCACATGTGTAAATAGTAAAATATTCATGTGATCTTGCACGGGAAAATGGATAATTTAACCTCATTACAAGACTTTCAACCAACGGTAAATGAGCATACAGGTATGATTATATAGTCAAATCTAACAGGTGGACCACATTTATCGATGAATTAGCAGCATTAAGTGGCACGCACCTGTCACCAACGGGTGAAATTGTTCACAATTGTGAATTTATTTGTAATTATTGGTAATCGAGGAACCCTCAACTCTTAGCACCAGCGCTAGTATACCCTGTACTAATATCAAACGACAGTCGTTGTGCCACTTTCCTAAATTTTTAACTAATCCATACAGTGTACATTTTTCTTGGTACAGATCTCTTGCTGGTGAAACAAACGAGTGGAATATTGGTAAATAATCCTCTTTTTTAGGGTCGGTGGCATTAGTTAAGTTGCACATATTTTCTTAGTGATATTTTACGTAATACTCGTATACCTATAGCTGGTTCTTTATACAGTAGATGTATGCTTCCATGTTTTCATAATGGTAGAGGTAAAAACAATATGTTGCAAGTTGATACGAGACTTATTGTATATGTTGTTTTGTGGAAACCTGGATAGAAACCACCAAATAGATCATTCACAGACGAATGTAGTGCTGTTAGAAAAATTAGTGATTTTTTCCTAATTTTTCCTGACATTTCTTGTGTGTTAATGGTGTCAACTAGCAGGCTAGGCTGTAAACTAAGTTTTTTTTTTTTCAGGACCAGGCACAGGTTTCGTGCAGTCGTGAGACCTCTGGCGGAGGGAGCTACTGGCTGTGAGCGGTGTAGTGGGTTGTTTACATGTAAAAACATGAGGGGTGCACGTGTTCTAGTACTGCCGGTAAAAAAGAAGCTTTGCAACAGTAAAGCTTTGTGCCATTTGTGTGCTATCCAAAGGGATGAGAAATATTTCACCAAGTAATTTTGTTCATGCAGTTTTGCAGGCAATTCTTAGTATGGCCGTCAATGGAAAATATTTGGTGGTTTCTGTCCTTCCTTCAACTCTGACTTCAACGTATCCGTGCCCCCCCCCCCCCCCCTTCAAATAATCCTGGATCCTCCCTTGGTTAATATATGTACTCCTACAAGTAGGTTGACTTTCCAAACCGGAAGACGAGGTAGTAAATATAAATACATTCAGACGGTAAGTGAATCAAGATATTTTCCTTAATTTTTCTGCGTATTAAGACAAGTAGACTCACTTAATGTACATTAACGTCTATAGCACCTCACCTCTACGGGGCCATTATGTATGAGTAGATTAGGGACGAAGGAAGCAAATCTGTCGTTTGTGATGTTCCCATTCATACGAAATTTTAAGAGTACTGGATAGACCTTAAGAACCACCATACTTGTAGCTGCGTTGGTGTCGTGAGATATAATTTGAAAATAGGGCTTACTATATTTCAGAGGTAAAGCAATCAATCATCAAACACAAAATTACAATAAATAGCTATCAATTTCCTTTGCTTTTGTTGAGGCAGATCGCAATACCAAAGTTATGTTTGTTCTCATGTAAAGTTCCAAAATACATGAAAATAAATTCATAATGTTCTCCTCGTTAAAATAAAATGGAATCAAAAGTAAAGCAAAATGAAAATATAACTCTTGTTTTGAAGCAGTAAGGTTTTTATTCTTTTCCAATTCAGAAAGCATACATTGAATTTTTTGTTTGTTTGTTTATTATCATTGAAATCATAACAGTATTCTATAATTTTTCACATGTCAAGCAGATGACTTTACAAGGCAATTTACTTAAACATTGTTGAAAAGTGAAAACTGTCTTTACGGCATCCGTCGGTTTTTATCAAAATAATTAAATTATGGATTGTAATAGCTTAGCGCTGAAAGTTCATTGGACTTTGAGCCACGTTTGAGTCTCGACTCAGATTCGAATGTCAGTTTTTGATTCTTGATTCATTCAAATACAGAAAACAGAGCAAATCCTAATACATACACTGGACAATAGAAGTGTCACTCCTACTGAACCAATACTTTGCTGGAGATAAATGACTGTGGAATGATGTGCCCCTGGTATCATTTTATTAATATCAAATTTCACAAAAAGACCAACAATACAATTAATTATAAGTAAACCAGGCATTATAACTTTGATTTCTCTGATTCAGGGGGGTAACACTTCTATTGTCCAGTATGTGTATAATATTAAGAACCATACCAAACAACAAAATGCATTATTACTTATTCTGAATAAATAATTGCTTAGCGCTGAAGATACATATGAACTGCTCAACACACGTTATAGTTATATTGACCCAAAACTTGCTATATTTTGTTGTACTCTTTAAATGAGCTAAACTTTGATATAAGTTAGCAGCGCCATAAAGGTCAGAGGCAACATGTTTTCATCCCAAATAACAATTCATCTGACAATTAATGAAGATTATGTTCGATGATTTAATAAAGTTTCGGAAGTACCTGGCAACATCTTATACGACATCCTATCCCATGCCTTGCAAGCACCGTCACCACGTTATAGATATAAATATAAGATTGATATAGATCTCTTATGCCGAATAGCCTCTGAAACGTCCCGCAGTTGTGGACACAGAGAAAACAACTCTGCAGTGTCCACATTTGATTACCTCTGCTACATGTTTCCGAGCACCTGTAAAATATTATTATTATTATTATTATTATTATTATTATTATTATTATTATTATTATTGTAAGGTAGAGCAGTATATGTTAGTGATATAGCTGGACCGGTATAATAGATAACAGAGGCACAGCGTCCCCCCTTTTTTTCTGAAGTTGAATTTAAATTGAACTTCATTGCATGGCTGAACCTCTAAAAGCATCGATAGAAATAACGCTCGGTGATAACAATCCAAGAAATCACCACGTTTTTCTGGTTTGGCTGGACATTACGCCTTGGTTATTGTAAAAACGAAAAAAAGCATTTTGAAATAACACCTGAAAATTCACACGTGTGTGTGTGTGTGTGTGTGAGTGCAAGAGAGAGAGAGAGAAAGAGAGAGAGAGAGAGAGAGCTGTCCAAGAATAACTGACCTCACAATCCTAACCACAGAGGTTGTTCTTGCACGCTCCGGTCTTGCACTTGGAGCAGCTTGGTCCTGCAATGTATGGTTTAGTTCCCATCCAGTTTCCTCTGGAAAATAAAACATAGCAAAACTGGAGAACACTTCGAGAATGCAGACCTCCGCCAAGGACAACCGTATTGTATACTTCATTCCTTATCTGACCCTGCTTTTTTAAATCCTTGGCATGTTGGTTTTTAGGCAATATCATTGTAATACATCTTATATTCATTTTTAGAACGCTCCTACATGTACATGTTTTATGGCCATTCTTCGAGTTTTCTCAAAACAAACCATGTTTAACAACAGTCCATTCGACAAGAAAAAAGAAAGTAAGAACTGAAGAAGAATTCTGCGTATTCATACTTACTGGGGCCAATATCTGCAGACGATATAATACCATGTGCCAAATATTGCCCCATTAGTGCACATATTTATACCACAGCCAACTTGCCGGGTAGTGGCCCACACGACCTTAATGAAAGAACATATCTTTCAGGATTCTTTCACTGGTTAACTTTTTAACACTAGTACTATCTGTTCATATAATGTTATAGAATATTGCTAGCGCACCACCAAGCAAATATATGACGATATTTCGACGTCACTATGTCGCCCTGCTACCGCAATATGATGTCATCATGAACTTGTGTTAAGTTATATAACTTATTATTTACATTCACACACCGATAGGTGCATGAATCATAGATTTCACCTCTAGCATATCTCCCAAATATAGGGAGACCGGGGCCAGTAGGACCCCGGGGTAAGTTGGCCCCTCGTCAATTTCTGAAAAAGCAACTACGAGGTAAAAAAATGATCACATTGTCTTGTTAAGTGACCGTATCCAACAATGTCAAAAAACCATGGTCATAAAAAAGTCTAAATTGGTAACATGAGGTTTCACACCAGGAGATCTGTATACTTGATACTAGTAATTGTGAATGTGCCGTTAGAACCAAGTCAAGGGGTTAGTAAATACAAGATTACGATTGAAATTATTAATTTCTTTAAAAACAAGAGTTAATAATTCGTTATCATTCATTACAAAATGGCGTTGCATATGTACATGTAGCTAAGTTCTTGGCCCTTGCTTTAAAACCGGTTTTGTTGCTTTAACTCATTCCCAGTTGGGTATACAAGACCTAAAGTACATGTACGTGTCTTACTGGGCTAACTTGACCCGGTCTCAAGTACCTCAGCACAAGTACGATGGTGGCTTGCAAAGAGGATCTCGGCAACTTAATTTTTAAGGTGACAAGTGAAATATCTAATCTAAACGCTCTGTAATTTCGAAAGGTTTTATTTAAGTCGTCTAAATAAAGGATTCACTATTCAAAAAACTAAAATGACAAACAATTTATGAACGGATAGAATTTAAGAAAGCCAGATTAGATTTTAAATATTTATATGGACTCTCACCTAAATACATCAAAGACTTACTGGGAATTGCAACCATGGACACTACAGTCGAAACACCCGATCAAATAATAAGGGAAATATCTTGTTGGCAGACATAAAGACATACTAACTAAAGGCCCAATATGGACCTCGATTAAAAGATGGAACTGCCTACACTCTGAAATCAAAAAATCTCCAAAGACTTGGATACTTTTAAAATATTGTTTTTAAAAAACCAAAAGTAACGTACAGAGGGCCATGTGTAAGATAAGTGTGTGCACTTAACATGTTTTACGCTCTTTATTATTATTATTATAATTATTATTTTTATTATTCATTTATTGTAGTTACATGTAAATATAATTTATCATTATGCATGCATTATATAGAATGAAAATAATGTACAAATGTGAATTATAGCTATAAAACAGTGATCGTTCGCAATTCAACTGCGGGTTTTCATTTATTACCCTTTGTGGATTTAAACACGATTTTGTAGACAGCTACGAGATTTTGGGGTAAAATTATTTTCTTTGTCCCTTACTTGAGTGTAATGTCCACACATTTCACCGTCGTTGCAGGAGTTCGAGGACAAATCGTACCACTTTTTCTCCTCGTCCCAGCCGTCCACGGCGTCCGTTGGTTCAGGAGGATTGGTGGAGACATACAAATTCTCACCGTAATTCCCTATTCTGTGGGCGAGTTTACAGCCCTCTGCCCAAGTCTGCGCCCCTGCAGCTAGTCTGTCGTCCCATATCTGATAAAACATTATTAGAATTACTTTTAACCTGTTTCATAAAAAGATCTACATGTACAGTTCGAAAACTAGTCTTAACTTTAAGTCGGTTGAAGTCAAATTATTTGAACGACCATGTCCATTTCATAAAAAGAGAAACATAGCTAATCCATAAAAAATTTTTAATTTTTTTATTTGGCATGGTATTAGTCCGACCAGTTCAGTCTTCTTATACCATCAGCCTGATTTAACGTGTAAAAGACTCTTCTCTCTCTCTTTTCTCTCTCTCTCTCTCTCTCTCTCTGTGCGCAGGTGTGTGTATATATGTGTGTGTTTACTATTCCCACTAGCTTACTAGAATTTACTTGTACTGTACTAGGCCTCTGAATAATCAGCCCTCTGGACATCACGTCGATTTTAAAGGTACAAATAAAAGGACTTAAAACATATTCTAAGTGCATGGATTGCTTCTCGTTGATCTTATCAACTTTATACAACTTTATACATTTTTTTTTTTTTGTATAAAGTGGTACACGCTGACTTAAACAATCTAATTGTTCACTATATTCCTACCACACTTTTTGTGAACAGAAGCATAACTTATATCGAAACTTGTGAAAATACGTCCAGTTGAATGGTAAAAGCTAAATCAATATTCGCTCTAGTGGATCAACTGGTAACTTCAAGGAGTCAAAACAACATTTTAAATATAATACCAATCTAGTCATCGAAGCAGCGGATGGGCTGACTGAACTCCGCTTCAAATTGTGACGGTCTAGCATCTGCTGTTTTTCAGCTTCCGTCAATCCACCTTCTCTGTTGTGGACCACGACAAATGCTTTCAAAATAAAAAAAGAAAAATTCCTTAGAGTTAAAGTCTTAAATAATAATGAGCCGTATGCATAATACCTTTTGTATTTCGATAGATGTATTTCCATTTGTTATCGCTTTTTTTTTGCTTCGGATTGGAAAAGAGAAAAAATCGAAAAAAAAAGAGTCTCGAGACATAAGGAAGTACATAGATGAATAAATACGAAGTTGTGGAAAGCTACATGTTGTACATATAGTTTGGTTATTTGAACAGTAATTCAAAAGCTTGAAATAAGCGTAAATGACCTTCATCAACTAGGTGTGCAAGGATGACCAAAATGAAAGACTATTCCTTAGTAGTACGGTACAAGTGTACATAATGGACTTATAATATCATAATTATCATGTTCCGTGTATGAAGTAAACAAACAAAAAATATGTGAATCAAATGAGTAAAAGGATAGTGATTTATTGAGTGAAAGTTAATTTTTAAGAGTCAATAAGTGTAGAAAATGTTTTTATGGTAGAAAAAGATGGAACATGTCAAAGTCACATATAGTATAATTTAATTGGTCAATTTCTCAATAGAATGGCAAGTTTCTGACACGTGTTAAATACATGCAACCTAAGGATGGATATGGTCTAAGCATGAGTAATTCAAATAATATTTTAAATATTTTAATTGAAAACAAATCTTAGAAATTACCTAATAAGGAAATGTTGCATCGTGGTTTGCAACGTGAGAAATTCCTTGTAATCACGCAAAGACTATGGTAAAAAATAGTGAATACATGATCTGTACGGAGAAATAGAGTATAAATACTTTTAAAATTGTATGAAAAATGGAGTCGGTGAATAAACGCTTGAAAGCTTTAGACAGTTGTCATTCCTCACTACAACAATTATTTCAAATGATACTGAAAAACCCATAGCAAGATATGAATATACACTTGAAACTGGGTAAGATTGTCAAGCACGTTATGGAGAATCATGAACGACTGTGAGCAATCACGCTGTACCTGTCTCTATACCTGACCTGTCACAGTCCATAGCTGTTGTTTCCTGGAACTAGTATGACTATGATATGCCCGACTGAGACTTCAAAGGTTGCTGAAATTATCTCTTCTCTGGGACGCGTAATTATGAAACATCATGAAGCCGGAAAAGGCACTTTCAAACTAAAGTCGGCTTCATCTGCAATGACCTTACTTTGTCTGAGCATAATATTATACCAACCAGTACGATTCTAGTGGATTTAAGAACAAATGATCTGACTTATATGAAATTTAAACCAATATCTTGTACAAGTACGTGTATCGATCGCGTGTGAAACTTCCGAGTATTTTTGCATACGCCGCAATTCCTGTGCATATTCAAGATGTCGATGTGTTTTGGTAAAACTGTCAGCTTCAAATTCTCTCATGCATTTGTTCAAATTACAACATTTTGCAAAACATAGGTAATCTGTTACTTACCCTGTTCAGGCAAAAAAGCTACAATAGTCAGAACCAAGAGTTTTAAAGTCAGCATCTTTTCCTGAACAATTACTCTGAGCTGCTTCACCACAGTGTGCAAATATAGACTTTAACTTGCCTTTAATACGCGCAACAACGGTCATAGTATTTAGACGCTCTTTCACTTGACGTTGCCTATGACGTCACCCGGATCTACCAATGGAAATTTACCCGATATGCAGAGACACTAGCTGAAAGGGCAATTAAGCGACTCTATATGTAATAGACAGACCCCGAGTCAGCGAGGGTTATGTGGCATACACGAATGCGTAGTACGAGTGGATGTTACATAACCCTCGCTGACGAGGGATCTTATTTAGACCACGGGTCCATTAGCGGGTTATAACGCATTCATGCGAGACGTGCGGTTATGCGAGTTACACCACGTCTGGGTCTTTTGTACTTCACTTCCACCGTGGTCTAAACAGAAAATGAGAAACTTGTCAGAGGATATGACACGCAGGGTGAGGGCTCTGCAAGCGGCTGCTGGATGTCATACTTTTTTACGATTTACTGTAATATGCCATTTTACTGTGTTGCATATCACTGATCCGGAGATAAACATAATCTTTAATACATGTATATATGCTTAAAGTTAATACTGACAACAAACTGTTGATATGGTTTTCTTGATGTGTTCTTTTCTTTTGGCTGATATCTTAAGTCAGATTTGATGTTATAATAAATTAGTCAGCATATCTCACAATAGAAGACTGGATATTTGTATTACTCAATGACATACTTTTTGATCAATAAAGCCAAAAAGTTTAATGTGCACTCAAACATCAATCAATTGTTAAAGCACAAATATAGAGTGTGAAATATTCATGAGTTTATGTAGGAAAAATAACGTAAGCTTTTCAACCAGTAGTTAATGAACATACGGGCAAGGTAATAGATTTATGTAACAGCTGCGGCACATTTATTGATGAATCAGCAGCAGTGAGCAGCAATCACCTGTCTCCAAACGGTAAAACTTTAAAGGAATTATTAATTTACTTCTGTTTTGCCTATTCACGAGCCATTGTTCTTTGTGAACTTGGGTTTGGCAGTTTATGCATCTTCAATTAGAAAGTTTTAATTTTCAGTGGCTTGCCAATCAATAAGAACGAAGCCTGTCATCCACACATGCACAGCACACGCACTGCACAGAAGGGAATGGTCTCGTTTTCACACTGAACAAAACACAGGGTTTTGTATGGTGGCCTTGAATCGTAGACATTTTTATTTGTTGCGTGAAATTTCGTTTTTTTTTTTTTGTTTGTTTGTTTTTTTTTGGATTGATTGCATCTGACACGGAGCTAAGGCTCAAAAGTAACACCATAGTTTGCTTGTTTTCACATAAGATTCCAAATGATAAAAAAGTAAATCCATAATGTTCTCCTTGTTTGAATAATATAAAATGAAAATTAAAACAAAATGAACAAAGATGTAAACCGCTTCAAGAAAGTAAGGTTTTTATTCGTTTCTGTTTTAGGAATCAAACTTCAGAAAATTGAAATAATATTTTGTAATGAATATTTAAATCATTACAACATCCTTATGTTTTAAATGCCAAAACATTTAGCGCAGCTAACTTTGAAAATTGTTGAAAACTCAGTGCAGCCTCTACGGCATCTAGTGGTCTTATTAAAATAACCAATGTATGAATTGTAACAGCATAACATTGATAGTTCATTTGACCGTTTGAGTCAAGTTTTATTGTCAGTTCTTTTTTCTTATATCATCCAAAGAGAAAAAGCAAACCCAAGCTGTATATATCAAGTAACTAACACAGCAGCAAAAAAAGGTCTTATTCTGAGTGAATGGTTGGCAGTGGGGTTTCAGCCGTGGGTACAGATGAACTGTTCAAAACAGGTTAGCTTTATTGCCCAAAATTGGTGTCTAATGGTACCTCGTTGGTACCAGCCAAAAATACACAGGTACTAGTACAAGTTATACATGTAATCATCACAAATGTTAATACATCCGATAATCAAGGAATGTCCCTTTTAAATCGTTTAATATAAGAGTTAGGAGTACTCGACGTCATCTGATACAATTTTCATCCTCGTGCCTTGCAAGTACCATCACCACGTAATACATATGAATATAAGATTGATATAGTTCTCTTATGCCGAATAGCCTCTGAAACGTCCAGCTATGGACACAAATAATATAACTGCGGCTAGTGTCCATATTTGATTACCTCCCTGCTGCATGTTAACGTGCACCTGTAAAATATTATTATTATTATTATTATTATTATTATTATTATTATTATAGGTAGAGCACTATATGTTAGTGATATAGCTGGACCGGCATGAGAGAATGATAACCTACATGTACATGTATAATTACCTGGCTATTAGATAATAGATGCACGGTGACCCCCCCCCCCCTTTTTTTTTCGTAAGTAAACACAAAACAGATTGAACTTGACTGCGTGGCTGAATCTCTAAAAAAAAATCCAAATACTCACATTTTTTTCTGGTTTTGCTGAACTTGCGGCCTTGGTTATTGTAATGACGAAAAAACAGTTTAAATAACACCTGAAAATGTGCACGTGTATGTGTGCGCATGTGTATGTGTGTGTGAGAGAGAGAGAGAGAGAGAGAGAGAGAGAGAAAGAGAGAGAGAGAGCTGTCCAATGCTGTGTACCAACAATAACTAACCACACAATCCTAACCACAGAGGTTGTTCTTGCACTCTCCGGTGTTGCACTTGGAGCAGCTTGGTCCTGCAATGTATGGTTTAGTTCCCATCCAGTTTCCTCTGAAAAATAAAACATAGCAAAACTGGAGAACACTTTGAGAACGCAGACCTCCGCCAAGAAAAAAACGTTTTGTATACCTATACCTCATTGATAATATAACGCTGCATTTTTAAATCCTTAGCATGTTGATTTTTTGGGCAATATCACTGTAATATGAACTTTTTTGTTCTTCACAAATTATCGTTTTTACATTCATCGTGTCAATATTTGGAATTATCAAAACAATTGATTGGTAATAAAGCTTCATTCGATAAAGAGAGAGAAAGGAAAAATAAAGAAAAATTCTGCTTATTCACACTCACGCGGGTGAATATCTGCAGACGACATAATACCACGTGGGAAAGTCTGAGCCAAATGGTGAATTCTTGGTGCACTTCTTTATACCACAGCCAACTTTGCTAGTATCAGCCCACACGACCTTAATGAAAGAACAAATGTCATGGGAACATTCTTAACTTTGCAGAAAAATCAGAACACCATATGTTCGCATCATGTTGAATAATATCGCTACATGTAAGTGTAGGAGAAAATGGCGGTGCTTGTATACCACCAAACAAATATACGGCGCCATTTCGACGTGGCGATGTCGCTCCGACTTCGCAGTGTGGCACCATTATGACATCGTATTGAGTTTTACAGCTGATACATTCACAAACAATAAGCATTATATTTCACATCTAACACACTGTCTGTCTAGTTAAGTCTCTGATTGATCCTTTATCCTAGTGAAAAATGAAAATGTAACCTTAATTGGTTCATTCAACAGCTGTTGTACTTCCTAGCTACCTTTAAGGCTTAAATATCCCGTGGTGTTAACACAGTTGTCTTGCAAGGGCTATCTCGCTTGTGCCTATTGTGTGACAATTTATTACTTTTGTCCAAACACTCTCTGATTTTGCGGGAACTTAAGTCGTCTAAATATGACATTTATAAACTTTACGGTGTGATATACAAATAAGTGTGCAAATGTGAATATGTTAATCACTGCCATTCGTTGCAAATTTTTCATTCAATACCCTTTGCGGTGTAAAAGGCAGTTTGTAGACGGTTCTAGAGCGTGCAACACCAAAAATAAATATATCTCTGCAAATCTAGTGAAAATCTTCTCTCCTCGGTCCTGGAAGATACGTAACACATGCCAAACATTACGACAACCAAGGGTGACAAACCCAAACGTGTTTCAAGTGTTTCAAGTCCTGTTTCAGAATGTTTTTACCTGTGTATAATGTCCACAACTTTCAAAAGGAGGAGGGTTGCAGGAGTTGGAGGACAAGGAAAACCACTGTTTTTCACTGTCCCAGCTGTCTACGGCCTCCGTTGGCCCAGGATAGTTGGAGGATGTATACAGATTCTCACCGTCAGCCACTGTGCTGTGGCCCCAGCCGCATCCTTCAGCCCAGGACTGCGCCCCTGCAGCAAGACCGTCGTCCCACGTCTGAAATTTAGTTTTATTTATTTTTTATCTAGTAGTGTACCTTGGAACCTGTCTAAACTTCTACCCAACATATTTGTCCATATTGACACGAGATACATGTAAATTGGTAGTATTGAAATAAATCGAAATCGGAAAAAAATTCACTCGCTTTATTTGGATCAACTTTTATGTAGGCTACTTCAACTCTGTCTTCATTTGCAGCCTTCATAAAGATGTTGCTTAAATGTACATGGGATACACAGTGTTAGTAGCAGTGTGTGTGTGTGTGTGTGTGTGTGTGTGCGTGCGTGCGTGTTTGAACCTACATGCATGTGTGTAAATCTTACCAATCTAGTCATCGAAGCAGCGGATGGACTGACTGAACTCCGCTTGGAATTGTGGCTGTCCAGCATCTGCTGTTTTTCAGCGTCTGACAATCCGTTGTCACCTCTCTTGACGAGAGCGGAAAGTGCTTCAAGAAACAAACGAGCCATTATACTAAAAGTTATGCAAAGACAATTAAAGTGTGAAGTATGTATAGTAATCTGACCGAAAAATAGCTCGAAAATGTTTGCCTTTATCTGCTTACATTTTTCGTTCACAAGACGAAATACATTCAAATTGTTGCAGAAGCTAAAAAGAGAGGAATAAATAAATAAATATAAACCTTTTGAAAAGCCGCGGTTTGCACAGTTTTTTGCTCTTGGGCTAAACTTAAATGACCTTGGTCACCTTCACGTGCGAGGATTACCAAAATGAAAGGTTATTTCTCAGTAGTGCAAGCAGTACACATTCATCTCTAACTCAAATATGGATAAATGTACCTGCACAAATATTAGTTACAAAATCGGCACATTTTCCTGTTATAGTTATGATAATTAAGTCAAAACGAATGCTGGTATAGGCATTTAACTGTCCGTCCTTTCGAATAAAATGAAATAATGCAAGCAATTTGTATATGTGATATTATATGGAAACAGATAAGATAGCTGCGGGTGCCAGACAAAACAATTTTGTCAATTTTAATTGCAAGATAAAGGAAATAGATAGAGATAATTGAACAATCAGTTCCCATCTCTCTCTCTCTCTCTCTCTCTCTCTCTCTCTCTCGTAATTTTGACAATTTTAAATCTCTTATCCCAGGAATTTGTTTCCCCTCCTGACAAATGACATATTAAAACTTTGCAGTTGTATGCAACCTTTACATCTGACATGTAAGAGAGTCAAATATATGTGTAACTTGTCATGTTTTTCGTTATTGAATCTGTTTGAGGGTGATTTAATGGCTGTTTTAATTTAAATAGAATTTACTATTAAAGTGCGCGCAATCAAATATTTTTGTTCCGCAAACTTCCGCCAGTGAATACTTAACTGTACGGCGTATCTTTGACGAGTTTTTTTAATTCTTGTAAAATAATAAATTGATTTTGTTGTGTTTGATTTCGTTTTTCTCATTGTGTA
The DNA here is from genome assembly GCF_001039355.2 of Lingula anatina. The sequence continues at coordinate 371,755 of NW_019774836.1, read as the reverse complement.
AGTGTGGATAACAACATTGTATACATATTCAGTTGTATTAAGAGCTTCTCACGCTCTATTCCACATACATTTCTAAATATTCACGGCATTCATATTATGACATGACAATTATCATTGACAGTCCGTTTTGAAGTGAATTAATATAAACACTAAGGAGTATATGCTATACATGATTTTGACACTGTAAAGAATAACCAGTGGACCTAGGCACAAACCAAATAATTTATTTTAAAAGAAGAAATGTAGAGTTTATCTTCTGAAGATCATTTACTTTACTTCGTGCTGTTTTAAAAAAAGTAAAAATTCTCAAGTTTGAGAGCCTTAATTTCTACACATACTTAAAAAGCCGATGTGGGTTTGTAAAACGAACGAGTAGTTTCCAATAGAGACACGAAAATGTTTAAACTCCGACAATCTGTCCGATCTGACTTACCCTGTTCCGGCACAAACGCTAGGGTCACAATCAGCAGTGTTAGAGTCAACATTTTCTTCTGATGAACAAATGTTTCTGTTGTCCGCTTCCGCACTGTGCGACTACGGGCTGTTGCACTTGACTTTTATACAAGAAACGACCTTCACAAAGCTGCCGCACCCCTCGTATGCATGCGTGTACATGTATCTATACATGTATTATACTTATGCCATGGTTCGTCTTTAATGTGAATATGTAACATTTGTTATTAATATTCAAGTAATGTCGCATATTGACTTATGGTAACATTGTTGGCGTGCGAGCGCGCGCGCGCGCGCGCGCGTGTGTGTGTGTGTGTGTGAGAGAGAGAGAGAGAGAGAGAGAGAGAGAGAGAGAGAGAGAAAGAAAGAGCGTGTGCTAGTTCGTTTGCTCCATTTGAACCACTTATTGAAAGAAAAAAATGAGTATCATGCGGTAGTGCTTACGGAAGAGAATATCCATATCACTATTAATAGAATGACGTTCAAAAACGAGAGAAAACAGACGCGATGAATGTATATATGTCAGCAGCAAGGAGAAGGTCAAAATCATTAATTGAGGACTATTCATTACGCACCTGGGATTAAACTTATAGCCATCAAAGGCAGAAAAAAGTATATCAGCGTCACGGTTTTCACAATACTCGTTTTGAAATATTAGAAAATCACCAAAGAGTTTGTGACGTGGACCCGAGCGGTATAACATACAAGTACAGAAAACCATAGGAAATCAAGAGAAAGTGAAATCACGAAAATTAAAAGAGGATTGGTTCAGCGAAAACAGGTTTAAAAAACAAAGAAATAATTTTTCCATCGATCTGCAGCTGATATTGACAACGCTGTACAATTCTAATATTTCAATGTCTGTCTACAAAGATTCTTCCGTGGGGTATGAGGCTAACCAGGTGAAAAAAAACTCTTTACAGGAAATACTAGTATACCCTTGTAGGCCCTACTTGTCAGGTTTTAGCTATTGTACAACAGGGTAGCACGCTTCGACTGTGCGAAATATTCAAGAGTCCTAGTAGAAAACATAATGGATAAGCCGTTGGAACGTTGCTGCGACGATTCTAGTTGAGACACATAAAGCGGCAAGTCAACAGTAATAAATAGTAAATACTGGTACCTAGCACAAATGGGTGAAATTATTCCAATAATATTATGCGCATTTATACCTAATTGTTGGTGATAAAGGAACCGTCATCAAGCAGCCGCATGTCGTTGTCTTGAACTGGGAACCAATTAAACCATAAATTTCCTTCCTCGCCACAAATACACGTACATAACAGGAGCCTTTGTCAAATACTTCATCTGGTTGGGTAAAGAACCGGCACTTGGGGAGTTGAACTCCTTTATTGTGTCACCATTCAGCAAGATAACAGGTTTTTTTTCAAACTTCATTCTTTGTGAAGTCAAAGCCTCATTCTGCATGTCTAGTCGGACATGTGCCCAATATTCTGTCTTATTTTAGTAAATCGGGGACATTTCATGTACGCCCCCAACATCTTGGTACCCTTTAATTGTGAAAATTGAAAATTTGCAACAAAACTAAATCAGAACTTAATATTGAATATCTGAAAGTACCAGTAGTTTCACAAGACATTTTACTTTCTTGAATATTCAGTTAATTGTGTTGCATTCGATTTGTTTTCAACATGAACACCGTTGCGCCATAAACGGGCCGAAAAAGACTTCGCATAGAGTTATTAGTGTTAAGCGCACACATGTAAAATCAATTATTTTATGAAATTGCTTTTGATGTACTAAAATTGGAATGATTTTAGGCGAAGAAAGTATAACTGTAAATATTTGGAATAATATTTGCTTTCTCCAGAAGAAATAATCTCTTTCTCCTTTCGTTTATGTGAATAACTGTTAGTCTAAAAATACCAGGGCTCCGTAACGCGAAAGCATCGCGAATTTCGACCGAGCGCAAGCGGCTCTATTCCATAACTCGGCATTTACTCGCCCCATATAATAGCCTCAAAATGAAAGGTGATATCGCTATCGCAATTCGCGATGCGTTCGAGTTATGGCGCCCAGTACTGTTTATACATTCAGTTCACTATGTTGGTCCTAATTCTCCTCCCATCCACTAATGTCCATATCAACATAGCGGTAAAATTTCAGGTTCTGGTCGCTGGGCAGCGATTGGTCACTCCCGAACCGGACTCCCATCAAATCACAACTTGTTGGAATATTCCCTCTGACATAACCGGGCGTTGCCCAGGCAACACAATCCGGGCGACAGTGGCACTCACGACCGCATTTCAGGGACCCTGTCACCGTGAGTTGGCCGAGGTGTGTCGTAGCGTTCGCTGTCTGCCATGTTGTTGACATGTCTTCCATTTTCTGGTACGTTGAACCAAGCGTGCACGCGGTTTTCTGGTGGAATTTCCCCGCCCAAAGTCGCACGCGAACGTCTGCTTGAGTTGATAATTGGATGGATTGGTTGCCTGCATTCACGAAAAAAATAATGTATTTTAGAAATGTTATATAACTATAAATCGATGACATGATTGTATTGTTCCCCAAAACATTTGATAAATGACACATTTACAGTAACATAAAACGAAATCGTCGTTTACAGATGTCACATTATCAGACTTGTCTCACAAAATCTTTTTTCACATTTTCTCATCCCTGCCTCCTTTCATTTAAGTTGCAAATTTTTAAGCACACTGGTCAATTTTGCAAATGACATTACTGTTACGACAAAAGAACTACCGGTGTGACAGGAATGGATGTCCGCTAGGAACCTTAGTCCGTTCCCCATTACTTTGTACAGGTGACATTCGTCCCATATGCTTACACCAAAACTCCGCCTAACCCTAACCTATACTAATCATATGGGAGCCTGGACTTCCATTCCTAGGACTACCATTCCTGTCACGCCGGTCTTAACCCGGCTTTTCTCTATGCCAGTAATGAGGGCATCTCACCTCCTAAATCCATGATTCGCACAATGGACGCTGTGCCAGTCAAGTCAGGTGAAGGCGTCCACAGACGCACGGAGTTCTTGCCATAAGCGAAGACCACTCCCCCAAGCTGCGGCTTCTGTGTCGGGGTCAGACCATCGTTCTCAGCTGTTCCAATGGCATTGAATATGTAGCCTAAAACCCAGATAATGGGGTAACTGGCATCAGTATAAGCTTTGTATCGACACATTTGCCATTATTAGGAAAAGTTAAAAGGGGTTCCTGAATTGAAATTTCAAATTATATTTCATATTTCTTGTTTTTTTTTTCTAAAATGCCCACAGATGAAATACCAAAGTTACCTCAGAAACAATTCAACGTTGATTTGTTAAAGGGTTCGTGTTGAAGTGAACTATTTGATACTTACATGTATCTTTGAATACTTTATAGAGCTCACCTTGATTATCGCCATCTATCGCTTTGTACTGAACCAGGGCAAAGCGCGGGAGATATCCCATGCCCACGTGCAACTCCATGTAGTCCTCCTTCTGTGATTGGTCCCATCGAAACCAGCCGCTGTCGTAGGTGCCCAGACCAGTGCTGTCGAAGTCTGCCCACACGTAAATTTCTACATCGGCTGAGGTTCTGGCCACGTTGTTTCTGAAGAACATAAAAAGCCGTTGCAAACGTAATAGAGAGTGTTGGCACTGGGGCCAAGGATTTTTAACCTCTGATGTCCCCCCTCCCTATTGACCGATCCGCAAGTTGCGTCTACGTTGAGGATTATGTCATGTCCATAGTTTTAGTAAATTGATTTTTTGTCTGATGGACTGAGGGAAATGACAATGCAAACATTTCATCAAAATGACCCATTTGCTTTCAATAATATCTTGGGAAGGGGCACACTACTTTCCACCAAGGTCACCGATTGATTTTTAACTAATTTTCCACAGATATGTATCTGACTTATTAATATCACAAATTTCTGCTGTCACACTGGAGAAAAGCGCCCATATTTAATCTGCTGCCGTGATAGAGGGGAGCCACCCACTCCAGCCAGCCTAACCCTCTGCTCTTACTCACTTGTTCTTTCCCCAACCGTCAGAGACACCCATCACAAACATTCCCGTCCACATCCGTATACTGCTGGCATTGTAACCGTAAAGGAGGCCCAGGTAGGCGTTATAGCTTTGGGGTCCTTTGCTCATCATCTGAGAGCCGATACCTTCAAATACAAAACCTGAAACACAAAATCAGCATATCAGCAATGTTATTTACAAAATTTTCATAATGCCTTGTCCCCCCCCTTTTTTATTTTTTATTTTTATTTATTTATTTTATTTTATTATTATTATTATTTTTTTTTTTTTTTTTTTTGCTGCTGTTGTTATTATTATTAATATTATTATTGAATATTTTTGCTTTCATAATCATATACATGTAGAAGGACATAATGCATTATTTCTGTTACATTATATCTTGGACCTAAATAGAGAAGGCCTTCTCTATTTAGGTCCAAGATTATATGTTCATTTTCAACTGAACATGCAGTTGCATAAGTGTTGAAGTTAATTGTAATCTAAGACGTGCTGTTACGCAAGCAAAAAAAAAGACAAAAAAATTTACGAACACGTTGTTCGCATAGATTCGGATACGAAATTTGTGCAAACTGTCCAGTGTCATGATTTCAAAATGGCACCACCGTGACGTTAAAATAACACCGTAACTTTAACATGACGTCACAACTCGACATGACGTAGTGTGACGCCAGGAATACAAACCTCCATGTGTTTCGTCGTCCGGGATCACAGCTCTGGCAAGCACATACACAGGTGTGGCGCCTAGAGTGTGGGGGACCTCCTTAAACTCGTACCTCGAAATGTTCGTGCGGATGACTTCGCTGGCAGTGTAGAAGGATTTCTCCAGCCAGGCAAGAACCTGAGGATATGTAATGCATATGCAAGATTGTGGAAGTTCTACACGTATGTTGGGCGGTTTTCCCTGATGGCCATACCCCCCCCAAAAAAAAAAAAATCATAAAAGTGACCGACACCAGACAAAACCGAGTGCCGTTTCCTCTCTGTAGTAACTCTATGGAAAACTGGCATTAAATATCATACTTGATATTTTTCAGGATAACGATGTACATCATCCTCGTTGTTTAGCTATTTTAAAAAAGCTTTCCTTACTGATACTAAAATGTAACTAAAAGCAAAATTAGCCACTCTCAGAGATAAATGTATGAGAGAGTTCAAGGTATAGCTGGTATCATTCTCACGTTTACCTTAAACTCTGCTGTTTTTGACGCCTGCGCATTCGTAGAATCATTTCCTCCCCATAATCCTCCAACATAGATGGCGTAATTGTCGCCGGGGTTGAAGTTATTTATGGTCGGTAGCCATATTCTCACTACGTCATTGTTGTAAGCATACGCCGGTCCACTACGGGGTTGGCCTGTGAAAAATAAAATTCAAAAATAAAGAAATCAAACTGAGGCCTGGCACATGTTTGAAACAATAATATGTAGTGCGTACTAGCATGTGTGTGGTCGACATTTAAATATTCATGAAGTAGGTAGGCCCGCTGCTGATAGGACCATTTTTTGGCAATCCACTTCAGACGATTGGCAGTGTCGTTTGGTTATTTTTATATTTATATTTTTATCAAGCAATTTCACATTTAGTTATCCCAGCTTCGAGGCTCTGTAGTAGCACACGTGACGTACTAGTACTCGATAGACCAGACTTTTTATGAACGGAGTGTTTTGTAACGTGGCCCTGTGCCGTGTATAATACAGACGTGGCAAGCTGGCAAAAGGCTAACCAAAGCAGGCTTTGAAGATTATAACGGCACAAAATACATGTAGGCCTCAGATAAACATTTTTTCTAAATGGGTTAATTTTTTTTAGAGTCTGCTTGTGGGGGATTTCTTAACGCATGCAGGAAGAAAATCTCTAGATATTAATTTGTAATTTGGCGGGAAATTCTATGGCCTGTATCTTGTACCCCTTTTGATCTAGATTTTCATTACACCCACTCTTCAACATTAGGAAATTAGATATAACATCAATAACCACTACTCTGTGTTATTTACACAGCGAAACATATTTGTGGCGTCGAAACATCGATTAGTCTTCCAGTTTCATCTAGAACAAGTATTTATGCTTTTCCACTGTATATGGCATACAGCTAAGTTGTGTGAAGAAAAGGTATAGCGATTTTATGTTCTATTAAATGAGGAAATAACTGGAATGGAGTCAACAACGAGCTGAGGAAAAAATAAAATGAAAAAGGTAAATAGCTGACACGTAATAAATCTCTTAAGAGACGTAACCCCCCTAACCCCCCCTCGCCCCAATTTACATTATTAATGCTATTTTCATTGTCAGTTTATTCAATTTCATTACTTTGTACAAATATTGCAGACAAAATTTGATCATGTGTTTAAAAAACAATACATGAAAGAAATACAGAATTTCAGGTGCCAATCGCCATTAATCTTATTAAAAAGTTAAGGAGAAAACATGTTTAATGAAATGCAAAATGAAATGGCTGTTTCTATTCCAGAGGGAAGTTACAGTTTTGGTGTATGTTGACTTATGTATGTTTTCCAGTGCCGCGCAGGTGGTTTGTTGTTCAGACAAATCATAATATGGTAATTAAAAGGTCTCTGTTTTTTCAGCGTCAAGAAACTTTAACCTTTCACCTTCATATGCCGTTGTCTTGGGAACACATCGGAAGGGGGGAGGTCAAGGTCTATCAATATTGTGAAAACAAAAATGGTATCGACATTTGCAATGGGCTATAATTCATTGCATATAATTTTCAGAGACACTCGTAAAACATGTTCACAGAAATATTTTCACACGGATAACAATCAAAGAAAAATTCGCACGAATTGATCCTGTCTAAAATATTGATACTTGGCCTTTTAATTTGTTGACAGATTTCATTTATCGATTCTATTCGTTTGTAACAGAACTATTATATTACGAAAAGGAAAATCATCATATGGTAATTACCATAAGTCAAGGACAGTTGCTGAGAGAGAGAGAGAGAGAGAGAGAGAGAGAGAGAGAGAGAGAGAGGAAACCTTACCAAAATCGTCATCTCCCTGGGATGTTCCAGTTCCCTCAAATATAAACCCTTTATGGTTCCCGTCTATTGCTCTGCCTAGGACCTGGAAGGAAAACAAATATAGTTAATACGTTATTATTATTATTATTATTATTATTATTATTATTATTATTATTATTATTGTATAGGCACTAAATGAACCATTGTCATTGTTACATGATTAAAGACCCACCGCCTTTTTTGTGATTTTTTTTTTGCTTGCCTAACGATTAAACGTTGTCCATTTGCAATCACATCGCTGTTCATTAAAAGAATTAATATTTGTACCAAAATTCATAAATTTGACCCGGTGAGCCCAAAAGTTTTAGCAACAGTGTATTATGAGTCAATTAGAATAAGAAGAGCTTTGACAAACACTCATAATTCAGCAGTCCTTGTTGATAAAGAAAATTACACAAGTGCTGACCTTTCAACTTGACATAAGTATCGAAAATTCACCTTGACCTTTGCATTGACCTCTCACCTTGACCTTAATCGGCGTCTCTCCCAAGCCATGCGTTATCTCCTTGTAAGTGTTCGCCGCCGTTTCGTCCGCAGTCATGTTAAACCATCCACTGTCAAAGTCGGGTCTCAGGAAACCTGCTTCTGCGTACAGTGCGCAGTACGCCAACAGTACGCAGACAAAGGACGTAGGATACGCCCTATAAGCCGCCATTGCTTGCGATTGCAGTAATTATGGTTTCGGTTAAAAACTGGAATTAAAATTAAAAACGGCCTTCAAGTTTTGGACTGACAGTTGCACGGAGTAAAATTATTCGTGTTTAGGTATAAGCTTGCGAAATTTTAGTCCTGATCTGTCCTTTATTTGAAAGAACAGCCATGTTTTCTTTCAGCAGTTACTTTGTTTATCGTAGTACGTACATTTCTTGTATTATTTTCTGAAATATCCACAACAAGCTTCGTTGTAAATATTAGAGATCTGCACGTTGTCCTCGTCCCCGAGTATACTCCTAATTGCAATTCACCTCTTCTACAATGTATTAAGAAAATATTTTGCTAGTTGTGCCATTAACTTAGCTTAACATTGGCACACTTCCAGACTTGGTTCCTTACAAGATATGAAATATCAACAGCTCATCTAACGTCTTTCTCATACACAACCTTTTCAGTGTTTCAGTCCCCGACTTTCTCTTTAGAGCGTCTTTTGATGTTTTTAAAAACTAGGCTTCAGTTAAGTATCGATTTGGAATATTCAGTTGCGGCTTTCATTCAAAGCGGAATCCATAATTAATAAACCGATGTCTATACAGGTAATCTATTCAATCTTCCGTGTTTTACGACGGCAGAAAACATCATTAGATACAACGTGTTCGTTTCGTGTAACGGAAAAATAGTCGCAAGTTTCAGGTTGCAGACGACAACACGGCCGCACACAAGATCTAACGCAGTGTTCATCCACTGAACTTCTATCAGTTAAGATTTTTTTTTTTTTTTTTTTGATACAGCAGTTTAAGAAGGAAATAAAAAGCAAATTTCCGTCTCTTTTAATATTTCCGTTTCAATTTTGTATAATTTGCATGGAATACACCATTTACTCTCGGGCAATATATACTGTACGTCGATTTGGCATGTGTGACATTCATAAACTGTTTTTCTTCCAGACAGTTGCTACAGGACGCTGATATTACATTACTTATTCTTAATCCCTCTCTTCATGCGCAATTTTTCGCTATTGACACTAAAGATGAGACATAATTTCAAGACCCAAAATTTACTGACAGCCACTTTCCTCCGCCTATACTCAAGACATTCAGTAACTGCTCATCACATTAGACATTGAAAAGTGCTTTTCATACATTTCTTTGTGCTTTTGCATTCATTATTCACGATTCCGTGTCTTAGTTTGTTGGGACAGGGAGGTTAATGGAATAGTCTCTACCTTGATCGAAAAATTCGCAACGACAAGACGGTTGAATGAGAATGCACCGATGAAGAATCGATACCATTTTCCGGCCTTTCCTTCAAGTGTTTTTGTCCGGTCGTAATTGCCTTGCTCATATATACAACCTGGCTATTACACTTCTGCTGAGTAAATATTTTGTCAATCAATTCTCTTTTCCAACGGGTCAACACAAGATTAATTGATCATATGCAGATCACCTAATAACGGGGCATTTAACATTACAGCCTTCACAATTTGCTAATATGCATTAAATCCTGTTTAAAACACTGTTCAGAGTATCTTATATATGACTCTATCCCAAGTTCAAGCCAGATTAATGCTTACATAAAGAATTAAACAAACAAATATAAGGAAAAAACAAGAAATGTATCCCCCCTCCCCCCCCCCCCCCCCCCCCCCCCCCCCAC
>NW_019774836.1:264119-349583 GCF_001039355.2 Lingula anatina | reverse complement strand
GAAGACAGTCAGGTTATTAAGTTTATATTGACTGGTATCTATTTTTTTCTGTTGGAAGACCATCAAAATGGAGGATGGATCAACATAGATACTTTGTAATACTGTCAGAAAATATCTCTGGGTCCGCTCCTGTTATTGACCATGTTACCTGTTGTGCAAGATTAAAATTCAGTGTTGACTGACAGTGCTATTATAAGCATTATTTATTATTGCATCAAAATTGACAAAATGACCTTTTTTGCATCTTTATTTTCTGTTTTTTGTCTGTACATTTGACAGCTTTGCTGCCTTGTTTCATTTTTAACAATTTTTAACATAAAACAAACTTAACAGTTTACTGCCGTTTTTATATGATCAACTAAGAAAATTGATGAGATGGGAAAAATATCAATAGAGCAGTGTTAAATGTCCAATTTCTTCCATTCTGAGATTCTGAACATAGTGAATGTCAATGATTGAATCTGACAAACTGCAATCAATGATATGAGTTTATTTCCATTTTTGACACTTTATTACACAATACACGATACCAAGTTTACCAACATTTTTACATAATCGACTAACAATGTTGTAAAGATTCAGGAAATGTCAAACAAACACTTTTATGTATCTTATTAGTAAAATAATAAGACTGTTAACATGCCTAAGAATTGAATCTGAGGAAATGTGAAAAAACAGTATAACTTCTAAAATAATGGCCCGATTATGCTGATTTTCGAACTCAACCAGCATTTTAGTAAGATTAACCACTCCTGTGAGTTTAATGACAGTTGGCCTATCTGTTTTTCTTATATTGTGTTTACAGTGCTGCATATATGCTGAAAAATGAAAAAACAGCATAACTACTAAAATAGTGGCCTGATCATGACGATTTTCGAACTTGACCTGCGTTTTAGTAAGATTGATTACTCCTGTGAGTTTCATGACAACAGGCCTAACAGTTTTCCTTAAAATGTGTTTACAGGGTTGCATATATGCTGAAAAGTGAAAAAACAACATAACTTCTACAATAATGGCCCGATCATGCTGATTTTCGAACTTGACCTGCGTTTTATGAATATTCATCAGCTCTGTAAATATAAAGCCAAAAAGTAAAACTGCCCTCCACTTATCGTGTTTACAAGGAAAGAGCACGGCAATGGCATCGGCATCGGCATCAGCATCGGCGACGGCGACGACAGACGCAGGTGATGGCAATATGTACAGACACATCTGTGTCTGTACATAAAAACATGGATATTATTTCTGCTCCACTTCCAATAGGAAAAAACTTCACATGCTTGTTCTTGGCTCAAGGTCAAAATAACAATATTGTTGTGAAGGCTTATCATCATGTCTAAGCAGTTTTTGTTCATTGTCAATGGCACTGCACATCCTTTACAACAATGATAAATGAACTTCACACCAAACAACAAGTAAAGAATGTCAGTGACTGAAAATCTAACATTATATTTGTTTTAAAAATATCAGCCTACTCAGTCTGTGAAGTCTGACCCAGCCCTGTAAGAAATATTCAGCTATTCCCCCATACAGTTCTAACCTATACCCACTACTAATACCCCCCCTTTCCTAGAACAAATAATAAACAAATAATTGACTTGCCCATCTAATTTACAGATACTCACACATTCCTATTACATATACTCACCCATTCCTATCACAAATACTCACCCATTCCTATCACAAATACTCACCCATTCCTATCACATATACTCACACATTCCTATTACATATACTCACTTATTCCTATCACATACACTCAACCATTCCTACAACATATACTCACCCATTCCTATCACACATAACCATTCCTACCACACATACTCACCCTTTCCTACAACATACACTCACCCATTCCTATTACAAAAACTCACCCATTCCTATAACAAATACTCACCCATTCCTATCACAGTCATATACTCAACATCCTGATCTATACTCATCTTTTCTTTTCACATGTACACATCCATGCCTATCACATAATCTCACCCATTCCTATCACAAATACTCACCCATTCCTATCACATATACTCACCCATTCCTATCACAAATATTCACCCATTCCTACAACATATATTCACCCATTCCTACCACAAATACTCACCCATTCCTATCACATATACTCACCCATTCCTATCACAAATATTCACCCATTCCTACAACATATACTCACCCATTCCTATCACAAATACTCACCCATTACTTCCACACATACTCATTCCTATTACAAATACTCACCCATTCCTACCACATATACTCACCCATTCCTGAGCACAGAACATCCCCCTGGGAGTTGAACTTATTGAGCTGAAATTTTGAAGATGAGAATGTTCCCATTACCACCATTATGTAAAAAAAACATTGGGGGGGGTTAACAATTTGATCATTAACTGAAGCACATACAAAGAGAAAAAAAAATTGTAATTTTTCATTAAATTTCATGCTTGATACACAACAATTGTTGCTTATAGTCTGAATACATATTAAAGATATTCTATAATTTGGGGTAGGGAATGATAAATGAATACTTAATCTGAAAGAAATAATAACAAACTGCACCTTATCTGACCTTACAATCTGTTTACCAAGCCTCATGTCAGCTGACCTGAATTGCGGAACTGACCTTTAGTTGGGGCCGTGTTTCATAGAGATACAATGACATCTTGTGTCAGCTTAGATAAACGCTGCAGAGACGAACAGCAATCAGAGAATGAGCATCAGAGGATGTTTTTTTCATGAAGAATTGACAGAGCTGCCTTAGTTTCATATTTAAAAATCTACTGGTATTTTGAGAAGGTGGATGAAAATGTATAGTAACAGTGTGAGTATTGACCGACTGCAGTCTGTAATGTACATGTAGCCAATATGTCACATGACAGTACCTGTCTGCAGTCCTTAACACAAACCTAAGAGGATTAAGGTAACATTACATGAAATCAGAGATTCAAAACCACTTTGGGTGGCTGGGGCAAAAGATCCAGGCATGGCCAATCTTGCATGCATTTATTTTTGGCACAAACATACGATTTGTTGCATTTGGGGCTTTAAATTTATTCTCCAGGTCCACCATGACATATGTCATATGCACCGACCATCAATGCGGTCCATGGTACTTGTGCATGTGACATCCCCTTGTTTATTCACAGTGTGTATGCAGGATTATTTGAAGTGAGGGGGGGAGGTCTGCAGATGCCAAGCCCACCCCCCCTTTGGCATGGCCCACTAAAGGGACCCCAAAAAATTTGGTATTTAGGAGGGTGATCAGTGCCATTTGGTATGGTTTAGAGCTATGATTCATCTAGTCAAAATTCTATTTTCAAGAGGGGACCATAGGTGTGATTTTTTTCAGACATCAAAAGAGGGGGGGGGGGGTCAGGACCACCTTGACATCCCCCTTAATCTACCGCTGGTATGTTATGTTTAAAAACATCCGGTTCACATTATTGTCAAGACAAAAGTCACTGCAGATATAAAAATTAATCAGCCTTTAGATTCAGCGGAATTTTCTTATTGCTCTCACTCGGTATTGATCAATCTACGGTTTGCAACTGTGTAAAATCTTTTCCCAGTGGTATTCTTTTATTATCTGAGTGAGACCAGTACAAGGATACATGTAGTGTGCCAGGCCCTTCCAACTTTTGTCACCTAATAACAATTAATTATCATACACACATAAAAAAGAAAGGGTAGAGGACAAAAAGAATGAAAAAACAATCCAGGCAGTCTTATTTCAATTTACACCTAGCTGATGACAGGAAACATATTTTCCATCAATCAACACACCTTACCACTCAGGTGAGCTCTTTGGTTACTTACAGGATTAATAGAATTAAGGAAAACCTTTTATTATATATGCTTGATTGGTTAACCTAAAACCACCTTAGGATAAAGCAGAGTTTAATGAAAAATTACTATCAGCAGTAATCAGAAATGACAGAGCAGGGGTTTCCTGGTTACATCCCTATACATCCCCGCACTGATACTCCACAGCATCGATGCGAGGAAGCAATGCTGTGGGGGAGTATCTGTGTGGTGGAGTAACGGTGCACCTACTTCGCCAATTTTACAGGGGATGTATCAATGCAGGGATCTATTGGTGTGGAGTTGTATCGATGTGGTTTGGGGGAGTATCGGTGCGGGGGAGTAATGGTGCAGGGGAGTATCAACATTACCCTGGTTTCCACAGGACCTGATGTAGTACAGGGAGACAGTACAATATATGTGAACCTGTGATTCCATCACCAATTTACAGGGAGTACAACCCAAGAAAGTCAAATCCTCAACCCATCATATTCCTTAAACTTTGCCAGCTGTATAACTGTCTTTAAAATAGGCCTACTTTAAGGCCAGTTGCTGTCCAAATAATTCCTGGATGGCTCTCTGGCAAAAGCCTTGTGACTGAACCATGTTGTCAGTTGTCAGGTGATTTTCTAAATAATAATCAGCTGTGAAACTCAGGGTCTTCAATACATTACTATAAACAAAATGTATATTATCTTGTTTAACACTTTTAAATACCAGAAGTAAACTGGATGTGGCACTCGTATAAAAAATTGCACAAAGCCTCATTGATTTTATAGTGGTAAGATTCCTCATCTACTGATTTCTTATTGCAGGCTGAGGCACAGTAGCAGCATTTGTCATTCCTAAGTCATCAGCAGGCAAAGTGAAAACTCAGTGGCCTAATTAATCTGAGAAATATATTGGACAAGGAAGATCTCACATTGGAATCTGACTCCCAACTTTATCATGCACTTTGTGATAACAGTGATTAAAGAAGAAAAAATTTCCAGACCTCTAAAAGTTATTTGGTGGTCTTGACAATGACTTTATATCTATTAGGCAGGCAGTGAATGCCCTCTTCTATTAGATGAAAGACAATCAGACAGCTGATTTTTGTGACACTGTTTAGTGATTATTTTGTAAAGGTCACAATTTACACAAATTGGAAGACGCCATGTTGACCTCAAGAATGTCATAAAGTGACTCAAAGAAGTAATGTAACTTTGACCAAGGTCAATCACCCATCTGTCTCAAAAGGCACGCACTGCCGTCCAATCATAACAGTATGAACCCAGCAGAAGAAGACCAACCAACAACATCAGTGCTTGACATCAATCTAGACATAGTGGTACAAATTCTCTCCTATCTTCCCTGGGCAGACAAAATAGTTGCCACCAGGGCAATCCCTAGTTGGAAATCATGCCTCTTCACTACAATGGCTTGGAAGACGTTTGTCAAAAAGCCCACAGAGACGTACAGCTTCACAAGCAAGCAGCCCGCTGGCAGGTGCTCTGTTGAGAACGATGACGAGGAGAGCGTGAGGATGACCGTGCAGAATTTCGGGCCGTACTTTCAGGAGGTTGAGATGAACTACCTGGAGAGTCACGAGTTACAAGACATGCAAGGAATACTGGAGCAGGTGATTGAATGAATGAATGAATGAATGAATGAATGAGATATTGGTTAATTGCAAGTGAATGAGAGACCTATCACATAGTACTCAAATATTACAAGACTTATTGATTGATTGACCTTTTTTATGATGAATTTGTCAAATAACCTGTTTTTTTAAATCTTATATAGTAATACTTTATAGCATACATTTTCTTGGAGTCTGTTGGATCAAACAGATTGAAAAGTCTTTTCAGTGATAAATTACACTTTTTATGTAATCCAACATGATTTACATTGTGCCATATTTTCCTGTTGTCTTAAACCTTTTTCATGCAATTTTATATCATCAGGTTGCAAAAAGTTGCACCCGTATGAAGAAATTCTCCCAGAAAGTCTCCAATAAACTTCACCACGTAGTCCAGACTAGACAACATGAAGTCGTGCACTCTTTGGCTGACATAAGTAAGACTGAGAGTTGTGACACTGCCACGGACTAGTTCCTTCCAAAATGTGGCTTATTTTATAAAGAAAGCATCTCTAATGCCACCCAGAACCTGTGCCATGTGTGAGGTACAGTGGAGCGAGTGTTATTAGAAGGATGGGGTCCACGGAAACAAAGCAGACCCTTCCCGCCCCCCTTGGCTTGGGGTTGGGGGCCAGCTGAAGGGCCCCAAAACTTTTTGGTATTTTTGAAGGCGAACAGTGCCTTTTAGTATGGTTTAGAACTATGATTCAGCTGGTCAAAATTCTAATTTCAAGAGGGGATCACTGGTGAGATTTTTTGCAGAAATGGAAAGGTTGGTCAGGACCTCCCTGACCCCCCCCCTCCCCCCCCACCCCCCTCTGAATCCTCCACTGGTTGGAACATCATGTTTATATTAAAAATGTTACTGAGTTACAAGTTTTTCCGGCTGGGGAACTGTTGGCTTTTCTTTTTGCGCTTTTACCCATGTTCACAGTCTTTCCAAGCACCAGCAAATACCACACATTATGTATTATACTATGTAGAAGTGCATCAATAAATTTGCCCTGGGCAAATTGGTGGAATATGTAATGCATAATTGTATGATGTGTGCTAAATGGAATTGTTATCACTTCATTATCAAGGGAATTGGCACTCACAACCTTCACAAACTGTCCAAAGATTGAAAAAATAAATCCCTGTTTATTGTGCTAGCATGGGGAACTTTACATGTACTAGTACATGCATGCAGTCCCAAAAATTATCCAAATGATACTTCATTAGGAAGGCTTGAAGTGGCAACAAAATAAACTAAATATAATTGTTTTGAACCTCATTTGCTTTTTCTCACTTGATAACAAGTTTACAATCGTTAGTGGTGCTAATGAAGTGCAAATTGACATTTATCTCATTTGTCATTATGTTATATGAGCTACCTGACACTTTTGTACTCATGAATACAGATGGTATTGCTTGTAACACTATGGGTTAAATATTTTTTTATATATCTTTAGGTAGGAAGACTAATGCCAGCATTAAAGTTTCCTTCCCCAAATTCATCGAGTTTCAAGACCCCATTTCTCACACACTCAACAAAGATAACGCGCCTGTAACCCTTCTTAATATGCTAGAGATGGATGGACCAATTGAAAACATTTCCCAACTGGAATGTTACTTCCCAAAATCGTGCACGAATTCCATGCAAAGACTTGGCAACTTTGACGTGGAAAACCTCAGTGTTTCGGCACATATCCTCAACACTGATATCATCTGTAAACTGGCCAGGAAGAAGCTGTCCACCCTCTGTCTACTTGATGACACACACAGTATCGAAGTAACCACTCCCACTATCAACTGGACAGTGGTCCACCAGGTCAAGCCAGACCTTAAAGTGCACTATAGGTTCCAAGACCGTCCACTGTTCCCAGAATGCATTACAGACAATCCGCTCATGTTCAGTCTTGTCTTGGACACTTTGTGGACTCCAATTACACAAGAACTGATGGAGGCCATGGTGAAGCACTATCATTCATCATTGCACATTTTTGCCATCTTCTTCTGCCAGATGGACGACTGCCTACTTTCACGAACGGAGGTCTTCAGGATTTTAATCCAAGGGTTCCATCACATGAAATCACTTGTAATAAGCATGCCAATTGAAGCACCAGTGCTGCTAATGATCGCCAGATGGCAGCATGGTCTTCAGCACCTCATGGTGGCCTCGTGTGACATCATCATGAAACCAAGTGTCCAAATTTTGACCTCTGACCACATAAATGGCAATGATGGTAACAGCCTCCCAACAACTGATCAATTAAATAATACGCAAAACAGTGGATGCAGCGATAGTAATTGTGGCAATATTTTAAAATTGAATGGCATACCCCTAAATGATGTACCTCAAGAGGAGGACTTTTCTTACCTCATTTCATCTTTGCCATTAGATATACAGGAATGGGTGGAACACAGTTGCAAAGATTTAGATTCGTTAGAGGACGCCATTAGCCAGTGTCTGGGATATCACTGGAGTGCCATGTCTGAGAAGGAATTCAGCGCAAAGACGGCTTTTCTTCAGAAAGTAACTTATGGATCATTGTAGGTTTAAAATTTGAAGTTGCTGTAACGACATCAGGACATAGATTTCTTTTGGCCATCTGATTGCCAGCACCTAGAATATTATTTATCATAAGACTTGGTGCTTTTGTAAGAAACATTTTAAAGTGATAACCCATTTTATGCAGAATTGAAGAAAATTAGCACTGTTGTACTATGCACAGGAGAGAGACAATATGGCATGTCTGGTAGGCAGGAAGATGCACAGATTTTTTTTATTGTATAAGAACTCAAAGGAAATACATCAGACTAATGATTGTTCATAAAAACAAAAAAAAAATGATAATAATAAATAAAGAAAATAAAATCAGAAACAAATACAGCTTGAGTTAAGTTAAAAGGCCTATCACTGTTTCTGGTTCTGTTAGTCTGTCAGTTTGTTGGCAACATTTTGCTGAAAGTTAAAAACGGATTTTGATGAAACTTTAAAGAAAACATCAGAAATGGGTTAACTTTTAAGTGACAAAACTATTTCAATATTTTACTATATTTTAAAATATTTAAAAAGGTTAATTGTCTGCTCATGATGAGATCCTCTTGATGAAAATTTAAATATCTACATCCTCAGTTGTCCAAACCACTGCCAATGGGCTGTTCAGAACATGTTGACCTAGTTAGGTTGATTGCACTCTACAGGGGTCTTCTGCCCAATGTAATCAGTTAAAGAGATTAACACTGAAATATTAATTTATCTCTTTGCAGAAAACAATCAAATTAACAGATTAACATGACATGCTTCCCAGTATCAAGGGGTTATAAACCTTCTATTGGTGTAAGCTCAGAGGCTCCTTAACAGTTTTGCATCTTTCTAAATGACTCTAAGACCCCATTTCCAGAGATTAGATCGATCTACTTTAGATCGTCCTAACTCCCTGGGGGTTCACGCTAAATAGCTGTCAGCCGGGCGGACATGAAAGTTAATTACCCCCTTACAGCTTGTAGTGGGCCGGACGGACATTTAAGCCAGATTATCTGACAGTAATCTAGTGAGACTCCCCGCGGGGATAGATCGATCTAAAAGCTCTGGGAATACAGCCTAAGCTTTAGATTTTAAAAATAAAATAAAATCCAGCCTGAATGATTTACCGTTTGACTGGGACTGTAGCAGAAAGTAAGACCCCATTCCCAGAGATTAGATCGATCTACTTTAGATCGACCTAACTCCCTGGGGGTTCATGCTAAATAGCTGTCAGCTGAGCAGGCACGAAAGTTAATTACCCCCTTACAGCTTGTAGTAGGCGGGACGGACATTTAAGCCGGATTATCTGACAGTAATCTAGTGAGACTCCCCGCAGGGATAGATCGATCTAAAAGCTCTGGGAATACGCCCTAAGAAAGAGTTTTTTTAAATCCTTTCTGCAAACATCATATACTGTATTAAGTATCAAGACTGTTTGTAGAAAAGTTTAAAAAAAAAAAAAAGAAGCCAAAACAAGTATTTCCAATTCCTCTTCTTTTGACCTTTAATTCTAATAAAACTATCAAGGCAAAATCTTTTGAGTTTTATATCCATTCTGTAGACATTTCATTTTCTGAACAACATTAAAATAATCAGCTTGTTATCTTTCTTTTTTATTTTTTTTTTCTTTTAATATTGCACATCTCATAAAAAAACAAAGTTTGGCTGAATTTGAATAGTATCTTCTGCTTCAAAAGTGTCTCTTCACGTGCAATATTTATGGAAA
This sequence comes from Lingula anatina, assembly GCF_001039355.2. Next base: position 339,926 of record NW_019774836.1, on the reverse strand, counting down.
TGCCAATTCAATCTCCTTGTTTTCAGACATTATACAAAGTATTGTGTTACAACCACAGGGATTGCCTGTGTAATCTGCAAAAGGTCACTCACAGAAAAATACTGTGTGGCAAACATATTTATGAAAATGGCTGTATCATGATCCATGGCTGCAACTTTCAAGTTCTTCCCTTATGAACCAGGGCATGCTGGGTATTATATGAACCAGGGCATGCTGGGTATTATATGAACCAGGGCATGCTGGGTATTATATTCTCTGTTTAGTCACTTAAAAGTATTAAAAGCTAATAATCTACCTATGAATAACAGTAAAACTCATATCAAAACATACTATCTTACACCAAACTAGACAGCAAAGCCTATACAGACATTATACAGTTAGTAAATTCAAAATAAATTTCATTTAGCAATTATGGGCTTATGGTTCCATCAAGCTGATTTTCAAACTTGAGTTTTATTTTATGAATATTCATCAGTTCTGTAAGTTTGAAGGCAACAGGTAAAATGGTTTTCCACAAATTGCGCTATCTCTGAAAGTGCATGGAAGCTGCATCGCTGACAGAAACATGGGTGATGGCTATATGTTATGATAAAGGGATAAAAGCTCTTCATATGAGACCCGTTTTTCACAGTAAATACATTGTTAATTACTCACAGAATAATAATAAATTCTATTTTTCCACCAAAACAGCAGTTATCACAATTATTTTGGAATATGTGCTTGCCATCGGACCTCGCGACTAGATGACTACCTTCTGTAAAAATCTCTTTAAGAGATTATTACAAGGAAAAAAAATTATTTAGAAAATAAAGCAGGGACTACCTTTGACGTCTCCCATTTTTTACTGGCATAATAAGGAGACAGAAAATTCCAATTAAATTTGAAAAAAAAATTAATTAATGTAATTTTTTTTTTAATCACATTTTGTTAGTGCTTCTTTTAAATATTCATTCAATAGTCTTTAAAAGTTCGCTTGCTTCGTATAAGCAGATTTTTAAAAACTAACAAGAAAATAAATCATAAACCTATTTTTGGGCTTGAAGTTGGTTTTTGAGTCACTCATAATAGAGACTGAAACTGATGAAGTGCTGATTAGGAGATAACTACCTTAACTGCAATTTACATGGGAAATTGTTCTTGCTTTATACCAATGAAAACACTGTATATCGTGATTATATTTGCCTTGAAGTCATTACAGTGTAAATGTCGTGTCACAAAATGTGTCCTGACTGAGCTGGCTCACAGGGCAATTTTAGGCTGTATTCCCAGAGCTTTTAGTTCGATCTATCCCCGCAGGGAGTCTCACTAGATTACTGTCAGATAATCCGGCTTAAATGTCTGTCCTGCCTACTACAAGCTCTAAGGGGGTAATTGACTTTCGTGTTCGCTGGGCTGACAGCTATTAGGCGTGAACCCCCAGAGAGTTAGGTCGATCTAAAGTAGATCCATCTAATCTCTGGAAATGGGGTCTTACATGTTTGTCAAAGCAGAAATCACATGTAATGACCACACTTTCATAAGGACCACACATTTCTGCTGACTTGCAGCTCTTGATCTCATGCCTGACTGTTACATTAAGTGGATCTATAACGAGATTAGTGTTAACACTTAACCAAACAACTCAGCTATGCATGTAACACTTACAGAAATCAATGAATTTTTCTTCTAATTACAGACATATTTTAATCCTTTATTTATTTATTTATTTATTTATTTATTTATTTATCTATTTATTTATTAATTAACTTAGTTTTGTTAATCATTTTAATTTTGCAAAAAGAGAATCACACCAGAACACAGATAAGCAAACCCTTCTATGCCTCTCAAAGCTCTAACATAAAATTTTATGAATATAATTTAAATTTACACTTTTAGAAAAAAATTAATTCCTTATTACACGGTACTTCTCCGTCAATCAGTCACAACTGAATTTATTTGCTGTACATGTGGCCTTGCTTTGCTAGTTCTCTTGCTGAATATATATATCTAAGTTCCCATGCTATTTTCTTTTATATTTTTCGGAATGGTAAAAAGAAAAATCAAAATCTTTCACTTGCAAATTCAGTGAATACAAGCTTTCTGAAAGAGGCCCCAGATTTCACATGAAATAACTTGGTGAATCTTTACAATCACAAACTAATGAAAGCTGACAAAATATGTACAGTAAAGATAAACCTATGCACACACACAAATAGGGTGCATTCCCAGAGATTTAGAACGATCCAGAGATTTAGATTTAGATCGACCTAACTCCCTGGGAGTTCACGCTAAATTGCACGCACCACAGTTAATTACCCCCTTACAGCTTTTAGCTGGCGGGACAGACGCTTAAGCCGACTAAGCTGACAGTAATCTAGTGAGACTCCCCACATGGATAGATCAATCTAAAATCTATGGGAATGGGGTCATAGAGAAAGCCTACCACTGAAGTTACGTAACTGTCTGCATATTCAGAATCATGTGCAACACAAGAACTCAATGGCCACATTCAGTCTACGGGTCAAATATGGTAACCCACTAAAAACCTTGCCATCTAATCCGCTATTAGACACTGAATAGATTCCCTGTGGGGAAGTATTCAAGTGGGTCGGCCATATTTGACCCACAGACTAGTTAGTCCACTGTTCCGAATGCGGCCAATGACTGTATTCTCAGAAACCAATGCCCCACTGGTTCTCAGAAATCACGTTCCCAAACACATGCACTTGCCATCATGTCAAATTTTCAATCATGCAAATACAGGAAAAAAACTCTAAAGCCAAAAATCAAATTAAAGTCTATTTGACATGAACATAAAGAGGATTCCTGAAATGCCAGGATTCATTTACATTTCCAACAGGAAAATATAGGAAATCAAAAATTGCTGGTTGCATTTTAAAGGAAATATCCTGAAAAACTGCAAGTACTTTAATTTCCTTCTGCTCAACCACCTGTCAGCAAGCCCACAATTGTGGCTTGTGGCAAAAAATTGGAATGAAAAATTAAAAAAAAACTCATTCCCACATTGTTAGGCATGTGACATACAAGTCTACCTGTTCCTAAAAAAGTCTCAGACCAATGGTACAATGTCAACATTCTGCATCTGTAACAGAAGTCTAACTGTTCAAAACAAAAATTTCAGACTAATGGTGCAAGGCAATTTTCTACAGGCTATCTGATTATAGCATTTGAAGATTTCATTCTTGTTGTGAAATGGGACCCAGGGGTTTGGGGAAAAACAAAAAAAAATTGAATTATACAAAGCATGCAAAAAAAATAATATGATTGCTCAGACACAGTGCCCAGAATAATTGTAGACACATACAAAACATATATATAGAATTGTCCAACTTAATCCAAGACACTTGGCAATTTACAATCTAATATTTCACTTACAGAAACTATGCCAGGTGCTGCAGGATCATACAACTGGTAAACCAATTTTCCCGTAGAGGCCTCGAAGAAATCGATGGACCTTGGTTCCCTGGTGGTGAATCCTGGGAAATTAGGGTCTGGGTATCTTCCAACTACTATCAAATCTTGTAGTGGGTGCCAATGTGCCTAAAAGATTGAAAAAATAGTAAAGAAATAATGATGATAATTTTTATAATTATTATAATTAAAAGAGGACTATTTGCAACTTAAAGTTGGACCAAAATACATGGGGAAAATACATCCTCTTAAAATGTTTCAGACAAAAGTTCATTACAGAGACTATAATGCTACACTATGTAAATAACAAACATTCATGGATCTATTTTATAACAGTTTTACACAATATCATCTTTTCAGTCAGATAAAAGTGATCAGAAAAGGGCAAATTGTGTTAGTTGCACAGCTTAAATTGTTTCCTGATGTAAAAAATACCTTGATAGGAGTCAAGTGTTGGAACTGACGGTGCGGGTGCACTATGGTGGTCTCCAACTCCCACAATGGCGCGGAGAAAACCTTGATGGCGCTGTGCTGATCTGTCGTCAGCAGGCGGCAACTGTCAGTTAAACTAAAGTAGGCTAAGAGATGAAAAATGTTCTCATCAAAAAAGTATGGATAATTTGCAGTGAATTATTTATGAAAAATAGCACAAATCTAAAAACTATTATTATCTTTTTGAGAACTGAATTTTTTTTTTAATTTTCTTTTTTTTTTCGTATGTGAGAAATAATAATAATAATTATACATTATAATGTTTTACTGAGCTCGTGCAGTACCATGCTATAATGAGCAGTTCTTAACACTTCAACAGTCTAAATTTATAATACAAATAACAATGATTATAATAATATACAAAAAGAAAAGCTCATTACTTGTACAGTGCTGCATTTCTATCAACAACTGTACAAAGCCCCTTTCACACTGAAGCAGGCCATGAAAACTTTTCTTACCAGAATTAACCCCCTTCTCATGGTTTATTGTCTGCAAAGTGCTCTTTCTGTCTTTGAGCATCCTCAGGTCCCAGAACTGTACAGTGTGGTCTATGGAGGCAGTACACAGCAGCCAGTCCTCTCGTGGGCTGAACTCACAGTGCGTGATCTTACCCTTGTGAAGACGAGCCTCAAACACCTGGGCCATAAAAAAAAAAAGATATGTGTATTTTAGAAAAATGAAAGATGGGTATATAAATATGAGCTTAAAATTCTGAAGCACCTCCACACAGAGGCTAGGTTCAACTTGGGGGAGGGGTGGGGGGGGGGAAGGATACACCTGAGCAAATGATCTTTAGAGATCTGACCAATGTTACTGTAAAACTGAAAAAGAGAGTGAATATACCACACATTCAAAAACTAAATAATGTTTTATTCCAAACTGACCTTTTTCCCTTCCAGTGAAGTCAAGGCCAGTTTTCCACTATTCTCTCCTGCTACTAACAAACTTCTTCTCTTGTTTACGTCTAAGCTACAGTACCAGAAGCTGCAAAAACACATTACATCATTTACATCAAATAATTCAAATAACTCCTAAAACAACATTTTGTGGAAAATACTTGAAAACAATTGTCACAAATTTTGACATGCAAATATTTTTTTTTCTAAGTGTACTTATTGCATTCTAATGGCTACCATTGATATAAGGCCAATAAGATCAAAAATGGAAGGCAATTTTAACTCTGCTTCGAAGAAAATAAAGCAAATTCTTCCTTACTGGCCAGTTCAAAAAGGTCATTCAACCTTTCTCATGACTGTTCAAAAGGTCAACCAAAACATCATGGATCACTTACTCATGACAGTCTCATAAAGACAATCCCCCCCCCCCCAACGTTACTCATTATGCTCAATAAGGTCAACCTCCCCTACTCATAATATACAATAAGGACAACCTCGCTTACTCATGAAGTTCAATAAGGACAATCTCCTTTACTCATGACAGTCCCATGAGAAAAAATCACTTACTCATACTCATGATGTACAATAAGGTCAACCTCCCCCACTTACTCATGACAGTTCATGGTGTCCAGTATTATCTGTCTGTGTTTTCCCTCAAAGTCCTGCAAGGTGACAGTGCCGTCAATGGAGGCTGTGACCACACGTCTGTCGTCACGCGGCCAGAACTTCATTGCCTGGATGGACCCTCCAGGACCCATCTAAGAGAAAAAATTATGTATTTATCAAATTAACTTGTATATAAGTATTGTAATATTGCAAGGTCAAATTATTCCTTATATTTTTTCAATATTTTTTAATAATTTTGTTCAGAGCAGTCTAAGGCTGGCCTCTCAGAGGTTCAAAGTGCCTTTTTGTCAATATTTCTGTTTAAAAACTGAGGTTGTCTGTAACTAATTTCGTCAATATTTGTTTTCACTGACAGGTTGTCTGTAAATATATAAAATAGGCATGATCAAACTTCATTCACTTAAGAAATGTGACCCATTTTAATAAGCCCTATACACTTACTCCTGGTATGAAATAATCATTGCTGACATTGTTAATATCCCACAGAATAATCTCTCCCCCTTTGTCTCCAACAGCTACGATGTGCGGCCATGATGGATGCCACTCAATGGCGGTCACACGGCGTTCAAATGGACTTCCTGTGCGGTAAAGTTCCAGATCAGTCACCCTGTCAATGATCTGCTGATGTACACTCTGAAAATTTATGATTATTTCTTTACTTTATATTTAAGTTTTCTATGGATTTTTCTATATCAAAAACTTTTCTTGTCACTTGTCAAACATGACAAAAATTCATTTCCTAAAATATATTTTGGCTACAGAAGTCAAAATGGTTTTAGTCATTTTTTTAACCAATTAATTATTATCAGTTTTGGGAAATCATTTTTGGCATTATTAGATCAATTACTATAACTATTATTATTATTATTTCTATGTCCAAGTGACAAAACGCAAAGAATGCATGCATTTATAATCTTTTTCTTGGATTTATTATGTACCTTTTTCACTGATGAATTATTTCCCAAGGACCTTTGTAGAATGTGGTTGATAAAGTTATTTGTATTTGTAAAATGAGGGACTGATGGCTGAAAAAGTGGAAATTTAGTCCTCTCATTGAAGTTTGGGGAAAATGGCATCAACGTGGGTGAAATATAATCTGATTCTAGTTTATTTTGCAATTGATCAGATTGATCAAGCAGATGTTTTTCTTGATTGTTTTGAATCTGATCCTCATCTGAAGATTTCATACATCTTTTTCTGTCTATCTCTGCAGCAGTCTCTGTTTGATTTGTAACTTTCAACTTCTCATCTTTCACTGTTGAGGAGTTTTTGCTCTTTCTCTCTTTTTTCTTTGAAGTATTTTCTTCAACTTTTCTAACTTTTTCAGTCTTCAAAATGTGCACAGTTTCTCCAATATTTGTTTCACTGATTGCTTGCACTTTGGTGGTTGAGATGTTTTCATTATAGTCGATGTCCTTCCTTTGGCGCAGCGTCCTAGTTCGGCTGCTGGACTGATGACCAGTTGAGGGTGGACAGGGGTCAGGTCCATCTTGTTTTCTTTTCCTTTTTCCTTTTGAGGTTGACTTAGAAGACATGACTACTAAAGTAAAATAAGGGTAATAAAAAGAATGCAATGCATCAGATAATAGATCTACAACAGAGGGAGAAATAAAAGAAAAGGTGCTTACACAAAAAGGCAATGCATCATTGTATGTTTGGGTTTAATTTTAAGTACAATCTTACCCATCATTGATAGTGACCTAGCTTAGTATAGTCTGCTTTAGTCCTATATTTACGCATATGAACAGTATTAACTGAGACCAGAAATGTTACTTTCAGGAAAGTGACAATGCTCACTTACCACAAAATGCCAACAATCAACCTGATTGCTTTTTTGTGATGTAAACAAACGCACATGTGTCTGTAGGTCACTTATGTAAACTTTCGCGGCACCCCATTGCATGTCGGGAAACTAATTTCCGCTTCCGTGCCGACAAACAGACAAAGCTCATTTTTACAGCTTTGTTGTATAGTAATTCTGATTGGTATTTGACCATTTTATAACTCTATGTACTGCAAATGTTAATGTAATTTTATCTTTTACTGCATTCCATATTAAAATATTTCACTATAAACATGCGCTTCATAAGAAGTGGTCCTTAAAAAAGATCGAAACTATGTGTACAAACCTCTTCCAACCTCGGCTGCAAGGTCACAGACATAAAAGGGCATCAGTGACTTCCAATTTTTTATCACTTCACGACAATAACGACAAAAATGGCTGGTAACAGAAAATTTATAGTTGGCGGCAACTGGAAAATGAATGGAAACAAGGCAAGCATTAATGGAATCATTCAGTTTTTACACGAGGGAGAACTCGATCCAAGCACCGGTAGGTTGCCTTGTCTTAAATTGAAGTACGTACTGTACTAAGATTCTGGTTGCCCAATGAACCAACATTAAAACTGTTTGTGGCACAGACTAGATTGGTCATCTTTGTCAAAATCTCACATTTGGAAGAACAGTTACAAACCTGAATTATTTACATTTTGTTATGGCTCCCCTTCCTGGCATTTGAACATCAGAAAGTTTCTGAAAAAAATGCAAGATACTTGCTGTAACAGAAATGTCAGACTAGCTCACTTTAAATAACTGTTTGAACTTCTCAATGTATGTTAATCCAAATTTCAGAGGTAGTTGTGGCCCCTCCAGCTGTTTATCTGGATTACGTAAGATCAAATTTGGACAAAAAGATTGGTGTAGCAGCACAGAATTGCTACAAAGTGGAAAAAGGTGCTTTTACTGGTGATATAAGGTAAAATTTTTTCATCATTCCAAGATCGTCCTCATTGCTGAAAAATATTTATATGAGTATTTGTTAATCTGACCAGGAAACTTCATATATAAGGTAGCTTAATTTATATATACTGGGCTTTCAAGATAACCTTGCTCAACATGAAAAATTGTAACCTCTCATGTAGATTGCTGCATAATGGTATACTTTATTACAAATGTTCATTTACATGTCATGTCAAGTGTTTGTGCTACTTCAGTATAAAACCTTACTAATTTAGAATAAGTAAGGTTTTAATTGTTTTGATTCCAGTCCTGCAATGATAAAAAATGTGGAGTGTGACTGGGTGATTCTTGGCCATTCAGAGAGAAGACACGTGTTTGGAGAATCAGACCAGGTAAAACATTTTGATTTCAGTAATTATTATAATTACAAGAAATTTTTATTCTCATATTTAAATTTATCAAATTAGTATTCTGGTTATTGAATTGAACGATAGTTCAAGAAAATATTATTTTTATATAATTTTTATAAAATATTAGTGAAAAAGTTGGACATTCCAAAATTTTCTGTTCCAGCTGATAGGAGAGAAAGTGAAGCATGCCCTGGAGTCTGGACTGAAGGTGATAGCTTGTGTTGGGGAGAAGTTGGATGAAAGAGAAGCTGGTCTCACTGAGGAGGTGGTGTTTAGACAGACTAAAGCCATTGCTGGTATGTAGGCTGGGACCTGGCCCCTGGTTTCACACAAAAAAAAACTAAGAACTTAATTACCAAGGTTACATGGCCACACGGGAACATCTTACCCTATCAGAAACAGTGTAACAGCACTCTCATGGAAATCCTAGTCAACTAAGTTAGGGAACTGACTTAAGTTTTTTTGTGAAACTTGGGCCAGTTTAACTAAAGGACTTTAGCCCTAAAATTGGTCTAAAATATTAGACCAAAATGTTAGTCTACTTTTACTTGAGGTTATAAGTCAGAGGTAGACCAACATTAGAAATAAAATGTTTATAACCTAGAAAGACAATTTATATTTTCAAACTCAGTGCTATGAGAACAAGAGAAGATTATAATTTTAAAGAAAATTTATTTTCTGTGTTACAGATAATGTCTCTGACTGGGACAAAGTGGTAATTGCATATGAACCAGTTTGGGCAATTGGTACAGGCAAAACAGCCACACCTGATCAAGCTCAGGAAGTTCACGCCAGACTACGCCAGTGGTTATCGGAGAATGTTTCTCCAGCCGTGGCTAGCAGTGTTAGGATTCAGTATGGAGGTATGTTTATTTGAAAGGCACAATTTCCTAGCTGTGTAACACAATGACCTGCATGAAATGCCAGTAAAGTTTAAGCCAGACATAAAATTCTGCAAATTTATTTAATATGCTGCCAACTGTTTGGGTCTGTAGATTCTTCTACCCTGGTCACCCCACAAAGGTAAAAAGTTCAACACAAGCTTGGTTTTTAAATTTTATATGCTGTGATTTTCAGGAAAATAAATCATAACTTTTTTGTATCATTTCATAAATTGATCTTGCTGCCTTGTGGGTATTCTTTGTAAATGAAATATTCGTAGCTTAAAGTTTCTTGGAATATACAGTCAATCTTTTTGTCATGCTGGAATTTGTAGTAAAGTTCACTGTGGTTGTTTTTCAGGCTCGGTAAATGCAAAGAACTGCAGGGAATTAGCTGAAAAAGAGGATGTGGATGGCTTTCTTGTTGGCGGTGCCTCTCTAAAACCAGAATTTGTCACTATTGTAAATGCAAGGAAGTAAATGGACAAGACAATTCACAATGTTGCGAATTAAAATTAACAATTTTTACTGACATCTCCTCTTTAAATGGGATTCTTTTTACATGCTTATTATTGAATGCTGTGCACTTTTCTCAAAATTATTTGATATTGACCCCCAATTTTACTCTCAATATTATTAACTTTTTGTGACAGTTTATTGTCAATTGCCAGTGCATTGTACAGGTTTTATGTTCCTGTGAAAAAAATGTTCTTGTGAAAAATGATCATTTATATCATAACAATATTCTTGTAAAGAATGGTCAGTTATATAATAATAAAATACATAATATTACAATTAACCATATATGTGGCTCTCAGTTAAAAAGAATCGTAGTTTTCTAACAGATTGTAAAAGAAATCAGTCTTCAACAGAACTTTTTGAAAAAGGTAAACTTTTCATGAGGTGGTACTCTCAACCATAAAGTTTTCTTTGAAATATGCCTCAGATTTTTTTAGGGCAAGAATAATCAATATTTTCCCACAAACTAGAAATCCCCAGTATTTGCTTCTTCAGTAAACAAAGTTGAAAGGGATAATGCTTAGTTTAGTGATACATAATATGATCCTAGATCATTTGGTGCTAGAACAATTGTGACATATAGAATATATGGTGTGTGCGTGTTCTAAATTCTTAGTCATAGACTATAATTATTAATTTCACCAGCTATACTGATAAACCTGATTTATTTTTCAAGGAATGCTCTGCTGTTATTTATTTCAGAATCTGTGCATGTAAAACATGTTTTATACATATACCTCTTTTACCTTTCACCAAATTCTAAAATATTTGTGCCAGAACCTATTGAAAATGATATGATTTGTTTTTTTCATTTGGGCTTAACCCAAATATCTCCAATCAAGCCAGTATAGAATATTATCATTATGATAATTTTTTCATTGATATGATATTATATGATTTAAACTTAACATCTTTGGGAAGGGGCATAAATGTTAGAAAAAAAGGGGGTATGGACAGTTACCAATTTCACATGAAAAATTTGTTCTAAAAGGAAAATGCACAACAAGTCAGCCAGTAGGCAATGGTTTGGGGGTTGTTCATATTTTTGTGTCTTTTCATTGTCCTGTTGAGTGCTAATGAGGCCAGCTTGCACTGCCAGAGAAGTTGAGGTTGGAAATATAGTAGTAAGGTAGAATGTTAACTGAAGTGGTAATTGTGGAAAAGTACNTTAGAAATAAAATGTTTATAACCTAGAAAGACAATTTATATTTTCAAACTCAGTGCTATGAGAACAAGAGAAGATTATAATTTTAAAGAAAATTTATTTTCTGTGTTACAGATAATGTCTCTGACTGGGACAAAGTGGTAATTGCATATGAACCAGTTTGGGCAATTGGTACAGGCAAAACAGCCACACCTGATCAAGCTCAGGAAGTTCACGCCAGACTACGCCAGTGGTTATCGGAGAATGTTTCTCCAGCCGTGGCTAGCAGTGTTAGGATTCAGTATGGAGGTATGTTTATTTGAAAGGCACAATTTCCTAGCTGTGTAACACAATGACCTGCATGAAATGCCAGTAAAGTTTAAGCCAGACATAAAATTCTGCAAATTTATTTAATATGCTGCCAACTGTTTGGGTCTGTAGATTCTTCTACCCTGGTCACCCCACAAAGGTAAAAAGTTCAACACAAGCTTGGTTTTTAAATTTTATATGCTGTGATTTTCAGGAAAATAAATCATAACTTTTTTGTATCATTTCATAAATTGATCTTGCTGCCTTGTGGGTATTCTTTGTAAATGAAATATTCGTAGCTTAAAGTTTCTTGGAATATACAGTCAATCTTTTTGTCATGCTGGAATTTGTAGTAAAGTTCACTGTGGTTGTTTTTCAGGCTCGGTAAATGCAAAGAACTGCAGGGAATTAGCTGAAAAAGAGGATGTGGATGGCTTTCTTGTTGGCGGTGCCTCTCTAAAACCAGAATTTGTCACTATTGTAAATGCAAGGAAGTAAATGGACAAGACAATTCACAATGTTGCGAATTAAAATTAACAATTTTTACTGACATCTCCTCTTTAAATGGGATTCTTTTTACATGCTTATTATTGAATGCTGTGCACTTTTCTCAAAATTATTTGATATTGACCCCCAATTTTACTCTCAATATTATTAACTTTTTGTGACAGTTTATTGTCAATTGCCAGTGCATTGTACAGGTTTTATGTTCCTGTGAAAAAAATGTTCTTGTGAAAAATGATCATTTATATCATAACAATATTCTTGTAAAGAATGGTCAGTTATATAATAATAAAATACATAATATTACAATTAACCATATATGTGGCTCTCAGTTAAAAAGAATCGTAGTTTTCTAACAGATTGTAAAAGAAATCAGTCTTCAACAGAACTTTTTGAAAAAGGTAAACTTTTCATGAGGTGGTACTCTCAACCATAAAGTTTTCTTTGAAATATGCCTCAGATTTTTTTAGGGCAAGAATAATCAATATTTTCCCACAAACTAGAAATCCCCAGTATTTGCTTCTTCAGTAAACAAAGTTGAAAGGGATAATGCTTAGTTTAGTGATACATAATATGATCCTAGATCATTTGGTGCTAGAACAATTGTGACATATAGAATATATGGTGTGTGCGTGTTCTAAATTCTTAGTCATAGACTATAATTATTAATTTCACCAGCTATACTGATAAACCTGATTTATTTTTCAAGGAATGCTCTGCTGTTATTTATTTCAGAATCTGTGCATGTAAAACATGTTTTATACATATACCTCTTTTACCTTTCACCAAATTCTAAAATATTTGTGCCAGAACCTATTGAAAATGATATGATTTGTTTTTTTCATTTGGGCTTAACCCAAATATCTCCAATCAAGCCAGTATAGAATATTATCATTATGATAATTTTTTCATTGATATGATATTATATGATTTAAACTTAACATCTTTGGGAAGGGGCATAAATGTTAGAAAAAAAGGGGGTATGGACAGTTACCAATTTCACATGAAAAATTTGTTCTAAAAGGAAAATGCACAACAAGTCAGCCAGTAGGCAATGGTTTGGGGGTTGTTCATATTTTTGTGTCTTTTCATTGTCCTGTTGAGTGCTAATGAGGCCAGCTTGCACTGCCAGAGAAGTTGAGGTTGGAAATATAGTAGTAAGGTAGAATGTTAACTGAAGTGGTAATTGTGGAAAAGTACATGTGTGGTTTCCTTTTTTTGTGCATGTAACTAGTGTTGAAGCATCTACTTGCAGTCTGCTGAAGTATTGAGGTTAAAGGTTAAATGTGAATGACCTTGAAGCTGAGATTTCAGAAAATGACCATAAAGAAAATCTGTTGAAATCTGTTACTAAGGCTCCCCCATTTCTTCCTGTTAGAAAACAGAAAAAAAGAATATGTTGAATAAACCACTTATCATCAAGACTTAAGTTTTTGTTCCTTCCGTTGAGATATTTCTCTGCATTTGCTGAAAATAAATGCAAAAAATTTCACAGTGTATTAAAATTTTATTTCTGATATAATACTAATTTTATATAAATTTGGAAAAAAAATTCGGGCTTAACATTTATATATTTTAAATCATCCCTTTAAAAGAGCTGACAGTGTAACAACAAGTATACATCTATCAGAAACATTAATTTTATGATTATATGGAATTTTCATATATATGCACAGATTGCTTTGTAGCTGACATAATCAAATTTGCTTACAATTATTGCACCCAATCATTAATTAAATAAGTGTAAATTATTAAAGCTAAAACATAGAATTGTTTTATCACCATCTTACTGTTGCCTGGTGATTCTGACCATAACATAAGACCAGTCCGATACTCCCGTCACCACTGCATATGTTTTTTTTCACACAAGCATTACTAAAGTACCTTTTTTATTGCAAAATCTTATGACTGCATTATGGAAATTCCACCATCTCCCACATTGTCTGTTAGTTACACCATATCCAGAACCACAGACAATATAACACTATATATAAGCCCATGTATGAAATACAAGTTTTTAATTTGAATCACTCTAAATTAATGGAGAAGCAAATAACACTGGCCACTGAATTTTAAAATTATGAACTGAAAAACCAGTTTTTAGATCGAAATTGTCTCAATAAATTTTGATAGGATATAGCTTTTAAAGTTGCTGATTATTAGAGGAAATTGCTTAATCTACCATGAAAATGTATATTAATTTCCACCTTCTGTTGTGTATTATGAGCCTTTTGTCTCATTATTCTTGAAAGGGAAGACAATTACTTCACAGTTGATTGGGCAATATGTTGTCTTAATGTACTTATAAAAATATGATGAAATTGAAAAAATGTCCCTGACTGATCATCCTGAGGCAGTCAAATTATATGTGCCACCTCTAACCATTAAAAACCTCATTGCATTATCTGGAACTTTCATGTTTTCCTCCTTATCATCATTATTATAATAAAAATAATAATAATTATTATTATAAGTGCTATCCCCATATTACATATGGCAGTATTATCAATATTATAAAATGCATAACAGTCACGCACTTTATTCGGAAAAAATTCATATCTGAAAAAAAAAACAGACCCTTTGTCTTCTAACTATATTTGACCCAACTTTTAAAAAATGGCACAGAACCTAGATTCAACACTGTCTAGGAGTGAAGTTTCTCCGGTCAAAAGTTTGGCTTGTTCAAAGCCCCCCCACCCCCCACCCCACCCCCCACCCCACCCCCAAAACTACAGGCCCGATACCTGTGTCTGTAAACTATAAACTAGCTATCCTATTCTTGTCAAAAATTCAATCAATGCATTACACATTAATAAAAGCTGTGATATGCTTAAAGCTGTTTCCTTTTTAATATCTTAGCCTTCTACTAGTGCTGTATACTATGGCTAATGTAGAAGTCTTTACCATACAAAACACTTCATACCATTCCCACTCCCCTTACCTGGCTTCCCTTGTTTTTTTTTTCTCTTTCTTTTCTTTTTTGTGCTAATACTGTAGAAGCAAAGTTTTTTGCTTTCTCTAACCCTGTGCATATCCAATGCCATATCCAAGCAGGGACATAGTGGATTACATGCCTTTCTCCATTAGCTTCAGGAGTACCCCCTTACCCCCCTCCCCCCATAAAAAGCAATGCAACATGCTATAAGCAAGACAAAGCATTTCTTCAATCCATGTGCCTCACATATTACAGACAATGGTATGCTTACCTATCCCCCCACCCCTAGTCTGAACCCCCCATTGCCCCCCCCTCCCCCCTCTGAATTCATATCCCACTTATTATAACTGGCAAGTTTATGTGTTTGACACAAAGCACTTCTCTGAAAATTAATCACATCTCAAGGATGGCTAACATTGATCTGGGTCATCCAATCAATATTTTGACTTCAGTGCAAGTCGCCTCATTGCATCCTCAACCAACTGTGCCGCACCCACTGCACATCCCCAGTGGAGCGTGACGCCTGCTCCTCCGTGTCCGTAATTATGCACAATCTGTAATTTAGAGAATATGAGACTAAATTCACCTGCAGTGTATAGATAAAACAAATATACAATGAGTGTATAACCTTTGCCAAGTCAATAGTAACACAAATAAATAAATCTTATTAAAAAAAGAGAGTTAAAAAAAGTTCATTTAAGTTTGTTGGACTCATAATTAACATGGTGTAAAAATCACTGTAGTGTCCACCCTGAGTTTGAGACTACTTATTATCCAAAAAGAAAAACTAACTTTTTCAGCTTATAGGCACCCAATAAGATGTTGAGTTCATCTCAGCCATTTTAGATAACACCTTCCTGAAGTTTGTGATTAAGGGTAAATTGCTGAAATTTTCATGATTTTTTTCTTGCTTTGTTAGTAATAATGTACAACCTGTGCTTGGCTTTCAGTGCTCAGAAAGTCTGGTTTAAGCGCTAATTATATTATCACGTACCGTCAGTTTCCCTTTCCAAGAGTTCACGTCTTCCAGCTCTAGTCTTACACTGGGCCTGCTGGGACGTAAACCAACAAAGTCATTCTCTATCTTTGCACCCTAAAAATCAAACAGAATTATGTTCAAGCTTGTTTTTTTTCTTCAAATCCAATACAACAATCCGACTAGAAATACTGTTCCTGATACATAGAAGCCATAATAATATGATCCCATCACAATTTTTTTTTTTTTGAAAAAAAAAAATCTTTGTGCTGCAAACCAGATTACAGTATAAACTTATTAGCTTAAAATTTAGTTTAAAATCAGATTTAAAACTTATTAATAAGTCATTGAGAATAAAATCACAGCTGTTCAATTAAAGATATATAATAATCATACAAACTAAGGTAAATTCCAAGAAAAAATCAGATTTCTGATCTAAATTGAAAAAAAAAAAAAAACACACCCAAAAAAATTAAATTCCAATAGTTCTGATGATCTAACCAAGAAACGGATTTCATAGGCTGTATACACTCAAAGGGTGCATTCAGAATAAATCAATCAAAACACCAATCATCCAACTCTGCTGGGACTCTTGTGGAATGCAATCAAATCAACTGGATGACACATCTCCTCCAAGTTAATCATCCCCTAGCTGCTTGAGGAGACAGTCAGAAGTTGATCTCTACTAACTATTTGTTCACCCACCCTGAGGCTAGGTATAAACTTGCAGACGCCTTCCCAGATGCGTTTCTTGTCTTCCTCACTAGGCTGAAGATCCCACGAGCTGACCTGGTGGGTACCGCCCACTACAACGCTGTCAACTCTACAATATGACCAACATGACAGATTGTGTTAAATGTAATGACTTTAAATTTGTTACTGCATGCACTGTAGGCTAATGAGATGAAGGCATCATCATTATATCAATCGTCATCTTTGTCCTTGCTTTCTTTCCTTTATTTATATAAACATGCATTAAATAAAAAAAAAAAATTTTTAATCTCCAAGTAAATGGTCAAGTACCGGTATATCACATAAATATTTATCACTGACAAGAGAAATTTTCTCTCTTAAAATTTCTGATCAGTTTCTAAGAACATGTACATGTAACTAAGCACTCAGAAACCTCTAATTTTTTTAAGGGCTACAAAAACAGTCCTTTATAATTTTTACAGAAAACATGTCCACAAATTTCAGGAGTGACCCATAATAACTAGAACTCTTTGTTTAAAACGTTAAAATTTCCCAGAGATCTTACACTGGGAGCAGGTAGATGTCACTGAGGTCCTCGTTGTTGAAGAAATACTTGATCCATGGTGCTTTCACCTGAAAAATTTGTCAAATATTTTCTTACCTGAAAGTTTGAAAGTATAAAATGCAAGGTAATCTTTCTTTAAATTTCTTAAATATCATTTTCCCTCAAAAGAATTCGTGACGCTGTGATTTCTGAGTTCTGAAACTGTTTTAACTAATGGTCAGCTAGACTTAAAATTTAAGTTACAATAAATTTCATTTAATATTTTATTCTCAACTCTTAAGTGATCAACATCGAAAAGCATTATCATTTTTGTAAACTAATTTCTGATTGGTAAATCCACCCAACCTACCCTCATAACCTGTCCTCTGATTGGCTGAACCTGATGGTCATTCACCAGTTCTCTTGCTCCGAGTCCACTGCAGTTGACCACAATGTCATACTCTCCAGCTAACTAACATAGGTAAAAACAAGACATAAACAAATCAATACAAAATTAATACTACTAGTAGTTGTATAACAGAGAGAAATAAATAGTATTATTTTACTGGTACTTTATCTGGGGTTGTGCAATATTGAAGCCATCCCTTTTTTAAAACCCTGACAGCCAAAGTTGCTACATTGCACATGTCTCCGTAGAGGTCGAAAATTGCAAAGCACATTGTATTTTGTAAATGGAGTTTTAATTTGTAATCATGTATTTCAGACCATCTGAACACAAGCAATTAGCAAACTGAAATAATATAATATAATATAATATAATATAATATAATATAATATAATATAATATAATATAATATAATATAATATTGTATGATCTAATAAAAGAAGTTTTAAATTATTAATACAAAACAACCAAAAAGTTGAACTTGTACACAAACCCGGGTTTAGAATAAAATTACAAATCAAAACCTTTACTTTTAAAATAACGGATACACATTAAAAATAATTTCAGACTTCATTAGTGCAATTAAAAATCATAAAATGCTAAATATACTAAGACCTCACCTCAGACAAGCTGTTCAGTTTTCTGTTGAATACTTTGACATCTGGGAAATCTTTTAACCTGGGAATAATTTTTTTTTAATTATCATCTTTACTCAGTATGGTAATAATATATCATTTTCAGCCATTTTAAACTGGTGGCTTTTCTCTTTACGAATTCTTTCCTTTTTTTAAATTTTGTAGCTCCACTATCAGAAATAGCCAATTCAAGGAAATTATACGGGGATCCGCCCTTCATTATAGCCAGGGTCTTAATGAAAAGTTGTCAATCTATCAAAATGGTGAAAAACCATAAATTTCATAGCAGCATGTGAAAAGGGTTGTACATGTACTGAACTAATAATAATCAGCCGAAACACCGTTATTATCAGTACTTTCAGTCAGGTAGCCTCATCTCCAGAGAAAACAGGCCTAGATAACACCACCTCAGAGCTCCATGGAAAATGCTTGCTAAAATGTTATTACTCACTTTCTCATTATCCAAGGCAAGTAATACTTGCTTTCAGCACCATATGTTGTGAAAAACCATCCATGTCTGAAATACACAATTTTTTTATTTTTATCAACTTCACTGTGTAAAATGTACAATGTATGTTGCAGAATAAAATTAATTTTAAATTTATTCAATGTATCTTTGTTTGTTTTGTTCCACGATTGTCATTTTATCATATGTTACAGACTAATGAACATTTGTAAGAAAGAAAATGGTTTGTTTTACTTAATTCACGTGTATGTATATGTATTGCACCGTGCTTACGCATGTAGTATACAGTATGTGTGCATGCTTCAGAAATGTATGTGCATGTGTGCATGTTTGTAAGGGATCATCTTACGTCTGTCCTTTAAACTGAGCTACTTCCTCCTCTGTCATGTGACGGAACCCAAGCACGATATCTTTCCAGTATGGATCCTGAAATAATAAAACTTTCCAATTTCTTAATCAAATTTAAAAGCGTTTTCATAACATGCGAGAAATGATTTGATACTTCTTTGTGTTGTACAAAAAAAAATGGTAGAACAGTATTTGTTATGGGTGAAAATGAAAGGTACTTCTATCTTTTATACTCAAATGTGATAAGCATTAACAATTTACAACAATAAAAAGTAGAAGACTAAATAGTACACAAATCTTCCAAAAAAGTACTGAATATTATACTAATAAGTTCTTCCATACCTCTACCCTTTCCTTGAAGGTGACATAACCAGATATCATCTGGACGCCTGCGTCAGACGTGTCTGCCATACGATGGACCTTCATCATATGGACAAATGTGTCCTTGCTCCATTTTCTAAAAAAAACATAAACATTTTTATATCTTAACTAATTTTAATAGTAATTGTAATTTTAGTAATAGTGATTTTAATTTTAATGATAATTTACTAGTACACAACATTTTCGATAAACTACTAGTGTTTTTTCTCACATCTAATCATATTTGTTTATTAACACAGATGCAGGTGTGTTAGCATGTGAACAACCAATACAAAACAATACCACTCACACTTGCAAACCCATGGGCGTATCCCCCAGCAAGTATGGCTGCCAGAACCCAGCAGATATGTCGCTGACGGTATAAGGGGAGAACTTGTCCGCTATGATGTGAACGGGGAGATCAGGATGGCGTTCCTTCAGGCACCATGCTGTAGACAGGCCAATTATGCCAGCCCCAACCACCGCCACTCTCTGGTTCTTGGGGGATGACGACATTGCTGAAAAAAAGAGGGAGTAACACATATTTAGGAAGACCTGCAGAATGTTATACAATATGGTACAAATTTAGTGCTGAGTTAATTTTATATTATTGCCTACTAGTAGTCAGTTTTTGGCACTACATGCTAAACAGGTTCGTATTTAAAGCTGCAGTATGGCTGAACACCGAGGTGAATGTAGTTAATGAGACTTTACAATAATTAACAGAAGATTTTTTTAAATATGGGCATTTTTACAATCCTGGGCACTTTTCAGATTTTCCCACATATTGCTAATTAACAAATTACATACATATGATCAAAGAATTCTTTTATCACTATGTTAGAGAATGGTGTAAGTGAAGATAAACACTGAAAATAGAAACCAAATATCACCACCGAGTCCAAAGTTATGCTAAAGCAAAGCCTGAAAAATGACCAAAAATTTTTCCCGTTTTAGTCATATGAAATAAAAAGCAATCTGAAATAAATTAAAACAGTGTTTGACATTGAATTTTTTTNCATGTGTGGTTTCCTTTTTTTGTGCATGTAACTAGTGTTGAAGCATCTACTTGCAGTCTGCTGAAGTATTGAGGTTAAAGGTTAAATGTGAATGACCTTGAAGCTGAGATTTCAGAAAATGACCATAAAGAAAATCTGTTGAAATCTGTTACTAAGGCTCCCCCATTTCTTCCTGTTAGAAAACAGAAAAAAAGAATTTGTTGAATAAACCACTTATCATCAAGACTTAAGTTTTTGTTCCTTCCGTTGAGATATTTCTCTGCATTTGCTGAAAATAAATGCAAAAAATTTCACAGTGTATTAAAATTTTATTTCTGATATAATACTAATTTTATATAAATTTGGAAAAAAAATTCGGGCTTAACATTTATATATTTTAAATCATCCCTTTAAAAGAGCTGACAGTGTAACAACAAGTATACATCTATCAGAAACATTAATTTTATGATTATATGGATTTTTCATATATATGAACAGATTGCATTGTAGCTGACATAATCAAATTTGCTTACAATTATTGCACCCAATCATTAATTAAATAAGTGTAAATTATTAAAGCTAAAACATAGAATTGTTTTATCACCATCTTACTGTTGCCTGGTGATTCTGACCATAACATTAGACCAGTCCGATACCCCCGTCACCACTGCATATGTATTTTTTTCACACAAGCATTACTAAAGTACCTTTTTTATTGCAAAATCTTATGACTGCATTATGGAAATTACACCACCTCCCACATAGTCTGTTGGTTACACCATATTCAGAACAACAGACAATATAACATTATATAAACCCACTTATAAAATACAAGTTTCTAATTTGAATCACTCTAAATTAATGGAGAAGCAAATAACACTGGCCACTGAATTTTAAAATTATGAACTGAAAAACCAGTTTTTAGATCAAAATTGTCTCAATAAATTTTGATAGGATATAACTTTAAAGTTGCTGATTAAGAGGAAATTGCTGAATCTACCATGAAAAGTATTAATTTCCACCTTCTATTGTGTGTTATGTGCCTTTTGTCTCATTATTCTTGAAAGGGAAGACAATTACTTCACAATTGGTTGGGCAATATGTTGTCTTAATGTACTTGTATAATATAAAAATATAATGAAATTGAAAAAATGTCCCTGTCTGATCATCCTGAGGCAGACAAATAATATGTGCCACCTTTAACCATTAAAAACTTCATTGCATTATCTGGAACTTTCATGTATTATTATTTTAATTATTATTATTATTATAAGTGCTATCACCATATTACATATGGCAGTATTATTATTATTATCAAATGCATAACAGTCACGCACTTTATTCAGACAAAAATTCACAAGGGGGGGAGAGGCTTTATCTGAAAAAAAAAAACAGACCCTTTTATTTGACCCAACTTATATAAAAATGGCACAGAACCTAGATCCAATATTGTCTTGGAGTGAAGTTTCTCCGGTCAAAAGTTTGGCTTGTTCACCCCCCCCCCCCCTCACCCCACCCCCAAAACTACAGGCCCAACACCTGTGTCTGTAAACTATAAACTAGCTATCCTATTCTTGTCAAAAATTCAATCAATGCATTACACTTTAATAAAAGCTGTGATATGCTTAAAGCTGTTTCCTTTTTAATATCTTAGCCTTCTACTAGCACTGTATACTATGGCTAATGTAGAAGGCTTTAACACACAAAACACTTCATACCATTCCCACTCCCCTTACCTGGCTTCCCTTGTTTTTTTTTCTCTTTCTTTTCTTTTTGGTGCTTATACTGTAGAAGCAAAGTATTTTGCTTTCTCTACCCCTGTGTATATCCAATGCCATATCCAAGCAGGGACATAGTGGATCACATGCCTTTCTCCATTAGATTCAGGAGTATCCCCTCCTCCCCTCCTCCCCTCCTCCCCCCAAAAAAAGGCAATTCAACATGCTAAGCAAGACAAAGCATTTTTTAATCCATGTGCCTTGCATATTACAGACAATGGTATGCTTACCTATCCACCCCCCCCCCGTCCTGAACCCCTATTGTCCCCCCCCCCCCGAATTCATATGCCACTTATTATAACTGGCAAGTTTATGTGTTTGACACCAAGTACTTCTCTGAAAATTAATCACATCTCACAGACTGCTAACATTGATCTAGGTCATCAAATCAATATTTTGACTTCAGCGCAAGTCGCCTCATTGCATCCTCAACCAACTGTGCCGCGTCCACTGCACATCCCCAGTGGAGTGTGACACCTGCACCTCCGTGTCCGTAATTATGCACAATCTGTAATTTAGAGAATATGAGACTAAATTCACCTGCAGTGTATAGATAAAACAAATATACAATGAGTGTATAACCTTTGCCAAGTCAATAGTAACACAAATAAATAAATCTTATTAAAAAAAGAGAGTTAAAAAAAGTTCATTTAAGTTTGTTGGACTCATAATTAACATGGTGTAAAAATCACTGTAGTGTCCACCCTGAGTTTGAATCTACTTATTATCCAAATAAAAAACTAACTTTTTCAGCTTATAGGCACCCAATAAGATGTTGAGTTCATCTCAGCCATTTTAGATAACACCTTCCTGAAGTTTGTGATTAAGGGTAAATTGCTGAAATTTTCATGATTTTTTTTCTTGCTTTGTTAGTAATAATGTATAACCTGTGCTTGGCTTTCAGTGCTCAGAAAGTCTGGTTTAAGCGCTAATTATATTATCACGTACCGTCAGTTTCCCTCTCCCAGAATTCACGTCCTCCAGCTCCAGTCTTACACTGGGCCTGCTGGGACGTAAACCAACAAAGTCATTCTCTATCTTTGCACCCTGAAGATCAAACAGAATTATGTTCAAGCTTGTTTTTTTTTTTTTTTTTTCTTCAAATCCAATACAACAAAAAAAAAATCTTTGTGCTGCAAACCACATTACAGTATAAACTTATTAGCTTAAAATTTAGTTTAAAATCTGATTTAAAACTTATTAATAAGTCATTGAGAATAAAATCACAGCTGTTCAATTAAAGATATATAATAATCATACAAACTAAGGTAAATTCCAAGAAAAAATCAGATTTCTGATCTAAATTGAAAAAAAAAAAAAAAAACACGCTCAAAAAAATTAAATTCCAATAGTTCTGATGATCTAACCAAGCAACAGATTTCATCAGCTGTATTATATTATATTATATTATATTATATTAT
The DNA here is from genome assembly GCF_001039355.2 of Lingula anatina. The sequence continues at coordinate 316,434 of NW_019774836.1, read as the reverse complement.
ATTATATTATATTATATTATATTATACACTCAAAGGGTGCATTCAGAAAAAAACTATCAAAACAATAATCATCCAACTCTGCAGGGACTCTTGTGGAATGCAAACAAATAAACTGGATGACACATCTCTTCCAAGTTAATCACCCCTTAGCTGCTTGAGGAGACAGTCAGAAGTTGATCTCTACTAACTATTCGTTCACCCACCCTGAGGCTAGGTATAAACTTGCAGACGCCTTCCCAGATGCGTTTCTTGTCTTCCTCACTAGGCTGAAGATCCCATGAGCTGACCTGGTGGGTACCGCCAACCACAACGCTGTCAACTCTACAATATGACCAACATGACAGATTGTGTTAAATGTAATGACTTTAAATTTGTTACTACATATAGGCTAATGAGGTGAAGTCATCATCATTATATCAATTGTCATCTTTGTCCTTGCTTTCTCTCCTTTATTTATAAATATAAACATACATTAAATAAAAAAGTAAGTTTTTTTTTTCAAATCTCCAAGTATATGGTCAATTATATCACATTAATTATTTATCATTGACAAGAAATATTTTTCTCACTTAAAGTATCTGATCAATTTGTAAGAACATGTACACTTGCACACCAGCACCACTGTTTTTCATTAGGGGCTTTTTACTGAAAATCCATAAAAAACTTTAAGAGTGACCCCTTATTACTAGACTAGGACTGTTTGTCTAAAACGTTAAAATTTCCCAGAGGTCTTACACTGGGAGCAGGTAGATGTCACTGAGGTCCTCGTTGTTGAAGAAATACTTGATCCATGGTGCTTTCACCTGAAAAATTAGTCAAATATTTTCTTTCCTGAAAGTTTGAAAGTATAAAATGCAAGGTAATCTTTCTTAAAAATTCTTAAATATCATTTTCCCTAAAGAGATTTATATGATGCTGTGATTTCTCAGTTCTGAAACTGTTAAACTTACAGTCAGACTGAAAATGTAAGCTACAATAAATTTCATTAAATACATTATTCTCAATAACCTAAAATATTGAGCTTGAAAATTTTAAAATGGGGAAAACAACGATCATAAAAATATTTTTCTTGAAGATTTAAATTTGGTGAACTGTCAACATTCTCATTTTTATAAACTAATTTCTGATTGGCTAACGCATCCAGCCTACCCTCATAACCTGTCCTCTGATTGGCTGAACCTGACGGTCATTCACCAGTTCTCTTGCTCCGAGTCCAGTGCAGTTGACCACAATGTCATACTCTCCGGCTAACTAACCCAGGTCAAAACAAGACATAAACAAAACGCCATAAAACTATACTACTAGTACCGGGGGTATAACAGAGATAAAAAAAAAATTGATTTTATCTGGGGCAGTACAATCTTAATGCCACTCTTTTTTAAAACCCTGACAGCCAAAGTTGCTGCATTGTCACAGAAAATTAAAAAATTGTGATGCACATTGTATTTTGTTAATGGAGTTTTAACTTATTATCATGCATTTAAGAACAGCTGAAAACAAGCAGAAATAGTAGGCAAAATAGAATTTATTTAGTAGTCAAAACAACACAGTACTATATATTTGACAATTCATGTAATAATTGGCAACCTGCAAATGACTTATGATAATAATATAATAAGTTATTATGTAATAATTTTTAGTTTATTAATATATAAAGCAACCAAAAGGTTGAAGTTGTACATAAACTGGATTACAATTTCATTACAAATAAAAACATTTACATAATAAAATAAAGCACATACAATAAAAATAACTTCAGACTACATGTATATCAGTGAAATTAAAAATCATAAAATGCTAAATACTGCATGCATAAGCAGTGTGCACCTCAGACAAGCTGTTCAGTTTTCTGTTGAATACTTTGACATCTGGGAAATCTTTCAACCTGGAAATAATTTTTAAAAAATATCATCTTTACTCAGTATGGTAATATATCACTTTCAGCCATTTTAAACTGGTGGCTTTTCTCTTTACGAATATTTTCCTTTTTTAATTTTGTAGCTCCACCAGCTGAAATAGCCAATTCAATGAAATTATAGGGGGCTCCATCCTACATTACAGCCAGGGTCTTAATGAAAAGTTGTCAATCAACCAAAATTGTGAAAAACCAGAAATTTCATAGCAGCATGTGAAAAGGTCTTACACTGAGCTAATAATAATCATACAACACACTGTTATCGACAGGAGTAAGAGTCAGGTGAACTCATCTCCAGTAAATACAGGCCTAGATAACACCACCTCAGAGCTCCTTGGAGAATGCTTGCTAAATTGTTATTACTCACTTTCTCATTATCCAAGGCAAGTAATATTTGCTCTCAGCACCATATGTTGTGAAAAACCATCCATGTCTGAAACACACGTTTCTTGATTTTTAGCAAATTCATTGTGTAAAATCCCTGATTACAATGTGTGTTAAAAAAAATGAAATTAATTTTTAATTTATTCACTGTATCTTGTAATATAAAAAAAAACAGTGGTTTGTTTGTTTTGTTCTACGATTGTCATTTTATAGTGACAAATATAGAGAATATAGAGAATATCTGTAAGAAAGAAAATGGTTTGTTTTACTTAATTCACGTGTTTGTATGTATTGCACAGTGCTTATGCATGTAGTATATGTGTGTGCAGTGTTAGAAATTAAGGCTGGACCATCTGCCCGGGGCTGACAACTTTCAGAACGGGCTGAGAAGTTTTCCCACCTGGCAAACATTCAGTCCAGCTACTTTTCAAGATGGCTGGACTTTCGGTCCAGCAACTTATTTTCCTAAGAGGCAAACACTGTGTGTGTGCATGCTTGAGTAATGTATGTGCATGTGTGCATGTTTGTATAGGGATCATCTTACGTCTGTCCTTCAAACTGAGCCACTTCCTCCTCTGTCATGTGACGGAACCCTAGCACGATATCTTTCCAGTATGGATCCTGAAATAATAAAACATCCCAATTTCTTAATCAAACTTTAAAATATTACTGTTACATGAGAGAAATGATTTGATACCTTTTTGTGTTGTGCAAAGAAAAAAAAAGGTAGAACAGTTTTTGTTATGGGTGAAAATGAAAGGTACTTCTATCTTTTATACTCAATGTGAAAAGCATAAATAATTTACAACAATATAGAGCAGAAGACTAAGTGTTGCACAAAATGACAAATCTCCCTCAAAAAGTACTGAATATAATACTATATATAATAAGTTCCTCACTACCTCTACCCTTTCCTTGAAGGTGACGTAACCAGATATCATCTGGACGCCGGCGTCAGACGTGTCTGCCATACGATGGACCTTCATCATATGGACAAAGGTGTCCTTGCTCCATTTTCTGAAAAACATTAACATTTTTATATTAAACTAATTTAAATAGTAATTTTAATTTTAGTAATAGTAATTTTAATTTTAATGATAATTTACTACAGTAGTACACAACATTTTCCATAAACTACTAGTGTTTTTTCTCACATCTAATCATATTTGTTTATTAACACAGATGCAGGTGTGTTAGCATGTGAACCACCAATACAAAACAATACCACTCACACTTGCAAACCCATGGGTGTATCCCCCAGCAAATATGGCTGCCAGAACCCAGCAGATATGTCGCTGACGGTATAAGGAGAGAACTTGTCGGCGATGATGTGAACGGGGAGATCAGGATGGCGTTCCTTCAGGCACCATGCTGTAGACAGGCCAATTATGCCAGCTCCAACTACCGCCACTCTCTGGGTCTTGGGGGATGACGACATTGCTGCAGAAAAGAGGAGGTTACATGTACAGTATTTAGGAAGACCTGCAGAATGTTATACAATATGGTACAAAGTGCTGAATTAATTTTATATTATTGCCTAATCAGTTTTTGGCACTACATGCTAAACAGGTTAGTATTTAAAGCTGCAGTATGGCCGAACACCGAGGTGAATGTAGTTAATGAGACTTTATAATAATTAAGAGAAGATTTTTTTAAATATCAAAACATCATAAAATACAGTACATACTCAGTACACTGTACCTGTAGCAGTGGCTACAAGAGCAACGACTTTCTAGTTAAAATTTTGTAAAGACTATACATTGTTCACGTCCTAGGTATAAGTACGAATACTATTAGTATTCTTATCTATATACATGTACATTGTACTAAATGTACTAGTAGCTTGTACTACTGCGCTAGCTACAGTGCACTGAGTAGTGCTTTACAGCTGTACAATAATGAGCTGCAGTACTTAACGAGGCTGTAGTTCCCATTTTTCAGTCCATTCCAGATATTTCTATCCGATTTAAAAGAAACAAAACATGCATCGCTTACCTTTTTCTAGGTAGTTCAAATGCGTTCTTGGTACTTAGAAACGTCATTGAATTAAAAACTGCATAACACGGTGGGAAAGTTACAGCGTAAGGGGAATTCCCTCTGCCAAGACAAGCCGCGATTTCCGGTAGTGTATCTCAACTTGAAAACCATCAAATGGCAAATCAACTTCAGCAAAATTATTACTGAACATGTACATTTTGAAACCCATATGCCTTTAAATTGTTTCTACGTGGAATGAAAAATTGCCTTTTCATCATAGTGCTACGCACAAGCTTGCGCATGCTCTTTCGTTCTGTACGTGTCTATTTATAGAGACTCGGGAAATTTATGCCACAAAGTTTCAAATGCTTTGCCTATGGAAATTTCCACATCATTTAAAGGGAAGCAACAAATCGATAAGGGAAGAATTACACTAAGTAAGATAGTAGCAGTAAATTATAAGGTACACAGGGTAAGTCACTCTCTCTCTCTCTCTCTCTCTCTCTCTCTCTCTCTCTCTGACACACACACACGCTTGGCTGTCACCTTGATTGGTTAGAAAACAATCGTCGTATTTAATCGCTATGATTTAGAAACTGGGTGTATAAACTTTAAAACCACAAAAGAGACCTCAGAGTGCCATATTAGTCTACCATAAAGCAAAATAAAAAAAATCAAAATCGGTTAAAATATCCAAAACGAGTGTGGTTAAATCCCCGTACGCTCCCATTATAAATAAAAAAAGTCCCTTTTGTAATGGCAGACAGGTATGGTGGCTTTGCGTGGTTTTTAAGTTTGTTTTTAATCACGTAGCGATTTAATGAGAATCGTTTTTTAACCAATCAAGGTGACAGCCGAGCGTGCTAGCTTTTCTCGCACGCACACTGATTTTAATTCACACAAGAAAAAAATTAAAACGATCAAAATCAGTTATTTCTAAACAAATTTCGTAAAGTCGCAATGGACTCAATTCAATTTATTTTAGACAAATTATTGTTTTAGAAATAAGAATTAATTTCGCAATTATAATCATTGAGAACTTAGAATTAATGTAACGGTAGCCTAGATATATACATTGTATATAGGCCCTATGTTGGTAGGCCTATATAAGAGGTGAAAAGAATATTCAACGATCGTCACTGCATTTTTTCTTACAAACATTCCTCGTGATAAACTGATGAGTAACCAGCTTAACTATTTACATGTATGAAAGTTGGGTATTTTGTGAGAGATCAGTCATTTTTCTGTTGTGTCGAGATTTAGCTATTTGATGCTTGAAAACCCCCCGTTATTAAAATGAAGACGGTACAAGTGAACTGTTAATAAGTAACCCGAAAGGTTAAATGAAATTTATTATATTGTCAAGGATATTAGAAATTGAGTGTTTTTATTTTAACTAAATGTTTCAGTTTACGTACTTCGATAAAATGGTACGTTTACGTATTATTCATTTATCTATTTATTTATTCATTTATTTATTAAGAGCAAAATGTGGTCAGATGTGGCGAGATAAATGTTTTTACTGCTGAGTCATGCAGATAATAGTTTTAATACCTGTATTACGCAGCTACTTTTAGGCACTATCGGGCTACATTGTAATAACTGTAAAGGCCGGATATACATTGTACTACTGGTAGAGCTTAACGTACGTGTACAGGCTGTAAAGTAGTACAATGTATTGAACAAACGTCTGGATAATAATAGCAACGGGGCCCGTTTATTTGTCACTTACTACCGGTATATAATAAAAGACCCAGAGAGAAAAAAGGAATATAGCTTTCTGACCTTGCCGTATTGAAATAACCTTCAGCCGAGAAGACGATAAGTGTCGTTTACACTGTTTGGCTTTTTTTGAAAAGAATTTCAGATAATGACAGGGTAAAGCTACCCCTGGTATTTACGGAGTAGGAGTTATGACCTAACAGCTGTTCTCATATTTATGGGCATGAGAATATAGGTTTATATTGGTCTCATTGCTGATCTCATTGGTGGACATCAGAATAAAGGTTTATATTGATCTCATTATATGTACACTGCATTGTGTATGTCAAGCCTTAAACCGGTTTATTTTTATTTTTATTTGGGGGGGGGGGGGTACTTGTGTACAAAATAAAACATACGTATGGATCAGATTTCATACAAATAAAGCAGTTCAAAACTACTGAGCTATTATTTAAAATGAAAAATATCACAACGCTTAATAAATAAAATGTATGAACTCTTAAATGAAGGGATATTGTCAGTTAAATGCATAATCAACAGAACCAGATAAAAGAGTTATAACCTTCACGCAAGAGGTTTTTAATTTTAAGATAAAACCCCCTTTTCAATGGATGTGTGTTTACCGGTTTCCTACACCTTTCTTTCTTCATTATCCATTCATTAATTATTACCTCTTGCAGCTTTTTCTTTGTGTTTGTGTGTGAGTCTTTAGCATTCATTCAAGAAAACCCAATTATTTATTTATTCATTCAGACGATCCACAGTACTAGTATATTACGCCACATATCACTTAATCTGTTGTATAATAACAGTAGTTGTTTTACTTCCAGAATGCAAGGTCACATTACCTATCCTAGGGTCAGGCTCTTTTGATCGCATGCTGACCCTGAGAAATGACCAAATACTTCGCAAATGAACAGAAAAGTGAAACCTTTAAGGCTAACTAACGCAGCACGAGAGATCGAGTGCATTTGCACCACCCACTTTTGATAAATAGGAGTCACATTTGAGTTGTAATTACAAGCCCGCAGCTTAGAAAACGCTGATAACATTTGGACTAGAATATAATAAAGAACATCATTTTGATTGGTGTGGTCGAGTTTTCAAGAAACCAATAAAATTTCAGAATATTTCGCGTTGTGGATGATGGTTGTCAGTCTTTTTGACAGTTTGGTAGATGCTTTGCACGAACCGATGTCCCGGGATGTAATTTTGCTCAAACCCCCTTTCTTCATTCCCATTTTAGCTGTGCTTGTCGTTTGTTCTGTGACTGCGTTCATTCAAAGCGGTTTCCGTTTCATTTCACCATCATCTGTTGACCTTGAATACAGAGATATTGAACAAATACCGCAGGATGTTCTTAACAACAGGAGACTGAGGACATTAAATCTCGCTAGGAACAAACTGACAAATGTACCAAAATGTTTGTCACAGACTTTGGAAAGGATGCATCTTGGTTGGAATAATCTGAATGAGTTCCCGGAAGATCTTCTCCAATGTCATCAGCTCAATTGGCTGCACATCGCCGTAAACCCCATACGAACTATTCCTGAAGAAATCGGCACCTTAACCAAGCTAACTGTGCTCTGCGTATGCAGCTGTGAGCTTAGAAAAATTCCGTCGGCCATCTTCAAATTACAAAAACTTTTGTACTTAGATATTAGTCATAACTGCCTAAAGGAATTCCCCAAAGGCGTTTTGAAATTAGCAAGTTTAGAAAGACTCGATATTAATGACAATAAAATCATCAAAATTCCAGCAGAAATTGAGAAGCTGGTTAATTTGAAAGTGCTGCGTATTCACAAGAACAAGTTAACAAAACCCCTGCCACAAAATCTCGCAAAACTCGTTTCGTTGCTGGAACTTAACGTATCCAACTGTAATCTAGCCAACATTCCAGAGTTCATTCCAGAAAACCTTTCCAATTTAACAACCCTCGACATTCGTTACAACCGAATTGTAAAATTACCCTTGAACTTTCACAAACTTACAAAATTAAAGTGTTTTGTATTCGTCAAGAATCCCCTTAAGAATCCACCAATTGAAGTTTGTGCCATGGGCCTCAAAGCCATACGCTTGTATCAGGAAGATGCCGAGAAATTTAGCTCCGTCCACGTTACGAGGCAACAGGTTATGGTCGTGGGGGAAAAATCCGTGGGGAAAACCAGCCTCTGTCGGACGCTTAAGGCAAGGAAACCGGAGCTCGCCAGTAGAGACGACAGAACGATCGTTTTGGAGGAGACAGTGCTCCAAGAACTGGAGGCTGGAGTTGAGCTACGGTTCACCGACTTTGGAGGGCAACGTCTCTACAAGGTACTGCACCCCATCTTCTTGAGGATAAACGCTTTGGTGCTGGTCCTTTTTAACTTAGAACTGTACGAGACCAACTGCGAGCATTATTTCAAAAGTGTGGGTTTCTGGCTGCGCAAAATACAAGCAAAAACCCCCGGTGTCACAATAATTCCAGTCGGTACCAAAGGAGACACTGTCACCAAGAAAAAGGCGAAGGCAAAGACGAAACACGTGTTCGACCACGCTAAGAATTATGTCAAAATCTACCGGAAAAACCTTGAGAAAAGACTAGAGGAGGAGAGAAAGAAACTCCAAACAATTGTGCAAACAGATCCATCTGGCACCAGGGGCGGGAGTGAACTGCTAGCGAATATTAAAAAGGGAATCGAGAGACTGGAGAGAATGCAAGAAAGTATTCTGAATGTGCAAAAACCTGTCATCATCAGTTCGAAAGAGTTCCATGGTGTTGACGAATTGAAGAAAAGGATCCTTCAAGTGGCCGAGACGAAGTCATGCGCTTTGCCAGAAAATTGGTACCAGTTTGCCAAACTTATCGCGGAAAGGGCCAAAGAGGATGATGCCATGTACATGCCGTACGCAGAAGCAAAGGAACTTTGGGACCAAGCCACCCCGTCCAAAAAGTCGGCACCGACCATGCTGGAGTCCATAAAAGTTCTCCTGACATCTCCAATGCATGGGAAATTCAACGAAGAAGATTGCGAGAAGTTCGAGACCGTCCTCACTTTTCTGCATAGGTGGGGCGCCATCTTGTGGTATGTTTCCCCGCGTCTCAAGGATTACATCTTTCACAATCCGAAAAAGCTGACCAATTTTTTCAAAGCCGTGTTTGACCACGACATGGAGACGACCCTAGCAGCCAAGAGACGAAGAAGGGGGTTTCCAGAATACACAGACGTGAAATTCGAGGAAGAGATGTCTTGGTTCAAGAAAAAGGGCCTCCTGACCAAGAAACTTCTCCAGGGCATCCTGGCGGCGGATTTCCAAGGTGTCGACCTCGATACAATGTTTTCCCTCCTCCAGCATTTTGACTTGTGCTACGAGGTCCAGTGCAAGGAACAGCCGACCCTTTATTTCCCATGGTTCCTGTTTCAAAGTCTCCCTGATGACGTCCAGCAACTATGGCCTAAGACTATGGAATCAGGCGTGCTGCAGCTTACCGTTGAGTTCCACTTCATCACGGTTGTCCCGCCGAGCCTCTTCGAGAGGATTCAGGTGATTCGAAAAGTTGTTAGTCCTTGATATTTAAGCATGTGTCATAGACATGTTATGCCTGTTAATTGTCATTGTGACATGTACATGTTCATCATTTGATGCTCAAGTTTTAACATTTTTGAAACTTACACGAGGTTTCTTTATATTTGAAACTTTTAAATACAGCATTTTATATAAAACCTCTACTTATAAATATGTGTTTTTAATTGAAAGGTACGTCCCTTTCAAAAGTTAGCCTTATCAAGATATTTTGAAAGATTTTTGTATTTTTAATTTTGTGATATGTTCACTTTATAATTAGTGATACTTTTAAGTTACAATTCTCTAAATTAAATGGTAAAAAAATATAATTCTAGGTCCTCACACATTCCAAGGGACCGTACAAGCAGTTACCAAGACGAGACTGGAGCGAAGGTTTTTACATGAGCCTTGGCGATATTAAGGTATAGTGTCGCCACATATATGCAGAATCATAAGTCAACAAATGTTTAGCTCAAAGCGACCTCTGACGGAAGGGTGCGGTACTGCACACATAAGTTTAATCCAGCAGATTTGTGGATAATATTTTCCCATGAAACCGTAACTGATTTATTTTTTTTTTTTATTCTGTTTTTTAAATATTATTGAAAGTGCATCAATGTTTTATTAACTTAGCAAAAATATGGGGAAAATCCATTGAAATGTGTAACGAGCATCAAGCTATTCATTTTTACCTTTTTAACGTTTATTTACCATCACCATTCTATTTCCATGTAATTTATCATCATTGAAGAGCACATTATGTGATATTAATATTTACATTGAATTTGTATCACATTTCAACAGTTAAATACCTTTCCTCATTGGCCATCACAGGTGTTCGTGGAACGGTTTCAGTACCACAACGACGGCGTTCTCCAGGTCTCCGTGAGAGGCAAAGATTTGGGAAAGCTCTGGGAGGAACTCAAGACCATGGTGACCACGATGCAAGGGTTGCTTGACCAGTGTCCGGGGGAGGCGTGTAACATCTACTACATCTGTCCCGGGTGTATCAGGTCTCAGATCGAGGGCTCTCGGGCCAAGAAGGAGGAGTGGAACTGGGTGTGCACTAACAGACCTGTAAGTTTTGGTTCGCAAAGTCGACGGTTCGCGGGTATCCGGTGTGACAGGAATGGTAATCCGCTAGGTTCAGTTGTCCGTTGTCATCACTCTGTACAGGTGACATTCGTCCCATATACTAACCTCGATACAACGACTTATCCTCATGTGGGACCCCGGACTTCCATCTCTAGGACTACCATTCTTGTCACACCGGTCTCCAGCAGGCAATTTTATCATTTGTGTTATGTACACGAATTTACTATAAAAATTTTCTTTTTTTCCAATTAACCTCACTCGCTATTTTTGATCATAGGCGGCGCTCGAAAACAGGAGTTAAAAATTTAGGAAAGGACTTAATAAAATATGTTATGCCCTCAAAGTTACAAATAAGTTCCTCCAACAAAAATCGTAACTTGGAGCTATTACCACTCCAATACTTAAGTGTCTAATAAGACGCCTTTATTACAAAGAAGCTACAGGTAGTATATAGTGCGCTGCAGTGTATTAAAGGATAGGGCCAGTTTTTCTCGTTTACAGTCAATTACAAACTTCTCTTTACTTTGATAAAAAACTGTTTGCGCCCACGAAACATCGATATGGGCGAAATGAGCTCTGATGTCTTTGAAGATAACACCTGATGCTCATTTATAAAGGAGAGAGAGAGAGAGAGAGAGAGAGGGTTACCTTACATCATCTGACGTTTTCCTAACAGGATGATGACGTTGCTGTGTCGGGACGCCTTGTTGCTGGGGCGACATCAGTTCCCTCTATCCCCTGTTACGATAACGCCCCTGTGGATGAGACGGTTCCAGCGTGTCTTCAGTATCCAGAGATGTATAATGCAGGTAATGGTGCACGTGCACGCACAAGCATACAACATGTACTTTCATGCCTTCTAGTTAAATTTTTAAAAAGTGGATTAAAACATATCAGCATGTTTTTGAGCCTTGGGTGTATTCCAACGAAGTCATGTGCCTGTTACTTTGGTTAATTTTTTGGGTTTTGTATATGTAGATTTTTTTTTGTCATGGAAGTACGTTCTGAGCACGCTCGGCTGTCACCTTGATTGGATAGTAAACGGTTGTCGTAAAATCGCTAAATGATATTAAAACCCGGTGCATAAACTTGAAAACCACCTAGGACATCCTTAGACTGCCACATTAATCCAACACAATGCAAAAATAAACTATAACAAGTGGTTCAAACCGAATGTCGTAAAGTCCCCATATACCTCCATAGAGACAATAAAATAGAGTCCTCTGATGTTTATATCAGTCCTCTCTACAATCCAATTCAGGAAATGACGTAACCGCAGAGGTTGCATTGTCCAATGGCATGGCTTCTTTTTCGTAATGGTAGGTTAGAGTGGACTGATATAAACATCAGAGGTGGAATTTGGATATACGGTTTGATTGTGCGTATGCCATGCACGGAAGTTAAAAACGAGCGACGGGATGATGTAGCCTGCAGTATTTGCGGTAAGCGTGCCAAGTTTTAGGCCGCTCCGATGCCCGGCAGTATTTTATTTCGATTATTATGTTTAAGTTGGTCGACTTTTGTTTCACAAGCTGACTCTATTTTATTGTCTCTATGGAGGTATATGGGGACTTTACGACATTCGGTTTGAAGGCTTTAACCACTTGTTATAGTTTATTTTTGCATTGTGTTGGATTAATGTGGCAGTCTAAGGTTGTCCTAGGTGGTTTTCAAGTTTATGAACCCGGTTTTAATATCATTTAGCGATTTTACGACAATCGTTTACTATCCAATCAAGGTGACAGCCGAGCGTGGTTCTGAGTCGTATTAATGCATCACACTTTCTTTATTAATGAAAAAATACTTGGCAATTCCTTATCTCTATTTACTTATCAGAATATTTTCTGCTTATTTTAGTTTATTCTGATTTCTACTAATTTACTTCTAGACATGTATGGAGTCGTACGCGATTACTTGTCTAGCTCGCAGCTAAAACAAGAATCCTCAAATGGTGAGTGTCGACAAATTAAATGAAAAATGTATTGTACAAATAAATATTATATAAAAATTCACTTTTATCATGTAACTTAATAAGGATGTTTTATTTCGTCTTTTCACATTTTCAACAGGGCTGATACATGTGTTATGTAAATTTTTTAAAAAAATATTTGTATTCATTTATTCATTTAGTGAGTAAGTTAGTTGGCGTATGATAGCACCACCAACAGACGTGAACCAAAATAAATTTTATTCAGAGAAAAATATCATCGTTTCAGAGTGTACAAAACAAGACGAGGCAAACGATCAGGAATCTTCACTGGATCCGTCAAGTCACCATCACCACCATTACCATCACCACCACCATCACTACAATACAACATACTGCACGCACAACAACATTAACAACTGTCAGTATGTGCAGGTGGGGAATGGGAACATCATGGAGAGAGTTCCCGAGTACCTGGCTGAGCCGCCGAGTGATGTTGAACACTGGGACCTCGATACCGACCTTAGGTGACCAATTTGAAAAGAAAAATAGGGGTAAAATGAAGAATAACTTGGGTTGAAACTGCATTGATGCTGATGAAGAAGAGTAGAAATTACGGACAAAATCTGATGTCTCAGATTATCAACTGCCATAGTTATTGACCAGTCTGCAATATTTGAAATCTCTAGTTCATCGCGTTATTGATGATTTCGTAACAAGTATGTTCAGGCCTTATACTCATTGTGTGTCTTTGATATTTATTAAAGGTGAATTAAATGTTCACAGTCCTCCACGTACGGTCTTTAATAGCAAGGTGGTGGAAAGGGTCGAGACAATATATTAGAATATAAATTAGGTTTAGACGACCCATCTACAAACTCGTCTCAGTTTTTAATGTAAGGTTTATAAATGTACCCTGTAATGGTGCTATTTCATCTCATCCACCCACCCTCAAACACACTGTCAAAAATTGTACAAGTATCTCAGGTGTGGAGATAGACCATGTGACATTACGAAGAAAGCTCAGTTTTAAGGTAATGCAATGTGTAACTCAATCCCAGGAGTTGTACATAAATGTATATCCCCTTTGCTCAGCCAAAAGTAACTCATGGCAGTCGCTCTGGCTGTCACAGGTTAGGGTTAGGGTCATTGGCGTCCGCAGAAAATTTTCCAGGGGGGTCAAAGTCATTGAAGGGAGAATAATGATTGTCTGGGTACCCGCTTTAAAATGCAGTTACAAAATTCCAGGGGGGGGGTCAAGTGACCCCTTCCTTCCTTCCCCCCCCCCCCCCCCGCGGACGCCCATGGTTAGGGTTATATTATCACCACACCCTGTTCCTCTTTTACTGTAGTAGAGAGTGGTGAGGCTTCACTTATGATACGTTTGTTTTTTTTTTTTTTCAAAATATGATGACCGCAGCCTTCTTTCTCAAGTGCAATTTGTAATATAGGCGTGTGGGGCCCATTTTCATCGTCCTGTAATATGACCGTCCCCAAATCAGGAACGTTTGCCGGCAAGCTGCGTCATTGGGGTAAATTCATTCCATTTTCTTTCTAAATTCTGTTGTTTTTATACATAGATTCATTCGCGGAAATGCTGCAGTAGGGTAAATATTTATTTTTTCAGAATAATTCATATACAAGTATGTTAGCTGACGAAGAAGGCTGAAAATTCATTTAACTTAATTGCTTACAGATATGTATCATTATGTATTTAAAGCTGGTAGGCTTCTACTTTAAAATTATTTAAATAGCACATGACATTTGATTGTGGAGTTCCTCTGAAGAATTTTTCTAAAGAATTGTTATTTTTGTCAGTTATGTTTTTGCTTTAACCAAAGGTAAAAAGCCGTATGTATGTGTCTGTGTGTGCATTCTAATAAACAAATCGGCATTGTTGATGCGTCCACATTTACCGACTGACATAAAAGAATACTGCTATTTATATTTATCAGTTTTATTTATCACAATATTGTTGTTACTTATATATGATGAATGATATTATTTTGATTTTATAATATTGTTATATCCGAGACTTTAGTCACAAAATTTAGTCCTCAAAAAAGGAAGAACTTTGTCTAAAATGTTTATCAATGGCCTCACAATTTCATTTCGAAACTTATTTTCGTATAAAAAATAGAAGGGGATGAGATGACATTCGAGTGAACTCACATTTACCTGAAACAAGATCGAAATAGGTTTGAATGTTACATTATTCTGCATCAAATAGAATATTTCGCACTTTAACCAGTTATCAAAAGAATAAAGCATTTCTATTTTTGAAAGCCCCATTTATTAGAATAATTACTCAAGTACAAACATCTGCCTCCCTTATTTTTGTTACAGACATCTACTTCTCCATGGAGAAATAAATATTGTTCCATTTTAATTCCTGCTCCACTCAATTACCACAGAGATACATGCACATGCTACACGTAATAAGTAGTATAAGGTTGCGCATGTGTCACTAACACAGCCTGGATAGACCGGACTCACAGTCAATACATCATAGTGTTATTTCACCTTTTTAAATGCATTAAGTAAGTATATGCTAGGGTTTTAACTTAAACAATCTTTTCTATGATAACCGGACAAATAAATGCGTTGTCGTTGTCTGCGCCTTGAAATATTGGCAGGAATCCAATTTACCGTTTCCCACAGCCAAGGTTGTACAATGTTTTTTTTTCCCATGTGTACAAGTAACTTTTTTGCCGGCCAGTCGGGTTAAATAGCTGCTCATGACGTCACGCTTCAAACTCATATACATGTGACATTCGTAATAAAATAAACACTGTATTACCCACTGGGGTGTGTTGGTGGTTTCCAGTTTGATGTATGTTCTGACGAGTCAAGGGTTTCTTATTCAATGGGCTTTTATTTTTTCTATCACACTTGTAATGTTACTTCTTCTGATTGAAGCACAAACATGTAAACGAATTGCAGTAAAAATACATATACACCAGCAACAGCACTCCAACATAAAACAAAGACCTCCGCCAAGGAAAATACATGTACAATAATTTACAGGGTTAACTGAATCAAAAATTACTATAAAGCATACAGAATATCTAATAACCGTATATCCCAAAAGTTTCTCTCACACTGTCTCAAAATTGACACCAGATGGATATAATAATATAAGTTTTGAATATCGCACGAATTTGGTCCCAAGCCAATCAACGGTCGAAGCAAGTAGGCCCACTATACCCAAAGGTCGATCAAAGGTAGGCCTATATATACCTTATACGCATACGAAGTTACCCTAACACGTCGCGGGTTTTATAGTAGTTTATGGGTCTACTATACTCAGGGAAACACAAATGCTGCTCAGAGTTTCACACGACAGAACTGGGAGTTACCCAGGGCTGACCGAGAAAAACACTACGAGCCTTTTTTCATGCCCACGTAACTATGGCACATGTAAAACACCTAAGCTACTCAAATTTGGCGTCGCCGAAACCGTGAAACCATCCAGTTGGCATCGTGCAATAAAAAAGGTGGTTAAACGATGTCATTAGGTTGTAGTGTTGCATTATTAGATATTCGGTCAACTTTTTGTCTCTTTATCGTCTTCTTGGGGCGAAAAATTATCAGAAGGCACTGATTACCACTCTAAAAAAAGATTACAATATTTGACAAGATGCCTTCACGATGGCCATGTGATGGGAAAAAATTGACTCACCGATCAAATACGAAAATTAACCCTCACAATTCTGTCATTGTGAAGTTGTTGCAGGAGGCCGAGGAACTCCACCGGCGTTGATGCGAGGTCTTACAACACCATTATGAATGACCCGATGTTTTTGCGGTCAGAGCCAAATTTGACTTTTCCCTTCTACTAGTCGTGTTTCCATCTGATATCAACTTCACTACAGCATGACACATACATTACACCAGCAAACAAAAAACGACGGATGCAGTAGAAAGGGGGGTATAAGAAGCAAATCATTGTATATACACTGTTTATAATGTTTGCATGACACATGCATAACACAAGCAAACTAAAACGGCAACCCTTTCATTGACGGATGCAGTAGAAAGGGGGGTATAAGTAGCAAACCATGGTATATACACTGTTAATAATGTTTCTTTTTTTGGCACTTTCATGTTACTGGCTACTTCGTGCAAACTAAAATCTTCTGTAGCGATTTCAGGTTGCGTCATCACATGGTATTGAAAGGCATTTTACAAATGCACTTTGTGATCACCCTTGCTAGAATAAGTGCTTACTACGGTTTCAAAACTCTAAGGTGATTTTAAAATAATGAAAATTATATATACATCTTTCACCCCCCACTATGATCAGAATGGCCTTTTCTATGTATCCTATGAACAGACTTTTTTCGATTTTCAGTCACATATTGAAGATTCACTCAGCAGCTTTTTCCCTTCACATTGAAAATACCAACTGACCAATACTGAAGCCAGGGTTTTTTGTCCTCTTACCCTCAGTCAGATCGTTTTTCTTTCTTTTCTAACTACAACGTGACAGTACCTAGGTCATTGTCTACGAAACGGGACAGAAATTCAGCGCTGAGCCCTGGGCCCCTATTCCTTCTGAAAATACCCAAACAGTTTATAATACTTACAATACTTTACAATATTACAATATTTTAGTTGCAGATACTTTTTAAAGTTATGAAACATCATTCAAATAAAACATATTTGATCAATTGGAATAATGTAGGTAACCATTATTGTATATTGATAATAAGAAGGGGTAATTTCCATATTAAACCAAATTGACCCCTTACGTTATAGTACTTAAATGTATCAAATATAGAGGTGTTTTACATGTATCATGAGTTCAGAGTCAAACAAGGTGTATTAGTATGCTGAAACTTCAAAGAGGATTCATTTTTGTTGTACAGGTAAAACACACAATGTAGGCTATGTCTTTACAATTCAATACGTCATTATACTTATTCTGCATATTGACACAAAACATCCCAAAACACAGTATCTTTACAAACGTGTGTACTTACCCCCATTGAGCTCACACGAACACCCATTAAGTTTCCTCTTTTTCCCTCCTCGTTTTATCCCCTGGTCTGAAAGTAAATATTCACTCTTTATTTATTTTCTTATTAATTGATTTATTTTTCAATTCATGTTATCCTTCATTTGTCATGATCATTGTTTTCTTTTTGTGCAAAAGATTTCAGATGCACTTTTAACGTTTTTACGCAGGCCGAAAACTCTAAATTGAGGCGGAGAAAATGCAAAATGTCCCAAATTACACAAAATTATAATACATGACAAAAATTACATCACCGTGATAATATGTATTTATTCATTACATGTTCTTAAATGTTAATGATAGGTAGGGGCGGAGAGAGATACCTGTTGAGTTAGAAAGAACGCAAACGGCACCAGTACACGTGTCAACCTACCGTCACTGCCCTCAAAAAGTAGAACCTTGGCATCAGGAAAAATTTTCCCTGTCAGCAAACGCTTCCACTTGGTTTTCAGGTCTGGGCGCTGGGTCACGTTAAGAATGAACAGCGTTTCCTTGGGTACATCTGGCATGCTGGCCAAGATCTCCAGCACCGTCTGCCCGCGCTTCATTGCATGGCTTCTACAGGGTACATGTAATCAAATTAAAGTTGACGACAATTATTCACATTCATTTACCGAAATTAATCTTAAAATTTTCGTCGTGGGGACACAATGCTATGCGTATACAACTGGGTTTCGCCGAATACAACACATCGGAAGATAAAACAGAATCTTGACATATATGATATCTTTCATAGTTTGTATCTAAATGAGAGTAGCAATATTATATGTAGCTGAACTCAATTAAAAAATTTATCATTAAAAGTCTCAGACAAGTTTACCCTAAAATCTCTTCCAGGGTTTCTATGTCTATGACTGCCTTGTAATCTCCCCATTTCCTCTGTCCAAATCTCTTCCAGGGTTTCTATGTCTATGACTGCCTTGTAATCTCCCCATTTCCTCTGTCCAGATTCAGCGCCGGAGTTTACCCACTGCCCACATATTAAGGACTTCAGAAATCTGCCATGTCTGGAATCAGTGACCTTCCAGGGGACCACACGATCCTCTGTTGTATTACGAGTGGCAGTTGTTGGCTGTGAACTGGTGGATGGAGGATCTATAATGCGGAATATTTCAAGGGGTTTGTTTATGACGCTGATCTCGCGGGCTAGGTGATCAAGATGCCGTCTGTAACTGGATTGAAGCTCCCTCTCCAACCAGATCCAACCGACTGGAATATTAGAAAACACATCTCAAATAAAAGTTGATGGATAACGGAATGTGGTATTTAACATGCGTCATTTAATGCATGCGTTCACTGCAGTTCTGCTTCAGTTCTGCTTACGTTATTTCATGAATTTAACTCACAAGTCGATGCCATTAGCTAGGAAAGAAAACATAAGTCCAACAACTAAATGTGAATAAAAATTATCGATGTTACATGCATACAGGTTTACTTCTGTCGTCTAAATGACTCGACACGATTATCTCAATTAAGGTTCCTCTTCATACGTCAAATTCGCAGCATATGCTCGGTGCACAAATCTTTCCTGGCTTATAATACGAATTGGGACCCCTTCATATGTTATACAATAAACATGTAAATACAACTGGATATATTTACGCATTAAGCATTACAGTTAACTTACAGAACATGTCCTCTGCCATGTCATCCTGCTCAACAAGCAGCAGAGCATTATAAAGGGCATCGACAGCTTCCTCCCTGTCCCCTGACAGTAGAGTGTCCAGCATCTCCTGGACTTTCTCCACTCTGGAAGGCTGCTGAAGTATGGCGGCTTTTTCATCCTTACTGACCGCGCCTTTGCTGACAAGATGATCGAGTACAAGATGAAGGTCTGGTTCAGGGAGGTTTTCAGTTAGCTCTAGGTATGAACTTAGTATTTTCCTCCTACCGATAAGGGTCTGAACATTCCAACCTGCCTCCCTCTCCCGTGAGTAATGTGCAGCCAGTATATCATATGCCAACTCCATGTGACCTGTATCCTCTAGTGCACAAGCCAAGACAGTCATCGCTGTTAGACCCTTGTTTCTTTTATTCACAACAGTGATCAAAAGTTGCCGTGCTGCCTCAGGACCAGGACCTCCTATTTGGTGCTGATCGTCTAGGATTTTGTGACGTTTGAGAACTTCTGTTACATCAGCAAGTGTCGAACCTTTCCGGAGTGCTGAGCAGGTATCATCGTAATGCTCTTTCAAAGCTTTCACATGGGAAGGATCATCGTGAAAGACTTCATGGGGAAAGATAAAAGAAAGAAAGATTACGAAAAGTATGATGTTTATAATGGTAACAAAGATTGTGTGTTGATTATATGTTTCTCATACGTTTAACAGCCCTGGCAACTACATGTAACAAAAAAGATCTTATCTGCAGCATGTAGAGCTTCCGGATATGTTGACACAAAACATGTAACAGAGGTTGTGAGTATATAGGAGGGGCGGTCTTCGGAAAATTGAGAAACACCATGGTAAAGGGTCTCAAAGTTAACACAAATATTTTCCCCCAAGATGGTCATCCCTTCTAGCATGAGTCAAACGGGTTGGATCCCTGAACATATCTGCCCCCTATAACAATGTGATTAAGTAACATGACTCCACCCCTTAACACGTTGAACTGATATATTCTACCCTTTATCAAATGGTGATAACATACTATTTCATTCAAATTTTGTAAACTCGAAAAATATCTGATAAATTTATTTTTCATTTTGAGACCCCATGAGAAATCCTCTTTTAGTTTATCCATCATTTCTCAGACTTAGGAATGTGAAATTAGATAATACTGTCAAAACTGAACCATTCCAATGAACATGGTACAAGATGAAAGCTTTATTGCACTAACCTCTTCTGGATATCTCCTCTATGTCATATTCAGCTTTCTCAACATCTTTCACAAGTTTTTTTACACCTGCATCTTTCAAAAGTTCCTTGAGCTTCTCATAACGTCCAACTGTTACAACAAACCGGTTATGCAAGGCATTCAGAATGTCGTAAGGAGTTTCACAACTTTCCAATTCTCGGTCTCCTAAATGGATTCCAGTTAGAAGTTGTTTTATGTTCTGTAGCACAGGTGTCGTTATATTGTTGTTCAAATAAACAAACAGTTGATTTTGTCGCAACCGTCTCGACATTTCTTCCGCAGTCAAGCCTTCCAATCCCCTACATTGTTTGGTAAGGTACTCCATCTCAGTGAAAGAAACGCTGCAGATGAGGCGAGGTTAGATGTGCATTGATTAATGTCATTAAATGTTACAGAAACAATGGCGTGGACCACCGTTCCTGACTCTCAATCTGAAACAACATACCATTTATAACATGATAAAAGAAGAATGCGTGCGTTTTTAGAACCTAAAGTAATTCTCAGATTTGGAAACCCTGAGGTACACTCACCCTTCTATTTTTTCTGTCCGAAGACGGTTCAACAAGAGTAATTTGGAAGACTGTAAGAAAATGTCTTTGGATCCGCCCCTGAATTCTTAATTTAGAGTCAACTACTCCCATGGGCAGCCCAAACCCCTGTTCCACTAAAATTCCGAAATGCCCATGCACATCCCTGAAGAGGTCTATCAATCCTCTAAATTTAAACTTCCTAAGTCTGATGGTCTAGGAGGAGATAGCTTCAAAAATATATCGGCCTGAGACTTTTAATTCTAAGAATGGCAATATGTAGGACTGTTAGTTTAAAAAAAGAGGGTCCAGTTTACCCTGAAATGGCAGGATTCTCTGTCAACGTCAGACCGGAGATGAACATGGTACGTTTGAGCATACTTCACTTGAAATTCGCCCCTCTTGTTACACAGCTGAACAGGATGATAGTAGGGATCGTACAGAGCCGAGTATCCCGCTGTCCTATGTATACTCAGAACGCGTGCGTTGGATGATATTAATTCACAAACAGCATCATAAAAGTAAGATTTTAAGAACTATGAACGATGATAAATATGCTGGATCGAAAAAAATGGAATGAGAGTTACCCGGGGATCTTTCTTAAAATAACTTTGATTTTACAAAGGTAGTTTCATGTCAGCTGTCAACTCTGTTAAGTTCAGCGATGCGCAATAAGTAAACATTAGAAATACCCTGCGCACAACTCCCTTGAGCATCTTAACTTTATGTATTGTGTTCTTTTGTGACACATTTAATACTTTCTTTAACTTATCAATTAGTGTTTGTGCGTTTTTTTTTTTTTTTTTGTTTTTTTTTTGTTTGTTTTTTGTTGTTTTTTTTTTTTGTTTTTTTTTTCTCACAAAACTCAATAACAACCGTTTTCTTTCCAAATACGCAATGAACTCTCTTGCCAGGGCGGTTGTCCTGATACCGCAGTATATTTACACATATAAAGAAAGCACCTGATAACTACATGTACATACTAGGATCTTGGACGAATGACACTTTCAGATCCTGTAAGATGTGATCTAAACGCCGAGTCTCTGATCGTTAGGGAAAGGGGATCGAACGCTGCATAACACTTACTGCCCCCCCCCCCCAAAAAAAAGAAATAAAATAAATAAAATAAAATAAAAGTGCATTACCACATGTAAGAACCAATTAGTACCTCGGGCCCGTCTATTATTAAATCAATCTGTCCATTTTATCAATCTGTTTGGGAGTGGATGGATCCCGAAAGAATGGGACAGATGCATTATATGCTCTTTCCTTAATTGTCCTATTTGAATCATTCACGAAGTAAATCAAAAAGTTCAGTTCCAAGGTCAATGGTATTGATACACCTGACTTCGTGACATAAGTCACATCAACAAGGCATCGTTACTAGCCGCATTATCTATTCATATCATTAAACGTTGAACTTGACGTTCAAAAATCCCCAGTATCTTGAGCATTATAAACTTCAGTACGAATTTTGTGCTGCGACTGGTGCTGGGGAGGGGAAAGCTGTTTATTTTTATTTTTATTTATTTATATTTTTAAAGAGAACTGAAATTGTCAAGAATGGCGGTTTTTGTTTATATTCCAATAATTTTTAAAACATAACGATACTTCACCTGTTCCAACTTTTCGGTTCAAATAGTTTGTTATCAACTTCTGTTGTGAACGGTAAAGCCTTTGAACGTCTGTTTTATCTTATCAAAGATACTTATTGATTTTGAAGCAAAAGAAACCCCTCCTTTTTTTCGAGAAATATCCCCCCCCCTCCCCACCCACCCCGGAAAAATCATATTCTTTGAAAGCATCGCTCAGAATTTCATTTGAACAGTAGAGAAAAATGTATTGGAGTGCACGCCACAACCCTGCTGAACCCTGCCTCCACACGAAAATATACATGTAGGCCTATATGACTACAGTTGTGTAGCATTATCATCCCTTTCGTACAATAAGATTAAATATGTCATGTTCTGTACTTACAGGATGTTCTTCAAATTTGATGAACTACTGTACTTCACTCGATATTAACCAATAATATTCAATACAAACACCAAGTGGGCGTTAAGCTCTTGGAGCCGCTTCCTAATTGTCATTGCATTTACTGAAAATGTGGCTGACAGCCATAAAAATATTTAATAATAATTTTGATACTCGCTCCTCCCACTGTACGGTGATAGACTAATCAGAATTCACAACTGCTGGGCCACGTGACCTACTGAGTACTCCGTGCGTAAACATAACTGCTGATGGCCATTTCACGGGAAAAAATAAACATTTGAAGGAACGGATATGTATAAGTCTAGATAAATATTTCGGCGTTTAATGATATCGCATACATATAACGGCAAGGGAAATGCACAGTCTACAATAATTATTTTACTATAGAACAGAGAAAAATATTCGGCAGAATTTCTCGAGAAAGTTTGTGGCTAATGCAAAGATCAAATAAATTGTTCTTCAGCCCACAAATACAACAAAATCAGTATTCGTGAAGCTCTGCGCCTCTAAGTTGTAACTTAAATACCCCCTGATGTTTAACAAAGATAAGGTGTACGTTTAATATTTCCCCTTGGCCAATCTTATCATATCACGTTGAATGACATAAAATTTCCCCAACCTCATACATATTGTACATTGGACAAACCAAGTAGATCGGGGCCTTTCACTTTGGTTACAAGTTCCAGTTAGAATTTTGGTGTACAGAATTCAAGAACCCTTTCCAGTACGCGATAAATACTTCCTTTAACTTACCATTAGATATCTGTCTTTTTTTCACAAAAACTTAATGGCAACGTTCTGTATCTTTACAAATATGTAATGAACTATTTCGTGATATAATGAATCATTTCTTGTCCAGTCGTCATGAAAACTACCAACCCAGGTGGAGAGAAATCTTTTTTCTGCTATCGCTACATGTAGATGTACATGTACCTGTATGTACCGGTTAACGATTATTAATTTCAGATGTAATATTGCAGTAACTTTGCTTTATGACAACCTCACTAATTTTTCTTCAACTCACCAGCTTTGCTTGCGGTGTTTTTTTTTTCTAAAAATATCGCTAGCTTTGCAAGAGATCTGTTCGTGTCTGTTCAGTTGACCTCCCGAGTAAGCTGCGCAATAAAATTTTCCTTTAAAACGAGCTATAAATAAGCATTGGAAATAACCTGCGCACACCTCTTATGAGCAAATTTTCTCGAATAGGTATGCCTCTAGTTTACTCTTATGTGACAAGGTTAATTATTTCCTAAACTCACCGGTGAAATTTTTGTTTCTTTCAAAAAGCCAAAAAACGCGTAATTTATCAGTTTTATGCCTTGTTGTAAGGCTGTCACTTCACATGAACATTGCGATACTATTTAAATTCCCACGTCATTGCTATAAATAAACACGTGCCCTCGCCACTGTTTGAACAATCACTTTGTTTCCTTTGCAAAATATCTTTTGGTGCTTTTATTTAATGTTGATAAACCCATATGTCATCCTTAATGTTATTTTTCCTGATCAATTGTCTGCATGGTCTTCACAACGCCGACCAGTTCTGCGGATTATATTTTTAATCAAGCCTACTCTGTAGCTCACGTTCTATAAATGGATAATAAGAATTGAACTGGTATATGATCTACTTTATTTGAGTACTTTTCACTGCATCAGAGGTACCCGGGTACTTCCCTATCACTAGTACATTGACAAAATCAAGTATTTAACGAACTTCCTTGAAATCAGTCTGAGTGGTATCTGCATAGAGATTTGTGACATTTAACGTCAGGCGCCGACACCTTTTCTTCACGGAGGTGCACGGCCATTATGGCGCGGATTGATTTTTGCAAGTTTTAAATGACAGTGGGAAATAATCAAGTGTTTGTTTGAACAGCTGTTTTTACAGGTTCATGAGTGGTCGCGTTTTTCCATACCTATACATGTTTGACTTCCTGAAACAAAAATGCACACTTAAAGACGCCCAATGGGATATCGCCTCTACATAACATGCTATACTGCTCACGACGTTCATTCTTAAAATACAATAATCTTGCAAAAAATTAGTTTCATTTCTTGTCGGTGCGACGCAATTTTCTTTCCATTTCGTCGCAATAAGTAAACATTGGAAATACCCTTCGCATAATCTGAGCCTTTCATTTGCATACGCTGTGCTTTGTTGTGACACAATTAATACTTTTTAAATTGCACTATAGTTTATTGTGTCTGTCTTTTTCTCACAAAATCTCAAGGACAACGTTCTTTTTTCCTAACAAATTATGACATGAATTATTTTTGTGATATGATTTATAATTTTTATCTGGTCGTCCTAAAAACTTCCAAGCCAGGTGGAGCGAATTCATTGTAATGCCATTGCTTTATAACCAGTTATTTTCATATGTAGTAATAGGGGTGGGCAAATGAAAGCTTTTTTGGGAAATTTAATTTCAGACAAGTGGATTCTATGGCCATTTTGGATGCTGAATACAAATCTAATAAGTATTTTCATTTTAAATTATATCTGATATTGGTATCAAGTGATATTTCAAAATGGCCACCAAACGCTCCTTCCAACCACATATTTCTCATGTAAATCTTTAAATATCAGTTCAAAGATGGCTTGTTATATGTCTAACTATATGATTTCATGATCAGTGAGTGCAAATAGATACAGCATTTTGGTTGGGTCACTTCATTTTGGGTTAAAAAGAGGATTTTTTGGTCATTTTGATGTAAAAATCACCCCAAAATCACCATTTCTGTGTATATAAATACAAATGTTTATATGCAACTGTGGCTTTTAAATTAGAAAAAACAATAATACAACAAATGTGGTCAATATTGTTCAAGGATCACATGAAACTGAAAAGTTTTGACATATAGAATAGGCATGATGTTAGTTACATACGGGAATATTTACAGTAGAACACTCCGTACCAGAGCATTAGGATATTGTTACTCTTTTTTACCACCCAGTACCGAAAATGAGTTTTTTCCTGCATCTAATTATTCAATAATGTATCTGTCTTTGTGCTGCTGTGAAATAATGTAAGAACTCTTGAAAATATGAAATATCGGCGTTTATATTTTTTCCTTGAAATAACAGAAGCAAACCCAGCAATGTATAAGCATGAGCAACTGAAAGCTTTAATCATCTATTTTACAGCTTTCTTTTTTGAGATTAGTTAGCAATCCATATGGGGCTTAACTTCATCCCTGAACAAGATTTTATCACAAAAGTGGCCAATGGACCACAAGAGCATGAGCTACAATCCCATGCCAATGTTTTGGTTTAAATGCTTTTGTTATGGAGTTATGAGTCCGTAATGACAGATCTTCTAAAACAAAGGTATTATGTTGCTTTATCAACAATCAAATCTGAAGTAAGGCTTTAAAAAATTGCTTGCAGGGTGTTGGGGTACTAAATGGTGTCATTAAATTGGCTTTGAAATAGTGATCACGGGTGTTCAGGTAAAAAAGAAATTTGAAAAACCAATTTTTCAGTTTTTACCCCCAAACTGCAATTATGCCATCACCTGTAAGATGACATGTGTAAATGTTAATTAATGTAATCACTGAATACTGAAAATTCATTTATCACTGAAAAGAATGTATGTAAGGCAGTATATAAGGAGTTTTGGGTGAACGGTGACAATATCCTTATTGTCTTCATTTATAACCTAGTCACTCTAGAGGCTGAATGAGCTAGAATGTTGTCGGAATGAAAATTTCTTGTTTATTCCTGGATATTTGAAGTATCTAAAATTTCTAAGCGCATTCTAAATGTTTGGGTCCATTTATGCGTCCTGTTAAAATGTTTTGCTCATTCTCAAAAATTCGAAGTGCATTTCAAGTGGAAAAATATCGAATGGCATTAAAGAGTATTCTAACTGCACTATGAGCGCATTCTTAAGATTCTTACGTAATTCCAAAAGCATTCGGAACATTTTGATCACATTCGAGGGAGAACCGAAAGGGCAAGGTGCTTCAAATCTTGTCAGAATGTTCCACATTGTGCCTCCAATGAGCAGGAATGCAACTTAAATGCATCTTGATTACAGGCTGGAATTCAGCCAGCAATGAAACCACACTTGTATGGCATTTAAAGTACATTCTAAATATGCTCACTATATTTAGACAGCATTAACATTATTCCTAATGTGTTCCAACTACATGTGAGCTGCATTTGAGAGCTAATACAATACAACCCAAATGTGCACGAACCATTCCAGGTGGGTTCGAAGCGCATTCTGAGGTTCTGAGATTCTGAGGTATTCTTACTGGAATTGAGGACAATTTGATATTACCCAACGAATGTGGTGCAAATTTTGAAAATTCTTCATTATGGCTCATTCTGCTTCCATACTTCCATACTTCATAATCCAAATAAGTGTGACAGGGGGCTTTAAAGTGCCTTCTGGTCTCAGTGTATTTCTTGTTGATGCTTTCATGGTGGTGGTGAGATACTCTTAAACTATGCAACTGAAACTAAGTACTAATATTCCAAGGTCAAGAGCTGAGGTTGTAAGAGGTTGATGTCACCTGACAAAGTTTTACCTGTTCTGAAGGAAAGGTAAATTATAAAGCATAAAATGTGTTGGTTNATCCATTACGTAGGAAGTGACTCCATTGCCCCATTACTTTATCCAATATCAACCATTAGATCATAAAATGAACAAAAATTTTATATATGAATATAAAGTCTTAGCTAATGATAAATATAGTTTCCTTTATTTATTTATTCATTTTGTTTATTGTTTTTTTTTTAGATTATGTACCTTGCTTGCTTGCTTGCTTGCTGTCATGCTGACCTGCTGACTAGTCCATTTACTATACCGACATAAGCGATGTGAATGGTTACTGAACTGAACGTTTAAAAATAAAGCATGAGTAACATAAACTCTCCAATGTCTCAACGATTTCACACAATTTAACATCAAGCGTCTGTGCCTTTTTTCACAGAGGTGCACGGCTATTATGTAGCGCATTGAATTTTGTAACCTTTAAATAACAATTGCAAATAAATCGCTTCTTTTCAATTGTTTGTTTGAACTCTTGTTTCACGTGTAGATGAACGATCGCGTTTCATTTGCCTATATACGTATGCCTACCTAAAACAACATTCACTCAGAAAGACGACGAACTGTACACAAGCCTCTCACAATATCTTTTTATATTGACTTGAAAATGAACATTTGGCTGCGTTTGACTATATGGCTAAATCACAAGGTATCAATACATTTATGTACTTAACACTCTGAAAAGAACCGTTACGGCACGACTTTTACCTTTTTGAATTACCCCGGGCTCTTGAAAGAAAAAGAAATTTTTAGAAAGATTTAGGTCTTGCAAATAAATTAGCCGCGCAGAAAATTAAACGTTCTACATGGCAAAGTATTTTTCCAACATAACACAATTTAAGAACGCTAGCAAAGCCAGGTTACCAGAGCAAAATCATTCTCCCGCCATTATTATTTAGGAGTTATTTTCATATCAATAACTATTCACAGTTAATTCGCTATATGACTACCCTACCTATTTAATGATTTAAGGAACTCACCGGAACCGTTAAGGGTGGCATTTTTAAAATGTTCCAGTCATGTCTGATTGGTGTCAACTGATCATGAAACAAACTGCGCAATAAAAGATTCCCTTTGAAATTGTCGCTATAAATGAACAGTGGAAATACATTGTACCCAGATGCGCACAACTCTTTTGAGCATTTTTTTGGACGTGCAATCAGCTCTTTAATGGCATTGTTTATTTCTTAAAAGTCACTTATTATAAGTTTGTTTATTTTAAAGTCAACGGTATCTTACAAGTACATTAGCTCTCTGGTGCTTGGTTATCTGGCTGTCACTGCATGTAAACAATGCGATACTTAAAATATTTACGTTATCGCTATAAAACACATGCCGTTTCTATTGTTTGAGCAACCGATTTATATATATTATTTTCGTAGAAATCTGTAAGTGTTGTTATCTAACAATGATACACCTGGATGTCATTTCTGTCCTGCATGTTTCGCTTTGGTCAATTATCTACATGATCTTCACAACGACGACAAGTTTTGTGGATTATTTTTTAATCACACACTGTAGCTCACAATCTTTAATTAATTGAAATTGCATTGAAGTACGACCTACTTCATTTGATCACTTTTCACTAGCCTCAGAGGTAAATCATTAGAGAACAATCAATTATTCAAGGAACTCACTTGGAATCCGTTTTGTCACAATTTAGTAACTGTTTACAGTTAATTCGCTATGTGACGACCCCGCTATAGTTTTAAGGAACTCACCGGAACTGTTGACGGTGGTATTTTTCAAATGTTGCTGACATATGCAAGGGATCTTTTCGTGTCTGTCTGGTTGTCAACTCTGGCAAATTGCGCAATAAAAATTTCCCTTTTATACCTCTGCTATAAATAAACAGTGGAAATACCCAGCTGCGCACAACTCTTTTGAGCATCTTTTTCATGACATGCAATCAGCTCTTTTGAGATGTTGTTAATTTCTTTAATTTCATTTCTTATGTTTTTGTGTATTTTTTTTCCTTTTAAAATGTCATCGAAAGCCAACAAGTACATTACACCTCCGCTTGGTTGTCTGGCTGTCACTTCACGTAAATAACGCGAACTTGTATTAATGTTTACGTCATTGCTATAAATAAACACGTACCTGTTGCCATTGTTTAAACAATTACTTTACTCCCTTTGCAAAACAACTTTTGACGCGTATTGATTTTTGCGAACTTTAAATAAAATTTTGTAATAACCTCTCTCTGTTAAGTTGTTTGCTTGAACAGCCGTTTTTACAAATACGTGTACATTTCTTAAACAAAATGCATATGTATGTAGACCTATCAGAATTAACTGAATAAAAATAATAGTGGCACATGTAAAACCTTCGATTTGCTTCTAACCCCCTCCCTTCCCTCTTTATTGCAGCTAAACAATGGCCAGCGATATATTTTATTATCCTGATGCTGGTTCAGTTTTCTTTTTTATTTCATTCTCATTTCTATTTTTTTTTTTTCGTCTAGATATGTGTGAACTTGTACGCGAGTTTTTGTCTAGCCCGCAGATAAAACAAGATTCCTCAAGTGGTGAGCATTGACAAATTAAATGAAAGTTCTATTGTGCAAATGAAAAATATATAAAAATTCATTTTCATCATGTAACATAAGACGCATGTTTTATTTCGTCTTTTCACATTTTCAACAGGGCTGATACATGTATTATGTAAATTTTTGTTTAAAATATTTGTTTTCATTCATTTGATGAGTAATTAATGAATAAGTAGTTGGCGTATGATAGAACCACCAACGTGAACCAAAAACAAATTATTCACCGAAAAATATTAAATGAATTTTGTCATTGTTTCAGAGTGTACAAAACAAGACGAGTCAAACGATCAGGAATCTCCACTGGATCCATCAAGTCACCACCACCACCATTACTATCACTATCATAACCACTATAATACAACATACTGCACGCACAACAACATTAACAACTGTCAGTATGTGCAGGTGGGGAATGGGAACATCATGGAGAGAGTTCCCGAGTACCTGTCTGAGCCACCCAGTGATGTTGAACACTGGGACGTCGATAACGACCTTGGGTGACGAATTTGAAAAAATAGGGACAAAAAAAGGACAAGAAAGGGAAAAAATGAAAAATAACTTGGGTTGGGTTGAAAACCCATTGCTGCTGATGAGGAGGAGGAGAAATTACAGACACAATATGATGTCTCTAATTATTAACCACCAAAGTTAATGACCAGTCCGCGATATTTAAAATCTCTAGTTAATTGCGTTATTGATGATGTCGCTACAAGTATGTTAATGCCTTATACTCATTGTGTGTCTTTGATATTTATTAAAGGTGACTTAGAAGTTCACAGTCCCCAACGCACGGTCTCTAAAAGCAAGGCGGGGAAAGGGTCGGGACGAAATATGTGACTTTGAAAATTAGGTCTAGACGACCCATCCACACACTCGTCTCAGTTTTTAATGTGAGGTTTATAAATGTACCCTGCAGTGGTGCTATTTCATCCCATCCACCCATCCTCAAACACACTGTAAAAAATTGTACACGTATCACAGGTGTGGAGGTGGACCATGTGTCATTATGAAGAAAGCTCAGTTTTAAGGAAATCCAATGTGTAACTCAATCCAAGGAGTTGTACATGAATGTATAACCCTTTGCTCATCCAAAAGTTACTCATGGCAGTCGCTCTGGCTGTCACAGGTTAAGAGTTAGGGTTATTGGCCTCCGCAGAAAATGCCCAGGTAAGTCAAAGTCATTGAAGGGAGGATAATGACTGGCTGGGTACCCGCAATAAAAATACAGTTCCAAATTTCCAGGGGGGTGGGTCCCCACTGACATCCCCCCCCCCCTGCGGACGTCCATGATTAGGGTTATATTGTCACCACGCCTCGTCATGTACCCTGTTCCTCTTTTACTGTAGTAGAGAGGCGGTGAAAGTTTACTTATTATATGTTTTTTTTCTTTTTCAAAATATGATGACCGCAGCCTACTCCTTTCTCAAGTCCAATTTGTAATATAGGCGTGTGGGGCCATTTTATCTACCTGTAATACATGTATGACGGGTCCCCAAATCAGAAGCGTTTGCAGGCAAGCTGCGTCACTGGGATAAATTCATTCCATTTTCTTTCTAAATTCTGTTATTGTTTTTATACTCAGATTCATTCGCGGAAATGCTGCAGTAGGGTAAATATTTATTTTTTCAGAATAATTCATATACAAGTATGTTAGCTGACGAAGAAGGGTACACATTCATTTTTAAAACATAATGGCTTAAAGATATGTATTATTATATATTTAAAGCTTATAGGCTTCTACTTTAAAATTATTTAAATAGCACATGATTTGATTGGGGAGTTTCTCCAAAGTCGTTTTCTCAAAAAATTGTTCTTTTTGTCAGTTATGTTTTTGCTTTAACCAAAGGTGATAAGCTACTCCTATACTGAAATATTCGAAGTCGTGTGTGTGTGTGTGCGCATTGTAATAAACAAATCGGCATCGTTGATACGTCGACGTTTACCGACTTATATAAAAGAGGACTGCTGTTCATGTATATTAGTTTTATTTATCACAATATTGTTGTTACTTATATATGATAAATGATATTATTTTAATTTTATAATATTGTTATATTCGAGACTTTGGTCACAAAATTTAGTCCTAAAAGATGTCCTAATGATTAGACCGAGACTTTAATCTACTGTAATTTACTGTGTTGAACCAAGGCATGCTTTGTTATTTATCACTTATCATATATTTGTGAAACTGGCATATTCTTGGCACAAATTCACAATAATTCGCTTGTTTAAAAGTCATTTTAGGGGCAGTTACATGCTTTACTTAAAAAAGAAAGTAAATTGATTGAACAGTGCTCAGCTTTTGTTTTAACAAATGATTTCAAATGACGAATGGAGACGAAAAAAATATCTCCCACCCAAGAAAAAAATGTATGAACTTTGTCTAAAATGTTAATCAATGGCCTCACAATTTCATTTCGAAACTTATTTTCTTATAAAAAATAGAAAAGGCTGAGATGGCATTCGAGTGTAGTCACATTTACCGGAAACGAGATCGAAATAGATTTGAATGTTACATTATTCTGCATCAAAGAGGATATTTTGCACTTGAACCAGTTGTCAAAAGAATAAAACAATCATTTCTATTTTTGAAAGCCCCATTTATTAGAATAATCACTCAAGTACAAACGTTTGCCTCCTTTTCTTTTTGTTACAGACATCTACTTACAATATAATACACATCGTTTCATTTTAATTCCTGCTCCACTCAATCACCACAGAGGTACATGCACGTGCTACACGTAATAAGTAGTATAATGTTGCGCATGCGTCACTAGGAGCTTGGATTGGCCGGACTCACAGTCAATACATCATAGTGTTATTACACCCTTCTAAATGCATTAAGTATTTATATGTTAGGGTTTTAACATAAACAATCTTTACTATGATACCGGGGTTAATAAATGCATTGTCGTTGTCTGCGCCTTGAAATTTAAGCAGGAATCCAATTGACCATTTCCCACAGTCACAGTTGTACAATGGTATTTTCCCCATGCGTACAAGTGACTTATTTTGATGGCCAGTCGGGTTAAATAGCTGCTCATGACGTCATGCTTCAACCCCATATACTTGTGACATTCATAAGAGAATACATATGTTCTGAGTACAGAATATCTTAGTCAATGGGCTTTTATTTTTGCTATTGCTATCACACTTTTAATTCCTCTGGTTCTCTGCGAAACACAAAAAATATATACACCAACAGCAGGGCACTCCAACATAAAGCGCAGACCTCCGCAAAGGAAATACAACCACAAAAATCAGTATAAAAGTATACAGACTCAGATTCAGTTTAAATTTGGGTCACTTCTTGGCTGCCTAATAACCGAATATCCCGAAAGTTTCTCTCACACTGTCTCAAAACAAACACCAGATGGATATAAGTTTTGGATATCGCACGAATTTGGTCCCCGGCCAATCAACGGTGGAAGTATTATACCCATAGATCGATCAAAGGCACCCGATATGCATACGAATGTACTATAACGCAACGACGTGGGTTTTTCAGAGGGCTACGCTTCTGGAACGTTCATACGATGTCTTACAACACCCTCATAAATGAACCGATGTTTTTGCGGTCAGAGCCAAATTTAAGTATTCCCTTCTACTAGTCTTGTGTCCATC
Source organism: Lingula anatina (assembly GCF_001039355.2). The sequence goes on along the minus strand of NW_019774836.1, from coordinate 282,739 downwards.
TGATATCAGTTTCAGTACAGCATGACACATACATAACATAAGCAAACAAAAGCATCAACCATTTCATTGGCGGATGCAATAAAAACAATAAAAAGGGGATATACATAGCAAATTATGGTATATACACTAGATATATCCATATTGTTAATATAAGTAGTATGGCAACAAATAAAAAATAGTTGTTGCATTTTTAAATTTTCACGTTGTCATTACAAAAACTTTAAAGAGAACACATCTTTCAGAACACATCTGAATTGATCCCTCTGGTCCCATTGGAAATGATCGATGGCTCATCTAAGCAACACTCAAACCGTGACATGATTCAAATATAGATAAAATCAGTGTGCCAAAAAGAGGGCTTAAAAGATTGGAAACAGAATAATGTCAAACACAGGTCGGACAACGGATATTTCAAAGTGACCACAGCTTTTTAAACACATCATATAAAGCTTCAGCAAAAACATCTTGACTATATACAGAACAACCGTTACTTATGATAATTGTATACTTACTTTTTGATATATATAAATATATCATGGTAACATCTAATATTCTACAAATTCCGATTAATGATGTTTGTAATTCTTTCATATTACTGATTAATTCGTGCAAACTAAAAACCGTCTGTAACCATTTTAGGTTACGGCATGACATGACATTTACCGACATTTTACTTATTCACTTTTGTTTTTTACTTTTTACTTTTTACCCCTTAAAGAGGGGTACACATGTGAAGCACAAGCTTATCTTCCACATGGCCCTCTGTTACCAGTCATTCAACAGTACTGGCTTTGTTCCCTACTTCAACCTTTATATGCTGAGTGCTAAGCAAGGAGACAGTAGGTACCATTTTTATGATGGTCTTTGGTATGACCCGGCTGGGGATTGAACCCACAACCTATTGTACCAGAGGAGAGCATTCCACCATTTGATCCACTCTATTTCGTGATCACCCATGGTAGGATTACTGCTTAAGACGATTTTATAACTTTAAGGTGAATTAAGAATACATTTTTCGTTCCCTCAACTTCATTATCCCAGTGGATCAGAATGGCAACTTGTTGCCGCATCTTTATCTATCTATCCACTGAACAATCTTTTTTCTTTTTCTTCTTTTTTTCAGTCACACATTTGTAATTCCCTGAGTATCGTTTTTCCCTGATTAAAAATACCAACTAACCAATGTTGAAGCCAGCGTTATTTGTTCTATTACCCTCAGTAAGATCGTTTTTATTTCAAATCTAACTACAACGTGAAAGTACGTGGGTCTTTGTCTATGAAACGGGGCAGAAATTCAGCGTTGAGCTCTGGCCCTCTATTCCTTCTGAAAACACCAAAACAGTTTATGTTACTTACAATACTTCCAGTTTAATAGCATACTTTTATTTTAAGACACCTTTTTAAGTTATGAAACATCATTCAAATAAAAACATATTTGATTGATTGGAATAATGTAGGTAACCATATTGTATACTGATAATAAGAAGGGGAAATTTCCATATAAAACTAAATGACCCCTTACGTTATATTACTTAAATGTATCAAATATAGAGGTGTTTCACGTGTATCATTAGTATAGAGTCAATCAAGGTGTGTAAGTATGCTGAAACTTTAAAGAAGATTCATTTTTGTTGTACAGGTAATTAAAACACACAATGTAGGCTATGTCTGTACAATTCAACACGTCAATATAATCAGTCTGCATATTGACACAAAACATCCCAAAACACAGTATCTTTACAAACGTGTGTACTTACCCCCATTAAGCTCACACGAGCACCCATTAAGTTTCCTCTTTTTCCCTCCTCGTGTTATCCCCTGGCCTGAAAGTAAATATGCACTATTTATTTATTTACTTATTAATTAATTTACTTTTAAATTCATTTAATCCTTCATTTGTCATTATTATTATTATTATTATTATTATTATTATTATTTTTTTTTTTTTTTTTTTTTTTTTTTTTTTTTTCAAAAGATTTCGGACGCATAGTTTTTATGCAGACCGGAAACTCCAAATTGACAAAATTACCCAAATTACACAAAATTATAATACATGATAAAAAATAACATCAGAGTAATAATATGCATTTATTCGCGATCGTTGCATGTTGTTAAATGTTAATGAGAGGGGGGACGGAGAGAGATACCTGTTGAGCTAGAAAGAACGCAAACGGCACCAATACACGTGTCAACCTACCGTCACTGCCCTCAAAAAGGAGAACCTTGGCATCAGGAAAAATTTTCCCTGTCAGCAAGCGCTTCCACTTGGTTTTCAGGTCGGGGCGCTGGGTCACGTTAAGAATGAATAACGTTTCCTGGGGTACCCCTGGCATACTTGCCAAGATCTCCTGCACCGGCTGCCCTCGCTTCATTGCATGGCCTCTACATGTAATCAAATTAAGAGTGGGTTTCGCCAAATACAACACATCGGAGGATAAAACAGAATCTTGTAATATATGAAATCTTTCATAGTTTGTTTCTAAATGAGAGTAGCAAAATTATCTATTTGCCAGTGAATGTGCCAAGTGAATAATGTTTATAAATATACCATAAATATACAAATTATTTCTACATAATGCAAGTACTAGCTGAACTCAATTCAAAAATTTATCATTAAAAGTTTACCCTAAAATCTCTTCCACTGTTTCTATGTCTATGACTGCCTTGTAACCTCCCCATTCCCTCTGTCCAGATTCAGAGCCGGAGTTTACCCACTGTCCACAGATAGTGGACTTCAAAAACCTGCCATTCCTGGATTCAGTGACCTTCCAGGGGACCACACGATCCTCTGTTGTACATGTATTACGTGTGGCAGTTGTTGGCTGTAAACTGGTGGATGGATGATCTCTCTCCCAGAATATTTCAATGAGTTCATTTCTGATGCTGATGTCGTGTATCAGTTCACGTTGATCGCATCTGTATCTGTATAGAAGCTCCCATTTCAACCAGCACCAACTGACTGGAATATTAGAAAACACATCTCAAATGAGTGTTGATAGATAAATGAATGAGGTATTTACGGGAAAAAATCTAAGACGCACACGTCATTTAATGCATGCGTTCATTGCAGTTCTGCTTCAGTTCTGCTCATGTTATTTCATGAATGTAACTTACAAGTCGATGCCATTAGCAAGGAAAGAAAACATAAGTCCAACGACTAATTGTGAATAAAAATTATCGGCGTTACATCCATACAGGTAAACTGTACTTCTGCCGTCTAAATGACTAGACACGATTATCTCAATTAAGGTTCCTCTTCATACGTCAAATTCGCAGCATATGCTCGGTGCACAAATCTTTCCTGGCTTAATAATACGAATTGCGACCCCCTAATATGTTATACAATAAACATGTAAATACAACTGGATATATTTACGCATTAAGCATTATAGTTAACTTACATAACATGTCTGCCATGTCATCCTGCTCTACAAGCAGCAGAGCATTATAAAGGGCCTCGTCAGCTTCCTCCCTCTCCCCTGAGAGTAGAGTGTCCAGCATCTCCTGGACTTTCTCCACTCTGGATGGCTGCTGAAGTATGGCAGCTCTTTCATCCTCACTGACCATGCGTTTGCTGACAAGATGATCAATTACAAGATGAAGGTCTGGTTCAGATAGGTTTTCAGTTATCTGTAGGTATGCACTTAGTATTAGCCTCATGCTCCAAGGTATTCGAACATCACGACCTGCTCCCCTCTCCCATGAGTACTGTGTATCCAGTATATCACATGCCAACTCCTTGTGACCTGCATCCCATAGTGCACAAGCCAAGACCCTCATTGCTCTTAGACCGTTATTTCTTTTATACATGACAGTGTTCACAAGTTGCCGTGCTGCCTCAGGACCAGGATCTCCTATTTGGTGCTGATCGTCTAGGATTTTGTGACGTTTGAGAGTTTTTGTGACATCAGCAAGTGTTGAAACTTTCTGGAGTGCTGAGCAGATTTTCTTGCAATGCCCTTTCAAAGCCTTGACATGGTCAGGATCTCCGTCAAATACCACAGGGGGACATAACGCTTCAAAGGAAGAAATAATTATAAATAAAATAATGTTGACTATATTGATAATAAATAAATAAATAAAGGATCATTTGTTGCTCATACGTCTAACGACTACATATAACAAAATAATATCAATCACACTTATTAAAATGCATCATATAGAACTTCCGGATATTTTAACTTTTCATATAACCTAGAATGAGAGTAGAGAGGGGCACTGTTTGGAAAGCCGGGGCGAATATTCTGGAAAATGATAATCAACACAAAAAAGCTTAATTTTATTTATTTATTTATTTTATTTTATTTTGGCTTTTTACTCCTTTCAATTTAAATCACACATGTTGCGCTCTTCAGCACATTTCTCTTACAACAAAAACACGCACTTGACTTGGAACAAAGTTTACAGATAACAAAACTGTGTGATGAATGAACATACTATAGGTTTTTGTGGGTATATACGTATACTTATGTGTGTGGGGCTGTGTGTGTGTGTGTGTGTGTGTGTGTGTTTGTAAATTGAAAGTTTTAAATCAATGAACAGTACACGGCGTGAATGTTTTACAACACTAACCTCTTTGGCATAATTTCCTGATATCATCCTCCGCTTTCTCAACTTCTTCTACAAGCCATGCAACGCCAGATTTTATCAACATATCCTTGAGCAACTCATATTGTCCCACTCTGATATGGCGTCCATCTGCCAAGGCATTCAACAGTTTATATGTATTGTAATCCTCCAGAGTACGCGCCCCACAAAAAACTCCCCTTGAAAGTTGTTTCAGAGCCTTTACCGCTTCCTTCGTAATATTTATGTTCAAATGAACAAACAGTTCATTTTGTCGTAATAGGCATTTCCTTTTTAACTCACGATCAGCCCAGTCTAGCGATGGCGATAACGGATGTTGCAAGAGATACTGGTACTCGTCCATCTTAGGCGACAAGAATGCCACTAAAGAGGGGAAATGAGACGCACCCAGCAATCATTCAAGGTTGTTGGAACGAGCTATCTGATAGTCAATCTGAAACGACATGAACATAATTATTAAATGAGTTTTCTGTTTCTAATGGGGATTCTCCACAGTAATGGAGCCAAGAAAATTGAACAGCCTATGTTCAGAGGCGGATGGAAACTTAACTCCATATAAATACATATTGCATATGCTGGTACATATAGCGACAGTGGAATGGTGGGTTTCCATTGCCTTCTAAAACACAAATAACTTGAAGACAATAGCATGACCGATGAAATTAATTCCATGCAAATTTCCAAATGGAAGTAAAATTATAATGAATAAGACAGGCATCTGTGGATCAAGCAAAAACTTCATCTGTGGACCTGGTAGAGGGCACTGATTCTCAGAGCGTGGATCTGGGTGCATTGGGTGAAATTAGGCTGCTCAAAACATCTTAAAAATAAGATTTTAAGAAATAGGGACGATGATAAATTAGATACTTAAAAAAGTGGAATCAATTTCCAAGTGACATGGGAGGCAATTGAGACCTGCAGGCAATTCCTGGAACAACCAACACTCTTGAGAGTAAAAAAATTGATCACAGCGCGAGGTCTTGGCACGTTTTGAAGCTGATGTAATCAAGTCCATCACAATCTCATGCGTGACAGTAAATGAGAGAAATGCAAACTGGTGCATGCATGCAGACACGTATAAAAGGATTAAAGATTGGCATTAAGAATTCAGTCCAGCAAAAATAAGTTGTTCCCTCTTAAGTACGACTAGTGTCATAGAGAGAATAAAATGCTATAGTGTGCCGCCAGTTCGTTAACCAAACTACGAGGCGAACGCTACCCTCTCTTACAAATATTGTCCACTGGGTTTCTGGGTAAACTTACTGACCACCAATTCATTTAAGTTATTTTCATATCTGACACACGGCCTTATCAGTTGTATTTCAGTTACCTATCAATGTGACCACCCAATTATTTTTCCCTTGACTTTAAAAGATGCTTTCGCGGTTTGTCGATTGTCAACTCTAGTAAGATCAGTACTGTGCAATTTATTCCCATTTGGTCGCAGTGTAAAACATTAAAAATATCGTGCGCACTACTTGTGTTAGCAACTTCTTTGCACGTGGTGTTTATTTGTGATACGATTTATACTTTCTTTAACTCACTAATTCGTTTTTTGTGCGTCTTGTACTCACAAAAACTCAATAACAGCTTTCTTTTTCTTTACAAATATGTAATGACGTTTTTGAGATATGATTGATACTTTCTTGTCTGATTGTCATAAAAACACCAAATGAAGCCAAATCATTGTCCCACTGTTGCTTTAAAAAATAGTCCACTTCAAGTTATTTTTATATCATTACAGTTACTTCGCTATATGACGACCCCGCTACGGATCTGTTCTCGGTGCTACTAGTATTTCTAAAATGCCGTTGACTTTGCAAGAGATCTTTTCACGTCTGTCTAGTTGTCGACACTGGTGAACAACCTGATAAAAATTCCCCCTTTACATCTCGCTATTGTGGTAATACCCAGCTGCGCACAACACTTTTGAGCATCTTTTTCTTGACATGCAATCAGTTCTTTTGTCACACTGTTAATTTCTTTAACAATAATACACCTATCATTTTATCCTACGTGTTACGACGACCAGATTTCCACTTTTTATTAAATCATACATTGTAGCTTTTGAAACGAACAGAATTGACGTACATGTACTACCTTCATCATGTGACAGCCTTAATTCGCCACTGCACTAGACTCAAGGCCAATATTCCCTACAGCTGGTATATCGACAGAATGAATTATCTTACGAACTTACTTGAAATTCTTCTAAGTTATATCTTCAAACCATAGAAGTAACTCCCCTTTTACATGTAATTAGCTCCTAGGCGTCTCTTTTTTTTTTTTTTAATCGCTTATTAAGTTTTTGTGAAGGCCCTATTTTTTCTTTTAAAAATTGCACGATAACCAACCAGTATATCAGCTTATTTGTCTGACTGCCACCACATGTAAACAATGCGATACTGAATCGTTTTCACGTCGTCGCTATAAATAAACATTTGTCCTTTCCATTTTTTGAACAACCACTTTGTGTATTTTTTTTCTTTGCAAAAAATCTTCCAGTGCCTTTATATAACAATGATACACCTGGATGTCATTTCTATCCTACGTGTTACTCTCTCATCTCAACAGCTGTTTTTACAGGCAGAAGTGCATGAACGGTCGCGTCTTTGCAAACTTATAAATGTTTACGCTTAAAGACAACCGACTGTGCATAGGCCTCTCACAATTTTAGCCAAACCTCTTAACTTATCGTATTGCAGAATAATATCTTTTCTTGTCTGTCCAGTTGTCGACACAGGTGAAAAGCGCGATAAGAATTCCCCCTTATAATAGTCTATAAATGAACATTGGAAATACCCAGCTGCGCACAACTCTTTTGAGCATCTTTTTCTTGACTTGCAATCAGCTCTTTTGTCACATTGTTTATTTCTTTAAACTTACTAATTACGTTTTTGTGTATTCTTTTTTCTTTTAAAAAGTCAACGATAGCCTACCAGTACTGTAAGTTGTTTGGCTGTCACTGCACGTAAACAATGCGATATCATGTGTATTCAAATTTCCTCGTCATCGCTATAAATATACGTGTGTCTTCGCCATTGTTTGAACAATCACTTTGTTCCATTTGCAAAATATCTTTTGGTGCTTTTATTTAGTATCGATAAACCCTTAAGTCATCCTTTATGTTATTTTTCCTGCCTGCATGGTCTTAATTCACAACGCCGACCAGTTATATTTTTAATCATGCCTACGCTGTAGCTCACGTGCGTTAAATGGATAATAAGAATTGAACTGGTATATAATCTACTTTATTTGAGTACTTTTCACTGCATCAGAGGTACCCGGGTACTTCCCTATCACTAGTACATTGACAAAATCAAGTATTTAACAAACTTACTTGAAATCAGTCAGAGAGGTATCTGCATAGAGATTTGTGACATTCAACGTCAGGCGTCGACATCTGTTTTTCACGGAGGTGCACGGCCATTATGTCGCGGATTGACTTTTGCAAGGTTCAAATGACAATGGGAAATAACCAAGTGTTTGTTTGAACAGCTGTTTTTACAGGTTCATGAGTGCTCGCGTTTTTCCATACCTATAAATGTTTGACTTTCTGAAACAAAAATGCACGCTCAAGACGCCCAATGGGATATCGCCACTACATAACATGCTATACTGCTCACGACGTTCATTCTATAAATACAATAATCTTGCAAAAATTTAGTTTCATTTCTTGTCGGTGCGACGCAATTTTCTTTCAATTTCGTTGCAATAAGTAAACATTGGAAATACCCTTCGCATAATTTGAGCCTTTCATTTGCATACGCTGTGCTTTCTTGTGACACAATTAATACTTTTTAAATTGCACAATAGTTAATTGTGTCTGTCTTTTTCTCACAAAATCTCAAGGACAACGTTCTTTTTTCCTAACAAATTATGACATGAATTATTTTTGTGATATGATTTATAATTTTTATCTGGTCGTCCTAAAAACTTCCAAGCCAGGTGGAGCGAATTCATTGTAATGCCATTGCTTTATAACCAGTTATTTTCATATGTAGTAAGTGTTTACAGTAACTTAACTATATCACTGTCCCGCTATTTTTCAGGAACTCACCAGAACTGATCACTGTGCTATTTCTAAAATGTCGCTGACATATTCAAGAGATATATCTTCGTGTCTGTCTGGTTATCAACTCAGGTAAATTGCGCAATAAAAAAATCCCCTTGAAATCGTTGCTATAAATAAACAGTGGAAATACCCAACTGCGCAAAACTCTTTTGAGCATCTTTTGTTGAAATGCAATTAGATCTTTTGTGAGATTATTAATTTCTTTGAGCTCCCTTTTAATGTTTTTGTGCATTTTTTAAAAGTCAGCGATAGCCTACCGGTCAGGACATCAGCTTTCCCTTGGTTGTCTGTCTGTCAATTCTCGTAAACAATGCGATACTATTTAAATTTTCTCGTCATCGCTATAAATAAACACGTGCCCTCGCCATTGTTTGAACAATCACTATATTTCTTTTTGTAAAACATATTTAAGTGTTCTTATTTAGCATTAATAAACCCATACGTCATCTTTAAATAGTATTTTTCCTGCTTGGTCTTCACAACGCCTACCAGTTTTGCGGATTATTATTTTTAATCATGCCTACGCTGTAGCTCTCATTCTTTAAATGGATAATAGGAATGAAACTGGTATGTGATCTACCTTGAGTACATTTCACTGCATCAGAGGTACCCGGATACTCCCTTATCACTAGCATATTGACAAAATCAAGTATTTAACAAACCTACTTGAAATCGGTCTGAGTGGTACCTGCATAGAGATTTGTGACATTCAACGTTGGCGTCGACACCTTTTCTTCACGGAGGTGCACGGCCACTATGGCGCGGATTGATTTTTGCAAGCTTTAAATGACAATGGGAAATAACCCGTTTCTGTTTGTTAACCAGCTGTTTTTACAGGTACTAGTACATGAACGGTCGCCTATTTGCAAACTTATAAATGTTTACGCTTAAAGACAACCAACTGTACATAGGCCTCTCACAATTTTAGCCAAATCTCTTAACTTATTGTATTGCAGAATAATATTTTTTCTTGTCTGTCCAGTTGTCCACACAGGTGAAAAGCGCGATAAAAAATCCCCTTTTTATCCCTGCTATAAATGAACAATGGAAATATCTCTTAACTTATCGAACAACAGAGTAATTAACCAAGTTTTTTCCCTTTTCGATATGACGGTCAGCGGTGATAAATATCGTTTAAATGCGTCTCAACCAATCAGCGCCCAGTGGATATTCGTACGCGCTCCATTTTTTTTTAGGGGGGGGGGGCGGTTCGATAGTCCGAAGGTTTCATTGGTCCGATAAATGGTGACATTTTCATCTGTTTTTTTTTTTTAATCAGGGTTCATTGGTCCGAAGGTTCTAAAGTGAACATTCGGACCAATGAACCTTCCAGTTCGGACTATTGAACCTACGGACCATTGCTACGCCCCCCCCTTCGGGGTTCTACACTGTTATACGTCTCATCTGGGAGAGGGGATTAAAGAGAGTCGCGTTAATCAGGTAATTCATTCACTGTGGTGAATATTACATTTGCTCACAATTCTTCTGAAAGCTGCAGATAATTGATTCTACTAGTACCTTCGGTGTAAGTAAGCAACAGAAAACGGGAAAGGGAATTTAATTGTGTTTATTTCCACTTCTTATTCTGCTTAATATTTTTGTGCCTTCATTTCACACTCATGAGTGAAGACAAGAACTGTTTCTGAAAAGCGTTTCCTGACTAGCATAGGCGACGTGAACACACGTCAGCTAAGGCAATACCCTTTACATTGACTTGAAAATGGCACATCTGGCTGCATTTGACTATATAATATTATCACAATTTATAAATACACTAATATACTTAAACTTTGGAAAAAACTTTATGACACGACTTTACCTTATATTGAATTACCCCTGATATCAACTGAGTTTTGAAAGAAAAGGGAAATATTTAAGATTAAGGTCTTGCAAATGAATCACACCAACAGAAAAATATTTAACACAACACAGTATTTTTCCATCATAAAAAAAAATAAATGTAAAAATAAAAACTTATACAATAAATGGAAAACTGTCTATCTTATGAAAATGTGTTGCATATTTGCTGGTGTTTAGGAGTCAAATCATCACTTAATGCCCACTTTAAATTTCACCCTTCTTATTCGTCTTTAAGCAAAGTAATTTTCATACTTAAGTATTTGTAATAATTTTTAAATTTCATTCATGCATAGAAAAAGTACCTTAGCATTATAAGTCATAAACCTCCAAGAATTATTCCAATATTTTCTTTTCATGATAAAAGTTTATCTTGCATTCAAAGCACATACAAATCATATGAGACTTATGAAGCACAGTTAGGGCCAGACCAATTATCATTTAAGTCAGGAAGGACTGTGATTTAAAAACAAAAAAAAAAAAAAAAACATTAAGATCCCCCGATAGCATTCACATTTTGGAATCCCCTTCTGCATTGATTGAAAAATTCAGGCCCCTCTCAATAAAAAAATCACAAACAAAAATATATCAAAAAATGCCAGTCATGTACTGTAAGGAAAAATTTCATGTACTCTTTGTAACTGCTAGACTGCTAGTGTTCACTGGCATGCTGCAATGTTCATGTGCCTATGAAAGTTCAAAACACTGAAGAACACGTACCCTTGATGAAAATGATGATTCAATAACAATTTTTTAATGATACTTATGCTTGAGCATTAAATGTGTATACATATAGACTTTCCAAAATACTTTTTATACACGTCTTTTATATGTGTCCTATAAAAATAGCTATTGACTAAGACCACACACAAACACACACACACACAAAGACCATAACATGGTTAAACAAGTCATGTTTTCTACATATAGGATGTACGTCCAACATGTGCTTTCACCAAAAACTGAGCTGTACTTAGTACTCTTCTGTCACTTTGTCAGTTATGTTTCTCTCATACATGAACACACCCTGTACCTCCTCATTTACAGTAACAGAAAGGAATGCTACAGTACGTAATAGTTAGAAATGTCCACAAAGTCATCATACAGTACTGAAAACAGTGCATATACTCGCACATATACTTGGGCATACACTGTACGTAGTGACTTAGTCATAACATTAAAATGAAATAATAATAAAAAAATCATTGTGCATGGTAATAAAGGTGTGCATCTACTAGTATTAACTTGTGGTCACTTCTGATTGCTGAACATTGGTAATGTTTGTATCACCAATATGAACTCCATTGCTACCAGAAATGTTGATGGTTTCATTATGCTGATGATGGTGTTCTTCCTTCAAATTCACCACTGTAGCCTTCTTCCCTCTTTTTGAATTCTTTTTCCTGATACAGCCTTTCTTAACCTGGTCTGGAAATTTAAAAGACCACAAAAATAATTATTAGGATGAATGACAGTATTATCTTTTCATGACTTGCAAGTGGACCAACTTCAAATATTATACAGTGAGTCAATGACATATAAAGCATGGATGCTGTTTTATTTTATTATGTGTGCCTTAAGTGTTATTATCATTTTTTTTTTGTTTGTTTTTTTTATTTCTACACTTTGCTTTAAAAATAAAAAGGCATAAGCAATGATACATATAAATACATATACACAAAGAAAATATATTTCCAGTTGGAAATAACATTAAAATATTTGTAAAACTTTTCCCATTCAAAGTAACTTGCTGAAAAAAATCTGCATTTTAATTTTAAACTTAAATTGTGATTGTCATCTAAACCTGTATAAAAGCTATCAAATATATTAAATTTAATAAGTTTTAATAAATATGCTAATCTATCAATCTTCCCTTACTATCCCTACACCCCAGACAGTCATCCATTTTCACATAACACTTCAAAATAAATCATGTTATCAGTACTTTTTTAGTAGACCTTAACCTTTGCGAGATTCCATATAGTTTTTCTAAAGGGGCACAGGGATGAATTACTCTTTGGCTTTGTCTTGTTTCACTCAATTTTTTTTTGGGGGGAGAGGGAGGGGGGGAGAGAAAGGTATACAACCCAGGCCTGGAGCCAGCAATTTCAAAAATGGGAAGGGGGGGTCTTTTTCTGAAAAAAGTGGAGTTTTTACTATGAAACCTTCACTAGATCAAATTTTACCCAGCGGGTACCTCTTCCCAGCAAAAAGGGCAGTTCTTTCTAACCCCCTGAACCCCCCTCCCGGTTATGGGCCTGCAACCAAAGCTGGGGGAGGGGAGGGGCCATATGCCCAATGTGCCTCCTGGATCCACCTTAATTTGAAAACATTTGACCTAAATATTACCTTTTTGAGCACATTTCTTCTTACAAATCTTCTCATATTCTCTCAGTTGTTTACAGCAGCCTGAAATGAGATCTTTGTTAACTTTTTCTTTTTGGCATATGCAGGAAATGAGTAAATGGTCATTGAAGAATAGCTATTTATAAACATGAATACACATTCAAAACATAAATAATGATAATAGTGAATTAATACCAATATGTGCATCTGATTTAAATGAATAAAATTCAATGGTTTCTATCCCTTTAAAAAGGCCTAGGGTGAAAGTGGGGATATAAAGCAAAGCATGAACTTAAAATAATAAAAACAATAAATAATGAAATTTCCTATAAACTATGTTTTAAATTCATTTTTAATATTTTCAGAGGATTCAAATGGGCATTTTTTTAGTATATCTGAATGAATCCTAACCACCAACAACTGAAAAATTACAAATATACCTTTTGAACTAAGCACAGGGTAGTGAAAAGCAGCAGGGATTTGGGGAGCATTTGCCTGACCATGACATGCAACCGTGTTACTCATGATACAGTGGCGAAAGCTGGCAAAAGCTGGCAGGGTTGTGACTGTATCCCAGGGTATTGTTAAAGGCTCCTTCGACCCCTCCTTTATGCAGGCAGGACACAGGTAGATGACGTCCGCTGTCTCCCCTGGATATTCTGTCAACAGGTCCTGAAAGAAGAGACATGATTTTGTGTTGTAAGGAAAAGTGTGAAGAAAAGGCGCAGTCAAGTACGTGCCACTCACTCACCTGCATTTCTCAAGTAGTCAGGCTAAGTCCCAAATATTTCCAAAATTGTGCAAAAGTAGAAGACAGCGTTGAATTTTTCATGATGAATAACCAATGGGTGTTTGTCAATTCTGGATAGGTTGGCAACTCCAAAATTTATTAGAAGCTGGATGAGCAGGTTTGTTAAAATATGCTTCCTCTGTACATGTATTTTTATACACACCCAGATCTCACCAAAGCAAGATCTAAATTTATTAATTTTTCTATACATAATAACCAGCTTTTCTGTTTTCTACAGCAGGAAGAATCATGTTTTTATGTGTCAATCTGACTACATTCAGGGAGAGTCCTTGCAGAGTTGGGTCAATCTACATATTATGTTCATTTCTTTGGGATGAGCCTCATGGTAATCTTTGCCTTAACATTAATAATACTGTGTGTCATTTTGGAATTTGCATTTGTTAAGGTGACTAAGGCTGTGTACTGAACAATCTGGCAAAACTGTAAGCGAGAGAGAGAGAGAGAGAGAGAGAGAGAGAGAGGGAGGGAGGAGAATTCCTGTCACTAACCTGCACTTCTGTATATATCCAGCAAAGAATTTTCCACAGGTCTTCAAAGTCCACAATCTTGCCCCTCACTGCAACCTCGATCTTTCCCTCATTGTCGCCCTGATCCCGTCTGATCAAAATTCTAGAGCTGCCATACCGGGTGAACATTCCATTGCACCAGTCTCTTCGCTGGGAGTCCTCAAATGAACAGCCACGGCAGTGGAGTCGGCCCTGAAGCTGGTTTAGAAAATTATTTTATTCATGAGGTGTCCAACTACACTGAGACAGAGTATGACAGCAAGGTCATTCTGTGTGCTTAGCTTCCTTCTGCATCACCTTCAAGAAAAGACTGATGTTTTGAATCATAGGCCCCATTCAGAATAGGGGACTAACTTGTCCAAGGGTCAAATGTGGCTCACCCGCTTGAATTCTTCCCCGCAGGATATCTATTCAGTGTCTATTAGCGGATTAAATGGCAAGCTTTGTAGTGGGTTGCCATATTTGACCCTCAGACTAGTTAGTCCCCTATTCTGAATGGGGCCTATGATAGAGTGTTAAGTAAGTAAAAAATCTCACCATGTCCTAGCTATTTGGAGCCCAAGCTTCTTATAACATCAATATATTGGATTAATACATAAGTAGTCCTGCAGCTTCAAGACAAGAATGAAACAGACGAAGATCAACAAGATCCACATGTGCCTTAAAATATTTCAAAACTTTATCAAAATGGAAGTTTACCTTTTCAAAATAACTTATGGGGACCACAATGAGGAAATGGAACTCCACTTGGAGTTGAATCTGGTCATCTTCTAGAACACTGGGCCAGACATGTGGCAGGTCTTCAGGTTCTTCTTGCTTGAAAAGGTACCATGGAAAATACAGCCCTTGAGTGCCCTTGCCAAAGCGAACTTGGTAGCAAAGGTCGAACTCCTGCAGGAGTGAGAACAAAAAGTCCTGTTCATTATCTTCAAAATCAGCAAGAATGTTGGCCATCAGTCTTGGAATCAGAACACCTTTCTTAAGCAGATGCATTTCTCTGTCAAACCGTGTCTTTGTGCAGGTGTACAATCCCCTGGCCTTCTCTTCTTTCAGGGTTTCAAAAAGTTTGTAATCGAACACCCTTTTTAGGAAATCTATCATTCGGCCAGTGTCATGGATAACTGAGTCACAAAGTCTGGAGTTTTGTCTATGCCACAATATACAACCCCATTTGTGAAGAAAATCCAACTGGGTCTCAAAGGCCTTTTTCTTACTGTGCGTTTTTATGAATTTAGAGACAGTGTCAAAAGCATCTTTTAAGGGTTGAAACCAGGTGCGTTGGGTTGTTCTGTATCCATTACAATGTTCCCATATTCTGTAGGCATCTCCAACAGACATGTGCAGCGACTGGGGTTTTAAATTCCCTTCTGTCTGTGCTTTGGTCTTGTGCTTCATGACCTCATCTGCAAACTCTACCCAATTGGGTGGCAGCAGCAGGGCATTTTCATTAGCTATGCCTTGGAGTTCCTTTCTGATTTCAAGAATCCCATGGTACTTCAAAGAGCTTATGGTAAAAAATTTCTTATTAATGCAAAGCATGTTGTCTAGTTTATTCTCCAGACTCTTCCTTTTCATTTCAAGCTTTTGGCGCTCTTCTCTTTTCCAAATGCGTTTGCTTTTAAGTTGAGTTTCAACTTCCTTCAGTTTGCGACCAATGTTCTTTTTGTACACTTGTTCCTGGTAGTGATTCACCCTCTCTGTGACATGCTGAATCCTACTTTTGATCTCTTCCTTGGTGAGTAAATCAGATTTTGAACCTACAATCATAACCTTCACACCTGGGATTCGAGACTGCAATTTGAGGATCCAAAAGCCAATGCTGTTAAGATAGGCATTCGTGGTACATGTACAATCATACTTCGAGAGGTCAAACATCAAAATCACCACTGCATTTTGTCTAAGAAGCAACGGGCATATAACTTTATACATTTCATGGCCACCAAAGTCCCAAAAATTAAACACTGTGTTTCCATCACTAATAAAGGATTCATTTACAACTGTAGTGTAGTCTCCCCTTTCAGTAACAAAAGCGTGACAAAGTCTCAGACTTTCACAAAAACTGGTTTTCCCAACTTCAGACTCTCCAACCACAAATACTACCTGCCTCCTGCCATACCTTGCCCCTATACGATCATAAAGTTTCATATCATGTTGGTACTGCAAAATGGCTTCCACACCAAGCTCACAAACCTCAAGAGGAGGTTCTTGAAGTGGGTTTTTAACAAAATCAAACTTCTTCAGCTGCACAAGCTTTTGCAACGATGGCAAATGTGTAATTTGGTTGTGACGGATATCAAAAATCTTCAACTTGGTCAAATTATCCACAATGAAGACAGGAATTGCTGTAAGTTGGTTGTTTGAGACATTCAGTTCTGTAAGATTTGATAAACGTCCAACAGCATCAGGAATGGTTTCCAACATATTTTTGTGGATGCGAAGTGATTCAAGAAATTGCAGGCTTGCAATTTGTTCTGGAATTTCAGTAAGCCTGTTGTTATTTATGTCTAACCATTTCAGATTTTGGAGCTTTAAGACACCTCTAGGAAAGTGTGTGATTGCATTGTGACTTACATCTAGAACTTCTAGATTTCCAAGATTCCCAATTTCATCAGGTACTTTCTCTATACCACAACTCCAAACAAAAAACTGTTGGAGATTTGTCAATCTTTTAATACGCTTGGGAATTTTCTTGATTGGGTTATTGGCAACATGAAGCCATGTCAATTTCTCTAGTTTTGTAACAGAGACAGGCAACTTAGAGAGTCTGTTCCATCCCAAGTGAAGTGTTTCCAATAGTGGTGGAAGTGTTTTAGGAAGACATGTTCTTTTGTTTCTTGACACATCAAGAACCCTAATGCTGTTAAAATTCTCCAAACACTTCAAATTGTTTATGGTACCAAGCTCTGTTCCACTCCAGTCAACCTTATTCCTATCATCATTTCCAAGTTTTCTGATATTTCTTTTATAATTATGATTGTCTGGACGTAAATTGATAAAATAAAGTACTGGTAATAGTAGAAGTATTAGTAGTGCACCACCAAACACAATGCCATCCCCACTGTTACTTAAAACTTCATATGCATTCTGTGCATGTTGCAGTATCATAATTGCATGAGTGCTTATTTTTCTCTTCTAAATATCTTTTTTTCCTTTTTTTCTTTTCTTTTGTACCAACTAACGCTCTCTTGATCTCTATGAGTTTAAAATTTTTGCTATTGTGTTTTCTCTTCTTTTCTGTCATTTTTTACATTGGGGCAAAATTACTTCAGGGACGTCAACTAAAATATATTTTTCACAGTAAAAACTGTATCAGATTTCAGAACACTGTTGTTAACTGATTCTACTGTTCATCAAGTACAGGTGTGCTTATATCAGTATATAAATGGGGAACTGTTGCTTGTTTATCTCTTATGGCACAATGGTTATTATTGTGCACCTGTTCTTGTTTTCCATGTATCAATCCTTCTTTTAGAGTCCAATAAATGCTTCAGAAAATAACGTAGATTGTCTTCTGGGTTTACTGTCCTGATGATGGATTTTGGTCAATAGTTTGCTGCAAAGACAAAAAACTGAGTATACGATCACCTGCATCATAAACTGGCTATGTGACTTGGTAAAAATAAAACATGTACATGTACATGTGCACCTACTGTACTAGTAGATAGTGTTGATGGGTATAACCATCCTTCGATGATCTGCCCTTTGATTTCCAGAAAAAAAAAAACACCATTGGTGCCCTCTTCAAATTAGAATTTTGACGAGCTGAATCATAGTTCTTAACCCCACCAAAAGGCACCATTTATTTGCCCTCTAAAATACCAAAAGGGGGTCAGTTTCGCATCCCCGGACCCCCCCCCCCCCCCACTTCAAATAATCCTGACTCCGCCCATGCTAAGTGTACTATACTTAAGAAAATACTAGCTGTCATTTTATAATAAAAGGAACAACTTGACTGACCTCAATTGAAGCTGAATTAATATAAATGAGATGCACCAGTAATTGAAATAAATGTGCTTTTAAATACAGTACTGGTGTACCGTGTACATATGTAGCACGACAGAAAGCCCACATGACAGAGAGTCTGCTTTCCATTCATTTGAACCACTTACGTCAGGCTAACCCTAACCGTTATAAGTGAATGGAGGGCGGACATTCTGTTACACAGACCCCCCAGATAGCAAGCATACGTTGGGCCAACGTTGGCCCAACTTTGCCTTGGTTGACCGTGCAACGTTGGCCCAACGTTGGGTTTCCATCTAAGTGCTCACTTTGGCCAACGGTTGGCTGAACGTCTTTTTAATGCCAACGCATTGCCAACGTATTCCCAACCAAGCTGCGTTGGCCCTACATTGGGCCAACTAATAACCAACATTGGTCCAACAATTACCCAACCTGTAACCAACAGTGTATTTACGTTGGTTCTACTAATAACCAACAT
>NW_019774836.1:250127-263334 GCF_001039355.2 Lingula anatina | reverse complement strand
AAAAAGTGAAAAAAAAGCTTGATGCACATTAATATGCCTGTCCAAATAACTGATTATCATATTTTGTTTCAATTTAAATTTGCCAGGTGGCATTGATTGATTAAAATGTTTATTCATTTATTTAATATTTATTTATTTACAAACAGCATGATCAGATTATATCTATAATTGCTATTCTGTACGTATTCTTTTACCTCAAATTTGCACTGCATTTCATAGTAGCATACATGTATGATACATGTACTGGTATGTTGAAGGTAGCTAGCTAGGAATGGTTGAACAGGGCCGTAGCCTGAGCAAACTGCCAGGGGGGGGCAGTAAGCGGACACGAGGGGGTGAAGCCACCAAGGGGGGGGGGTGTGGGTGGGGGTCTCCCTCTCCCACCATGTGGAAAAATTTTAAAAACTGTATGTATAATACTGCATTCTGGTGCATTTTAACTGTTATTTATTGCTCAATCAGAAGTCAGAAATTGTGATTATTTTTTTGCACCTCAAATCCCAGGGGGGGCAGCTGCCCCCCCTGCCCCCCGGAGGCTACGACCCTGTTGAAGTCCTGGATCAATTATTAAAATTGGGGCCCTTTCGATAGTCTGTAGTTCATTGGTCTGTAGTTCATTGGTCCCAAAAAATGGTACCATTTCCATGTTTTTTTTTCTAGTTTTTTTTAGTGAATTGACATTCAAAGATAGTCCATTTTTTAAACTGTAATAATCTTTACATTGTCAGATGGCAAGCAGAGATTTCAGAATTCAGAACTGCAGTTTTGGTGGAGAAATGGAATTTAATATATTATCATGTGTTGTTTACAATGTACATGTATTCATTGTGGTATCTTAACTGAATCTCATACGAACAGTTGTTATCCCTTTCATTTATTTATACAAGACTACAGCAACATGTACAACTTATCATAGAATTAACAATGGTCTTATAGATTATAAGATCATATAGTAATATACGAGGTCATTATATATATATATATTATTAGTATATTACAGTATTTCATTTCATTTTATTTTATTTTATTTATTTTGACTGCAGTTTGAACTAAGTTCAGGCCCGTAGCCAGGGGGGTGGGGGGTTCGGGGGGGGGGGTCGAAAGAACCGCCCTTTTTGCTAGGAAAAGGTCCACTTTGGGTAAAATTTGATCTAGGTAAATGAAGTTTTTTTTTTATGGGAAATGGTCCACTTTTTCAAAGAAAGAACCCCCTTTTGAAATTGCTGGTTACGGGCCTGAAGTTGTTAATCGAACTGCAGAAGTTTTCTACTCTCTCCATCGCTAGAAACTAAAATTTCGGTTGTAAGTTTATAGCTGTCTGGCCGATTAACAGCTATGGGACGGGAACTCTACTGTACCAGGTACCTGTACCTCTTGTGTTTGTTTACATCAGCACGTGGCCTCGAGGTTATTAGGTCACCCGGAAGTTGACGTGAACTGAAATGGACACAAGATGGCGTCGTGCAAAAGCAACGCTGGAGACGGGGGTGGAATGTCTTTTAATTTCCCCTGAATCATCTTTAATAAAATCGTGAAATAAGTCATAATGTATTTGATGAAATCGAAGAAAGCTATAGAAGAAGAGGACTGGAAAGAACTGATGGAAAAGAGGGGTAAATACATGGAGAGGAAACGTTTATCCGGAGACAGGTCGTCCAACGTCGGTGGTCCAAGTTCATCGGGCCAACAAAACACAAAAAATACAAACGCTGGTTTTCAACCTGATGAACTTCCGGATGGCCATGGATTTCAACCAGTCACAAAGAGTATTCCACAGCCGGGAGAGGATGTTCTCCATACTTCTTACAGAGACGCACAGGTGTGTATACTTTGGGACAACTACTGACTACTGTGATTTCAAAACAAAAGTTTCAACATCAACATTAGTCACCAACAAGTTTCTACTTGTTGAATGACATTATGACCGATAAATACATAACCATTCCGTTGTAGACATTAAAGGCCCTGCAAATAAAGTCGTCTATATCTGCACAAAGAAATGCAACATTGTTTTAAAAACTTACTGTGATATTTAAAGAGGTAAATATTTTAACAACGTGGTAGCCTACTTCAGTGTACATTTTCATTGATCAATGAACATGCTTTGTCCATTCTTAGTTATACTTGTGTGAGATAAACTTTTATAGATATGACATATCATGTCACCAAACAAATGTTTTACTTGCGGAGTTAGACCAAGTAAAAGGAGAAGGTAGGGGTTGGAGAAATAGTTAATTAGGTCCAAAAAGATTCAGTTGAAAGAGAAAATAAGTGTTAAGCAGTAAAGTTTGTTGACGTTGACATTGTTGATTTCCATGGAAAGTTAGCCTTTGCAAGAGATAACAGCTTTCACAATTTTTTATTTAAAATTTTGAAAATAACAATTTTGCCAAGTGTGCAGGTATGTATATAGACCTTCGAAGAATACAATTCAGTATTTTGCTCTCTGGTCATATTTATTGGTTAGAGTAATCTTTTTCGGTATATGTGACCGATGACTGAGGTAGTAACATAGGGTGCCTTTTCAAAGTACTAGTCCATCTTGTACGCCTTTGGGCAATATATAAACTTATTTTACTAATAATAGCAGTAGAATGTTCTTAGACATATTCTGTTGATTGATTGAATAACAGTATATTAATAATATTTATTTTGATCTTTATTTACTTCAAGGGTCTATAAAATTTGTTTAGATTTGTTAAAAATTAAATGCTACAAGTAAGTTTTTAAGGCCAACTTCTCACTTGCAAAGTAACTGCTGCCAACTCAAACTTATACTATACCTATATATCAAATAAATCCATATAACAGTCATGAATGTTAACTTCTAAAAGTATTTAATCCCAACAAAAAAGAAAGGATAATTACAATGCAAATGTGAATTTCGTGAAATAGTGCTACTGAATTGGACAAATAAGAAAAGTGCCATCCCCCTATTCCCCCCTTCTCTTCAACACGAATGCACACACGCACGCACACGCGCACACACACACACACACACACACACACCAGCTAGGGCATGCATCCTCATAAATTCAAAAAGCAAGTACATTTTTTTTTACTTTCCACATTTTCTTATGCTCCAGTTTGGCAATGCATTTTAGTTTGAACATCATTTCAAAATTTTCTGTCATTCTGCAGGTAGTACTCAATGCCATTCCTGCCTGTCACCCCCCGAATCCCAATTAAAACAGTCCTCTGTACAGAAATAAGTGACCTTTTTCTCTGTGCCTTTCAGTCTATAAGCTACCCACAGGTGGGCGGTGTCTTTTCATTAGCATTCAGCAAAGATATGATTACATGCAGGGAAGAATGAACACAATCATCGACTAAACATTGGCTATAGATATAGCCGGCTCAGTTTGTTAGTTTTATTGAAAGTGTTTAAATGAATATCAATAGTGAAAATCATTAAGTTGTTTTTCCAGTCTGAGTCATATTTGTTCTGCGTTGACATTTGTGGAAACCTTCAATTGATGTGATATTCAGCCTTGTGTGTTATCTTTATGAAAAAGGCAGTTGTTTTGATAATTCCTTTTGTTTGTGGTTTGGCGTTATTTTATTTCTAGGTTTACCAACTTTGATTTTCAATATAGCACATGGCAGAAAAGATAGGAGTTAGGGGGATATGAATAGGAAAGCATTGTATCTTTTATAAAGTCATTTTTAATTGTAGATGTGTTTGCTCATGGCCTTTGATTATTTTGTAATCGAGATGCACTGGGAGTTCATTTAGCTAGTATTTGTGGATTTTTTCAACACTCTTGGTTGAAAACCAGAAATAATAAAATTTACTAGAGCAATAATTTATTTTATTTGCATCATATAACTTCACAAAATGCAGGTATGTATCTGTTGAAAAAAACATTATTTCAGTCTTTGTTTCATTCATACTTCTGCAAATTAATAATTTTTGGAAGTTTATATGATGAAATTATAACATTTCTCTTTCCAGTACATAGGCTCATTTTCTGTGGTTGGGGAAGACCAGGCTTCCAGAGCAGAATATGTGAGAAAACAGCTGGAAAAAGTTAGAGTAAGAATATATTGGTATATTTCTTGTCTTTTTTTTCTGTAATGATATGAACTCAGTGGACATCTTTCAATTAAATAATTTTCAAGTTCATACCTCTGAACATGAGTGTGATGAAGACCCCCTGTTTAGCCTGTTTAGTCAATAATTTGTCTTTTGTCAATTTTCTTTTCTTATTGAATGACTCAGTTGATTTTCATGTATGGGGAGTATTGTTATTACAAGTCACCCATCAATTCAACAGGCAGTTAGATTTCAGTTCTTACTAGTAAAAGGAACAACTGAGTGACCATAATGGATGCAGTAATAACTAAATTAGATGTTTTTTTATATGTCCATTGTTTAGGATGAATGATTTATGCTCATATTGCCTGACTCCATTCAGAAATGGACACAAAATATTTCCATTTTAGTCATCTTTTGACACAGCTTAATTCCTCATATTCCATTCTAAAGTAGTGATGTGAAACTATTTATGAATACTTGGATGTGATTTTTCCAAAGAATCTTGTAATTTAATTTTATGGGGTCAGAGGCAGTCCCTCAAATCTTTGTCAATAAGGAGTTTGGTCCCATGATTGATATTCAGAATTTATAACATTACAGTGAACCTGGAACCTCCTTAGCACCATCTAGTGGCATTTTTAAAAATCATAACATGCACAAATACATCATTAAGAGAATTTACTAGTACACAATTTCAGTTTCATTCTTTGAAAAAAATGTGTGATTAAAGAAAAGATAAACATTCACTTAAACATCATTCTTGTCAAACTTTGATTTGATCATCATAATTTGATTGATTCATATAAATATTTATTTACATATTTGTCAAATATGTCATTATTTCAGACTGTGGGTAGAAGTAAACCAGTGGTTATTATGATATCCCTGAGTGGTATTAAAGTCTGCAGCTCAGATAAACAGGTGAGAGAGAGAGAGGTGGAAGGCAGGGAAGATAGAGTGAGAGAAAATGTAGCAAATTTTTGATGATGATGAGTGAGAAAAAAGAGAGAGAAGTAAGTCCTTATGTGCATCCACATAAAAAATGAACATTTTAAGGCTCTTATTACTATGTCATACTAGGTTACAGAGTGGCAAGTTTCTTCAGAATTTTGGCAAACTTCAACGCCTCTTCTTTTCTTGTCCAGGCATGTCTTCTGCATTAGTCATGGTGTAAAAATAACATTGGAGACATTTCAAGTGTCAGGAAACTTTCTTGGTTATCACAAACCTGATGTTCCATTTTGAGTGAAGGATGTTACAGGGTGCTTATCACAAACCTGATGTTCCATTTTGAGTGAAGGATGTTACAGGGAACAGAAATAAAACTGTCTCCAGTGCCAGCCAACAAGACCTGCCAGAAAAGATCCCGAGGCAAAAGTTGTTCTTAATGTAATGACCAAAACATTTGATAAGTACTGCAAACAAGGGGAATTTTGAAGCAGTTGACTTGATTAAGTTGGACTCCACAATACATGCCTGTATCCAGTAATTTCAGAGAGGGGAGGGGTCTTTTTCTGAAAAAGTGAACCTCTGTATCCACTTACCTGACCCGACTTGACAAATTGCATAGAACTTGGGTCAAACTAGAAAGATGGCTCTTTCTGTCCCCCTAACTTTGGTCCTGATTTATAATGAAAAATGGGTCTGTTTTAGCCTAAGTAATTCTGCAGCAGTTGAGTAAAGTTATTAAAGAAATATTTAGGTTATAATACAACCTATTGTTAAGTTTTTATACATATGTCCTTTTGGCTTAAGAACTTTTATGAAGTGCTCTTGGCTTTAAATTTAGTGACCTCATTAGAATTTCCCCCAGGTGACTTTTCTTTACCTGACCTTCTTGCATTGACATCACATACATGAACAACAGCTGAAGTTGGACTCTCCCTTTTTACTGCTAGCTAGACTACTTAGCAGGTTGCCATTATTTGGATTCTCCTCTGTGGACCTACTTGTGCCTCTAGGAATTCTCTCTTCCTCTCTCTCTATCTCTTGCTCTCTCTCTCATTTTGCCAGGAATAACTCTTTATTTATTGGAAAGACACAAAATAAAATTATGTCTGTCATTTGTATATCACAAACAACGTATATTGTGTGTTTCAGTTTTTGTCTTGTTTGTTTTTAGAGAATTTATGCTGCGTGTAACAGACAATCTGTCAAGATGGTTACAGTTTGGTGTTTTATTATTGGTTTAATATGAATCTTTGATATCTATTACAGACAGTGTACATGGCCCATGCCTTGAAGAGAATCTCCTATGCCACATGTGATCCCGAGTGCAGACAGTTCTCGTTTCTTGCACGGGAACCACGGGGCCAAATTAGCACGCAGTACTGCCATGCCTTTTTAACGGCCACCCCAGAGGAGGTGAGACTGTGTAGTGTTTGTGTGTGATTGTGATGAGTTTGGTGAATTTTGGACGTGGGTTGTCATTTGTTTTTTGTGGTAAATGTAATGCATGCTTATATATATATACAGCTCAATAACCCTTGTGTGTACACTCACAGACTTGGTTGCTTATATGTGTGTACACAGAAGTGCATGTGCACATCATTTGTCATCCAACATAACAAAAACACGTACCCATGTTCACACTTATACAAAAAAATCCCACTTACTGTAAGTTACACAATTCACTGATATCCACTCATTACCGACTTCAGGCTGAAGATCTCAACACATTAGTCGGCAACGCCTTCAAAATGTCTTATGCTCAACAGCGGACCAAACGACCCACATTCAATGAACTGATAGAGAAACAAATAGAGGAACAAAAACAGATTTACGAACAGAAACAGCTGCAGTTCAAGCAGGAGTTTGAGAAACGGCTGGAGGGGATAGCTACCACCAAAGTCAGCGAGCGCGTCCAGCTGCGCCGCGAGATGAGACAGAAGAGTTTCGAGGAGCAGAAGGAGAGAGAGGCGGAGCAGAGGGAGGCTATGTTAAACAGACAATGGGTGAGTGGATTCAGGATTTATATGATACACTTCTTTGTTGTGAAGGCATGAAGGTGGCCTCGTATGCTGAAACACATGATTTTACATGTTTGCAAATGCGTTCACACATGTGCACGAGAAATTGAGGAGTTGGGAATGGGTGTTACGATGTGTTTAATAAGTCCATTTTGATGAGGTTTTTTGGTGTATGTTTGTCTGTCATATATGTTTGCATGAGGTGATGGATGTAATGGTATGAGGTTTGCATCAGTGAAGTTGTCAATACTGACAGTTTTTAAAAGGGGTTTTTAATGACAGTTACACAATTTTTCTTTAAATTTGTTTTGGGGGTTGGGTGGGGGGGTAGGGTTAATAAACCAGTCGAGCAACAAAATTGAATTCTGATTTGGACCATAAGGTGCAGGACATTACAGTACCATAAATACCATTTTTACATTCTGCAGATTGTTTTTGAATGATCTAAATTCCCATTGTTTTTGGATGATCACTTGTACTAGATCATATGGTTAACAGTAGTTCCCGTCATTTAAAGAAATTTAAAGTTCACGCATTTTTCCCTTCTTGCAAGTCATGTTTTATAACAACTTTTGCTTTTTTGGCATAACCTGAAAAATTAACATTATCACATATTTGTAAAAACAAATTAACTGCACATATGCAATCTAGAAAATCGAATTTTATGGCAACTTTTTCTTTTGGCATCTCGAAGTAATTATAGTAACATTATTTCATATTTCTCAATTAATCTTCTATCAGTTATGACAATGTAGATGATTAACATAGAACAACCATAGACAGACAATGAAACCTGAACTGGTCTGAATCTAAAACACATCACAATTTACTTAACCAGCATTTGAAAGGGACACATTGTGTTTGACCTTTATATAGCAAATTGACAGTATATTCTCATCAGTTTTCTTTCTATAACCATGGTATACCCTGTACAAAATCATTGTAAGTATTTAAAGCCTAAAAACCATTTTGTAATATATTAATTATATTTATTACAGCCAAAATATGAGATTCACAAGTCCATATCTTCATGATGTCAGTGACTCAATAATGGATCATAATTTGGTGAACTGTTTTGGATAGTGTATACCTTGCTAACTAAGGAAGAAATTAAATTTTTGCTGTAAAAGGTCTTATGCTCATTGTGTACCTTTTAAATAGCTCACTTTCACTTGCAACAGGCGTGAAATCTGCAGGGTCTGAATGCACATTCAGGGGAGTGTGACTAATTACTCACTGTGGAGGAAGAGGCTCACCATGCTGATAAACATCATAAAAGGAAACTTGAATTGTCAATTGCTGTAATTAGGCACAGTTGAGGTTATTAGCCTCTTGAATGAACACACTAGAGGACATTTTACAAAAATATTTATTATTATTATTATTATTATTATTATTATTATTATTATTATTATTATTAACTTTGGACCCTTTGTCTTTAAAAAAAAGGGAAAAATAGGCCAGCTAACCTCATTGTGCAAAGTAATTGACTATTAACAGTAGTAACTATTATCTTGAGTTAAAGTCCACTTAGAGAAGATTTTAAACCAAGATATGCAGTACAATTCTCAGTCTGAAAGTTAAAATCAACATATTAATTTACTTATTTTGATAACTGGAGCTCAGACCCAGGCAGTATTTCTGAGTGTCACATCAGCAATGTGTGTGGAGGGAGATCTAATGCATGATGTGTGATGATTATATTTTTAGAGTGCATTCGGAACAGATGATCCGCAGACTAAATGATCTGCCGACTAAATATGGCCGACCCCCCTTAAAAGCAAGTTGCTTAATTCCCTGATGGTCTACCTGCCCCCACACGCATCATTAAAAGTATTAAATCTCAGCTCCGAGATTTAATTGTAAGGCCACTGCAGCGACAGTGTGTTTGGAGACAGTGAGTTTATCAGGGGATAAGCTGCATAGCTTTTAAGTCGGTTGGCCATATTTAGTCCGTGGATCTGTTAGTACGCAGATCAGCTTGTTCTGAATGTGGTCTTATATTATAACAATATCAATACATATAGACATTAGCAGTGTGATATAACATTCTATGTTGTAGTATCACATGGACTACAATGAACAACCAGCCTCCCAGGACAAGCAGTGGGTAGGTAGAGGATAATACGGGGAACCTGACTCTCACAACTAGTACATACATAGTATACCTGGACAGTGCTGGGGTACCCTGAGTGTCAGAGGATTCTTCAAGCACCTGTTTACCTTGAGTGGGTTTTTTAAGTATCTTCTGATGCTCAGGGTGAATTGGGATCATGTTTTCTGTGTTTGATTCACATTTTGGGTTTTGATTTTTTTAACAAATTGTTTTTTGTTTTTGGCTTGTGGCAAACTTTTTGAAAATATTTTTATGAAATTTCAAGGTTTTTGTCTTTGGCTTTGTCAAAATAATTGATGCAAGTCATTGGTTATTAAGGTGACTGGAGTTAACTGCGCAAAAAAAAAAAAAAAAGATAATGACCAAGTACAGTTCTGTTGAGTTTTATTATATATGCAGTTACTAGGAATCTCTTTCCCATAGAAATTAGAGAGAGACCTTAAATAAAGAAATAGTATTAAGTAAACAACCTCAGTGATAAAACATGTATATTATGTATTACTCGTTGTGAGGTCCACAATGTTTGACTCCTCAAGGCCGTTTACACATGTGAAGACAGGAACAAACCCAGTTGATCGCTCTCTGGACATTTTTATCAGTTTAACATGTGTAACCTAACTCCATAGCATGATAACAGCAATGGACTGAGAGCGTTCACCTGGTTCAATCCTACATGTGAATCTTTAAAAACAAACATCTGCAGAAGTTCACTGTTGCATTATATTCATTCTAGTGTGAACTGGATCCTTTTGAATCTAGTGTAAACAGGCCTTCAGATCAAACCTACAAGAACCTAAATGCAGCCCCTATGTTTGTTTCTTATTTTGTGGATTTGCTTGCTATTGGATCTTGCACCTCCTTATGTGCATGTTTTGTTTGTATGTTGTGGTCAGTGTTCTTTATTTATTTGTCTCTTTTACCCTCTATCTACATAAGCTTGCTGTAGATTTGCGATGGCACTCTCTTCATTTGCTTTTCAGCATCTTGATTTATAGATTTTCAGAGAAATGAAAAGGAAAAATACTAAAAGTGATGTATAACAAATTATATAGCTTGACAAGTACCTTGTTGTTTTGTTCAATCACCCCTTTCATCAGCCCATGTGTTTTTGGATGTGGATATTGTTTATTGCATATGTCATTAGTGTATCTAATAAATATTATTTTTATTTTGGGGGGAGGGGGGATAGTAAGAGATTTCACAAAGTCACGTCTGATAGATTGATTAATCCAACAATTTTAATCCAGTAATTGTTGAAGAATGGCCTTGTTATGCTGAGCATGGCTCCTTTATGCTAAGAGTAGAGTATATATGTATTTTTTTCTTTTTAAAGAACAGCATCCAGCTTTATGTACAACAAAGCAGTTGCATGGATATTGTAGAAGTTTTTAATTTGTTCACTCCACCAGCAGCGTTCTGTTATTTCATGCCCTGGTGCCATCTTTATTTGGTTGACTGTGTCTTTTTTAAAGTATGTTTCATCTCTTTTAGGAGGAAAATTCAGTAGTTCTGTTTTGTTTTTGTTAGTTATCCATCTTTACAAAGAGAGCAGTGTTTAAATATATATTCAAATACATTTATTGGAAGAGGTTGAATTGAAAAATATCACTTAAGCTAACAGTTGAATAGATAAAATTGTATTCTAAATCAGGGACTAATAAAAATGTAATGATTTTTAAAATATGAATTTCTGTATGTGAAACCTAGGTTGTTGCCTTGCCATTTTCATCTGTGATCATAGATACATGCATGTCAATTGTAAAGTTTGCAGAAACACAGAAGAATTATGTAAAATCTTTTCCTCTGACTTATGTGACAAGAAATAAGCATGTTTAACTGTGTAACCATTACAAGATCACTCCTGTACAGATGCATAGAGACTGGTTTCACACAATAACTTTAGACTGAAAATTGAGCTAAACTTTTAGTACACTTTCAAAGTTCTCCCATGCTAACTCTGTGGTAATCTAGTTCATTGGAATATTGCATCTGTTTTATAACAAAAAAAATAACTTGTATTTGAGAGCGATAGTTGTTATAGTTGACTACTTGGAATTTATCAGGACTTGAACTAGACCAAAGTTTGGGCCGGACATGGAATACCAACTTCCAATTTAAAATTATCTGTGTGAAACCACACCCCTGCTCTAGTGTGATGTCACCAGTCGTGTTAAACATGATAATTTGTCATTGGAACTGTGGTGACACTGGTGACACCCCTTCTGTTGGTGACAAACAGCAGATGTTAATGATAAATTAGCACTGTTAGGTATGTGTGCCTGTCACAGGGAAATACCCCTGGGAAGGGAGAGGGGGGGGGGGGGTGGAATGGATCTGGACGTTAGCTGCGTTGATGATTCTAGATGTGTTTTAATTTGAACAAAATAAATAAATAAATAAATATCATTCATGTTGCCTTGTGCTAAAGTTTTTAGTTAGTTGTTCACAGGCATGACAAGATGATAAATTTTCTTATCTGCTACAGTTATTATACTTTTTTACGCTGATTGCAGATTTAATATTTGTTTATGTGAAAAATGATATTAATCTCCTGTTACACCTGGCGAGTTCTTGTTGGAAAGGTGTTGAGTTTACAGAAAAAAATAGGTGTAGTGGATGTTTCTGATAAACCTGATTATCATCTGCCCTATAAGTGTCAGGATTTTATAGGGATTTTGTTGTTTTTCCTGAAAAATATCATCAGTCTGATCATGCACCTGTCACAGAGCGATCTCTATCTTATATATAACTTCCTGTTTGTGACAACTGAGAGTTCTGTCTCACTTATGGTGTGTGCAGACAATATCTGCTTAGGATTGTAATTTGGTACAGTTTAAACCTTTGCATATAATTAGCATTTTAATGTCTTTTGTTTACGTTTGGGGGCTGTATTTTCCCACAGTTGTGTAATCCACTTTTTCTTAATATGTCTTTTGGTAAAGTAATACCCAGTGTTGTTATATAGCCAGTACAATTTCTTTGTAATAATCGTCTTCAGATGATACTGTTAAGACATATTTACAGTCCTCATTTGTCCTTGTGTGAACAGACCCCAAGAAATGATGATGATAATGATAATTTTGAATTTAAAAATATTGTCATAACTCGGTGTGGCTCAATGCTGTCTTTATTTTTAAATGATCCTTAAAATTTTAAGAAAAAAATGTTTTTCAGAATTTGGGTTATAGAAAGCTATAATTTGATTCATGTTTTCAATAACCTTCTCGACAGTTTAAATATTACAGAAGTTCATTTGGGTTACGTAATCTGTGGCGTAACAAAAAGTAGTCTAGAACCTGTAGGGGGGTTGTGTCCTACTGTTCCCTTAAATCTTTATCTTGAATTGTTGCCACTGTCACTTAGATCTAAGTCAATCAAGAATTGATAGAATTTTATAAACCATGTTCATATCCACGATGTCGTCTGCACAAAATCTGGAATAGAATTATCAGTCCTAAGTTGTAAATTGAATCTGTGTGCAAAATTGTGAATTCCAATCAAGATTTGGAATATGATACTGATTCTAGTATTACGTTGTCATCTTCTTTTGACATTTATGAGTAGCTTGTCAAGATATTTTTTTATCTAAATTTGACATTCGATAGTTGAAAAAGAATTGGCATAAGAAATTTCACCTGTAAATACTTAATAATTTCTATCATGATGTTTGATATTTTGCTTTGATTGAATAATTTTACCAATCTTGAAGTTGATTGTCACTGTCTTTTTACGCTTTTGAGACATTGGAGTGGATTTTTAAAATCAAAATGACACACCTTTTGTGTCTGATAAACTTTAAATTATCTACATATGCCCTGGTAAAAGAAAATAGATAATTTCTTGAGTTGTAAAAAATGTATTGAGTTTATATTAAAATGTCTTTCAAGGAGGATTAGGAGGCTAAGAAGCTAGAGAGGATAACAAATTTTGGTGATGATGGTTTTGGGAAATTTGACAGGATGCAATGCATTTCCTGAATCTATGAGGTTAAACATATATGAGGCATAAAGGGAAAAAATAAAATAATGCATTAAAATTCTTATCAATGACATGGAGTATTTGAAGCAAATACTCTCCCCCATA
>NW_019774836.1:174229-250111 GCF_001039355.2 Lingula anatina | reverse complement strand
CCCCCCCCCCCCCCCCCCCCCAATGGCAGGAAAACGTCAATAGTGTCTCCCTTGTGCTGTAACAGCCATACAAGACTTATGTAATATCATAATAACTTTGCCTATTCAATGTGACAATCACAAGAGACTTTGCATAATTTGATATCTCTCCAGTCAGCATCTGTTTCCTTTGAGGAGGAGATGGAGAGTGAAAGCTTTCTCATGTTGATGGGGAAGATAATATAATGCCTGTATCTGTAGAATTTTGATGTGCAGAGCTCCTTGGCTGTGTTCACACTGCAC
Source organism: Lingula anatina (assembly GCF_001039355.2). Next base: position 249,829 of record NW_019774836.1, on the reverse strand, counting down.
TTGGTAGGATCTGCTCTGAAACGGTCCAGGTTCGGATTTACGATAGGATTGTTTCAATTGTTTTAACTTATGCATGTTCAGAATGTGTGTAATTGTGACTTACAGGTCATATCAGTATGAGGTCTTTTGCTATCATTTCTAATTAATTAAAATCAGCCTCAGCTGAGGAAGTTCTGTCTGAATCTTCAATAAGAATTAACAATCTTTGAAGATTGATCACAAGGAATGCATGCTGTCCACCCAATAAATTGAATGCAATCTATACTTTAGACTTAAAAAGAAGATGCAATGTGAAGTCATTAAACCGAGTCTTAACTGCAGAACAAGTGTAGAAGCTTGTAGTGTGATGGCAGTGTTTCATGATCAGGAGAAGTGTCCAAAGTATTTCACTGCCCGCTGGCCACACAGTGTTAAACCATGTGATGAATGACCAGTCAGTGGACAGCAACACTGTGGGGGGTAATAGCCCATCAACTTGACCATAAGGCACAGACATTTTAGGAGAGGGTGGGCAAAGAGGACTGACTGGGGCAGTTTAGCTTTTTGTTTTGGTGAATTATCTGCTGGAAAAGCTCAGTGATTTTCATGTGTGGAGAGGACATAAAGACGTGTCATGGCATTTAGGTTTTTCTGGATTTCTTTTCTGTCACTTTAGGATGTATTTTGGGAACTGAAAATCACTGGGCAGAGAGAATGTTAGGAGTCTGCAAGTGAGGAAAAATACAGTGGTGGAAAATAGTCAACTAAAATACACTCAGTAAGGAGTCACACTGATTTTGAATACTGTCAAGTGAAGGCTTAGAGAAAATTCACTGAAAAAAAAATATATATAGGCTGTGATATTTCTTGGAGACCTGTAAGATTTTGACCAAGTGGTGTATTTTTACTGCCCTCAAGGTTTATATACCGTGACTGCTAAAGGAATGTACAGACAGTGACAGTGCAGTGAATGTGATGCTGATAAATATGAATTATTGAAGAGGAAAGTATCCCAGGAAGAAAGATCTGTTAAATGCACAGTATTCTGCATAATTTTTCTGAAGGAGTAAAGGGTCTGTAGGAGTGCAAATTAAATCGGGGATAAAAGACTTCTGTAATTGGAGATTGGTGTGTGTGTGTTAAGGAAAAACGCTAGCCAAGAGACAACAATTGGAAGAGAGATATTCCATCTTGTTTAATGACTGTAGTGGTATCTGTTTACTCTCTTGGCTGAACATAAAGTGTGGAATTCAGCTGAAGAGAACATCATGGCTAATAAGAAAATGGCACTAATTTTTGATACAGGTGTCTATGGATGATTTGGGGAAAGTTTCATGCATGTCCAGTACTTGATGTAAAGTTTACCATCGGCATTTTATTTCTGATATTTAAACTGATAAACAGCTGAAAAAAGTTCTATCTGTGCAGTGTTCTGTTATTTAGTTGACATCAGAGAGGAGAGGAGTGATTTTATCACATTCTCTTTTCGGGTGATGGTTATGTCGCATTGTTGAACCACAAAGAAAAAAAAAGAGTGGAAGAAAAAAAGGGAGAAGAAAAAATCAGAAAGGAGAACAGCTGTGGTGTAAAACCTGATCCGTATGTTGTGACATTACCCAGGAAATTTGAAGTGATATGCTAAAAGAATTCACTGAAAGACAGGAAAAGCTTTTCATAAAGACCACTTCTCATATACAGTAACCCCCAAAACAGCTTGGCGCCTCCACAGGGCAGGACAGTGCAAGATAGAGTCACCATCTTGGGATTGCTACGGAGACACTTGAACAGCACTGTTTGATATATTGAATCTGTGATTTTCATTCACCGAGAAGGAGATTAGAGCAGGGGTTTGTCTTTGATAAATTGCAGCATTTTCAAGAGTTTTTATACATTTTTCACAGTTTGGGATTATATATTGAAGAGATATTTGTACTGCTTATGGATTAGTTTTCTGAATTTGCTTCGATGATTACAAAAAAGTGTATCAAAAGAGGAAGACGTAGGGCAATTTGAAGATCTGTAGTAGTGCTTGGTGTTTCTTTTAATATTCGACCTGAAGTAATAACCACAAAGTATTTTTAGCTGGAAAAAAGGAAAAGGACTTTCTTTGGTTTATTGCATGTGCTCTGGACAGAAGGTTTTGAAGATTTGCTACTGTGATTTAAAGAGTTTTTTTTCCGGAATTCACCCCAGAGACCACCAGTGACTCCTTCTGAATCCTGAAGTGAGGCCATTTTTCATTCTTTCTGACCAAGACCATACAAAGGTTCTATTTCTTTGAACATTCTCTCCTTGGAAGAAGTGAATTTTTCATTCCCTCAATACCACAAAGTATCTGGATCGAGAAATTGGATATGTTTTTTGGAAAGGGGTCATTTTCAAAATATTCAGACAATGTGTAATGGCGAGGTGTGCTTGTCAGAGTGGGAGAAGTAGTAGAGCTCTGTGTATTTGAGATCTGTACTGTTTATACTCTGATGTGGAATTGAAGGAACTCTTGACTTGAAATGATGCAGCAAGTGGTAAAAACTGGTGGTTATCTTATAAGAGTCAAGGCATTCTTTTACATTTGGAATTTTGAGGGTGGAAGCCTTTAAAAGCTGGTTATGTGACCAATTTTTGTTCTAGATAAGAAAATATTCTGACTTGTCACTGGGCAATTCTCTGAACTCTCTGAATATAGTGACCGCAAACTACTGACTTAAAAAGAGATATCTAAATTTTCTTCTTTGAAAATGAAAGGAGGAGCACAGGACATAAGAAGATAAATGTCACTCTGCAAGTTAAGCTATAATACCAAAGCTGACTAGCTGGAAATATTTCTGGACAATACCCTAAGAAAGAATTCTAACACACAAAGTACCAATTTACAGAATTACTTGTCAGCAAGCAGGGACTACACTAGCCAGAGTTATTTCTTACAGAAAAACCAACATCAAAATCATCACTTACACTGCAATTTTCTTCTTTGTAAAAGAAAAAGGAAGGAGGGCCACAGGGCCACCAGAAATTAGGAGAGTTTTTTATTATTATTTTAAAAGAGAATGACTGCAGGCCATTGGTCTAGGTGAAAAATAGGAAGAAAAAATTGAGCTGGCATCATTGTGTGTATTTGTATGTAATATGAGCAGAGCTTCCATCTGTTCTCAACCTTGTGACAATATGAGCAGAGTTCAGTACGGGACTATTAATTTACCCTCAGAAAATATGGACTATTTAGATAACTATGTGTATGTGTACTTTTTGAAAAAGCCCAGGAAATATTACCAAAGAAGAGTGAGTATTTTAGCTTTTTTTTTTTTTTTTTTTTTTTTTTTTTTGGGGTTTTTTTTTTGGGGGGGGGGGAGAGACATTGAAAATCTTGATAATTTGATTTGATTCTCTCAAATCCATAAAATATTTTGTAAACTATATATAATCTATTGCAATATAGGATACATTGTCAACATTTGGGATAATTCAATTATGAGGGAATTTTTTCCCCTCAAATCCTGGCTTTAATAGAGTAAAGTAAGTAACACTCACCAAGGATTATAATCTTATCACTAAGGAAGTGATATATGACATGCTAGCATAATAATCTAGGAAGGTATTTAATCATCAGACATGGTCTGGCATGTTATTAAACAATTAAGACTGATATGGCATAGTTTGTGCTCATCAGGGAAGTTATCGGATGATATTCCTAATTGTTGTAATAAGTGAATGATTAGCTTTGGTCCTTTGTGAATTAATTAATGCAAATTTTGTTTGAAATTAGAAATTAGAATTTCTCAGTAATATCAAGAGGGAGCAGGAAATCTTTGCTGTCTCCTTTGAAAGTTCTTGAGGTTGAACAGTATTTATTTATTTATTGATTTATTTATTTTCATAATTCTGTACGGATACTGAATTTTTTTTTTTTTTTTTTTTTTTTTTTTAAGGGAAGAACGCATGGTGTTTTTCCAGCTTCCAAACAATATTTCTTGTAGACGGTAGTAATATTCATTATTTTGCTTTTTGGTTTATTTCTTTTATTCTCTGCAGTTCCTGCTTTTCTGGTCCTGTTTTCCTTTAAATAAAGTACATTTCACCTTGCAGTTATTTTGAGCATGGGGATTTTTGCCTTAGACCTATACATATATTCACAAGTAAAATGGTCAGTGCTTAAAGTTAGATCTCTTACTAAAAAATGAAAAAAAAATGAACAAAGATTGCAAACACATTCTCTTAAATAGTTATAGAAATTGTACAAATTCTTCTTTTAAAGTAGGTAAATAACCTTCCAAATAAGGTCAGAAACTCCACCAAAATGTAAATGAATAACCCATTGTTAGAATAGGCATGGAATGCGTCTTATCTTTCATGCCATAGATTGAGTGGAAATTAACTTCTACAAGTTGCTGGTAACAAGTTAAATAAGACCTGTCGAGTCAAACAATAAAACATGCAACTTCAAACTGAATTCCAACTTTGAAAAAAGCCCAAGTCATCAAGAAAGTGTGACTAAAGGTGTTTAGTCTTCTTTTTTTGGCAAGTAGATAAGTTGTGAAGTTAAGATTTGCCTTGATAAAATCATTTGCCTTAAAATATTTTGCCTGTATTTTGCACACATTTATTGTCAAATGTCACACTAACCTCATGGTGAATGTCACACTTCTAACAGGAAATAACTGTTGTCTTTAACACATTATGCTGAACTTCAGATAAAGAGGAAAAAATTCTTTGACCCGCTACAATTATATGGCTGACCTAGAACTGCATTGGGTCTTTTCAGGATATATAGAGTTGTTCTGAAAATGTATCAGCCTGAAATAAATATAATTGTATATTTGGTGGAAAATTTATTCCATTTTCTTTTAATTTCCTTTCCAGGCGAAGCATTTTGCAAACAAGGCAAAGCACAAAGACCCAATCGCAGGTGCTGACTCCGCAAGTGGGACTTTTTCTGTGCGCCCACCATCAGCGGCCATGATTTGTTCACCAGGAATTGCCAACAGTGAAAGTAAACCTAGTCAAGACACTTCGGATAAAATAGCAGTGAATCAAAAACGGAGACTCGGTGAGACAAGAGACCATGCAAATGCATCTCAGGACTTAAATACTAAACGAGAATCCAACACCAGTATTTTAAGCAGTTTCTCATTGGCCAATTTCAACTCGTCTAATTCCTCACGGGGCGGAGGAGGTGCTCATGGATCTCCCGTTGTTGCCTTGAAAGAGACGATAGACAGTCAGTTTGTAGGGTTGGTTGGTCAGCCCCTGGGGGCCGAGGCAGAGAACGTTCCGCCCCCTGTCCCCACTGAGCAACCTGAGAACTATTTATACCCTGTCACCATTCTACCGCCACCTTTAGATTTTGGGAAAACAACTGAAGATGGCGTTACTGAGGCAGATGGAGCAAAAGTAAGTAGTACACTTACTTCAGAGTCACTGAAAAATGTGAAACCTTCATCTGTCAAGTAGTTATTTGGCCAGAAATGTTTGACTCTTAAGAATGTGATTCAGAAATGGGATATTTTGAGAAAATGTTTTGGAAGGACTTCAGCTTGGAAATAATGTAATATTAAAAAAAACAAAAGAATCAAATAAAACAAAATAAAAAGAAATTTGCTAAAATGTAACTATATTTATGTGGGACGGACTAGTAATTAAAAATGCCCTTCATTGGAGTGTATTTTGTGTTATGTATCATCGTCACACATTATGTTGATAATTAAATTGTCCCAAATTTACAGTAAATTTATCTATATAGGCTTGGCTCTTGCTGGAAAATCTCTTTTTAGACAGAGATCTAAAAGGGCTTATAAGAATCTATTTTCAACTGGTACTGTAGATTTTGTAAAATTTGTTTCATTTGTTGTGGTCATATAATGCTATACCATTAATTTGATTGCAGACATTTGTGAAAAGAAATTTGCAAACCCCTGTAAGCTTTAACAGTAATCTGAGAGCTAGTGTACCCCTCCCCCCCTCCCTTCCCCCCCCCCTGCCCCACTCAATTCCTCTCTGGGGAAGCGCTAGCACATTTTTTCACTTAGCCAAATCACTACCTTTTTCATCACTTTTTCCTTCCTATGCTTTGAATTTGACTTAAATCAAATCAACCCTATTTTGTTTAGCAGATTTAAGTCAGTTTTAGCATTTGGCTAAATTGGCAAGTGTTAGCGCTACCCCAGCCTCTTCACTGTTGTGATAATTTAGATATAAAGTGCCTTACCTCTTTGTAAGCATTATGGCTCACATACCCTTTCGCTACTGGTGCAGCATGCGACCACATAATCACAGTGTCAGGCAGTATATCACTGTAACTGTAGAACATCAGACTGAGATGAAAACAGACAGTCATTTTAAAACATTTAGGGTCTGGGAATGTAATCCTGTATGCTTGATTTATTCATATTTCTTATATTTTGTATGATTAGTTTGTTTGAATGGTTTGACTGTAAAGAGTCCTTGATAGAGTAAAGTGTTAAGCCTATGGTACCATTTCTTAGTTTTAAATTTGTATTCTTGCTTTGCAGACTTTATCATCTCACATTCTTCTTCCTGTCTGGTGATGGTTTTACTACAAGAAATGTTTACAATGTCAATAAAATAAATTATGACCATTTAAGATTGTGCTGAGACAATTCCAAGTTTGATTTCTTAATTAAATGTCTTTTGAAACGCGTGTTAAGTGATTAGTGAATGATTCAACTATCTTAAAGGTAAATCTGATCTTATTCAGCGTGACGTGACGTGCCTTACTAGTATTAGCCAGTTTTTTTCCCATGTGAGCAAGGAGACGTCACATTTTTTAGTCATTATTTATGCAGAGGGAGGAGTAATCTTTCAACTTTGTAACTTTGTATTTTTCTAAAAAAAAAAATTACTCCTTTGGTACTTAGTACCATCTGCTTATTTGGAACAAGTTGTCCTAGAAATGACTGGCGGATTTCCATTTGTAACTAAAGTGGATTAAGTCTTTATTTACAGTGAAAGAGAAAAGTGTGGGGTAAGTGACAGTTTTTACCTGTGGAAAATGGGAAGTGTTTTCTTTGTTACTGTACCAGCTGGGTATTGGTAGTATGTGCATCAAATTGTTACACAAATGACTGGCAGGTTTCTATTTCTAACTTTAACAGTTGGATTAAGCCTTAACTGATTGTCAGGTGCAAAAGAAAAAAAGAGATATAAATGAATGATAGAAATTAGGAGCAAGTAGCGGTTAATTTTTACCTTCGTAAAAAGGGGCAATTTTTACCCTGCAAAGCGTGAGCCTAGCACCGCCAGTGACCGAATTTCTTCTGGGACTGAATGAAGCTAATACAGATGGATTAAGCCTGAGATGCATTGTTAAGGGAAGAAAAGTTAAAGGGTAAGAGTATATCTGTGTAAAAAGAGGTTAAGTCCCCCTCAGTCAGACTACCAGTTAAGCTTAGCACCAGTTGTCATGGAAATGACTGCCAGACTTGAAAATTTGTAGCTGTAACAGTTGGGTTCAGCTTTAAACATGGAGAAAAAGGAAAATAGTTAAAAGGGGTGAGTATATAAATATCTATCTCTCTGTATTAGAGAACAGACCACAGCTGTGGTGGTTATGTACAATGTATGAGTATAGATTTCAGCAAAGATTTAATGTGTATGCTAATTCAAAATAGTTGGAGCATCATTTTTGCTCTGAAGAAAACCTCGGAAGAAAACCTTACTATATATATTAAATTCATTATAACCGTGATATTTTTGGAAGAAAGTAACATATAACTTGATTTAAATTTTCTTTACCACAACGCTGAAATGGAGAACTGTTTCTTTCTACAGAATAAATATTTAAATATATACCTGATCATTAAAGGGGTAGACAGAATATTTTCAGCATAAGCAGGATACAAAGAGTCCTGGGTCAGGGCTTCCAGCAAAAGGAGACAAAAGCACCTATGAAATATAACACAAACACACTGGATTAAAACTTAGAGGAAAAGAGCATATTGTACCAGGTTGAATAAAAGGGGGAAGGGACAGACTGCCTTTAGGTGAAGTCTTTCCATCATGCAACGGGGGAGAAAAGAATGCAGCACGTATACTATAATATATATTAAATATATACAGTATATAATGAGAGCAGAGGATTATAATACATGAGAGAATAACTTCCATGTTTATGGTCAGTAATAGAATTGTTGAATTGTTTATTTGTCACTGTTTACGCTCGTGACCTTGAATACATTCCATTTATTTCCTAGTTATTTGAGGAGAAAGGCTTGAAAGGGCCGCTACCTAATGGGGTGTACATGTTGGGTAGACATAGCTAAAGCTCTGGAAGCGTTCAAATTACGTACTGCCGCAGTGGAGGGGGATGTGTTTTTGAGGGCAAGTTTGAGATAAAGCGGAGACGGAGACGTGTACCGATGGTGGGATTAACGGGGAATTTAGGCGAGGTTTTATACTTTCTGCGGTTGTCTATTTCATAGGTGGAGGGGGGTGTGACAGGTCAGACAGGTAAGGTTATGGGAAATTTGAGGCTTTTTTAAGAGGTTTGTATGTTTGAGAGAGAGAGAGAAAGATTGTGTGTGCTGTGTGTGTGTGTGCGTGTAAGAGAGAGGGAAGTGTGTGTGTGTGTGTGTGTGTGTGCATGTGTGTGTGTGTAAGAGAGAGAGAGAGGATGTGTGTGTGTGAGAGAGAGAGAGGATATGTGTGTGTGTGTGTGAGAGAGAGAGAGAGAGCATCTGTGTCTCTTGTCAGCAGTTCTACCAGTTGTTCTTAATTTTACGCTGTTGTGTTATAGATTCATCAGAGATTCCAAATGTTTTACAGGGGAAAAGTGCCACATACATCATAGTAAAAGGTGTTAATAGCAGATGTATTGAAAACTAAAATATTGGTTGTAATTCTACCCAATTCTCTGTGTAAGTGAAATCATCAAAAACCCAAACAACTTAAAAAGTGCTTACTCAGTGGATGTTCATTCAAAGGATAATAGAGAAATGCCATATTTTACTTTGTGGAAAAAAAGGAGTGATTTAAGAAGGTAAAAATGATTTACAACTTATATGCTATTTAATGTAAAAATTCAGCTGATACTAATTCATAGACCCTAATTTTCACAAACCAAAGCACCCTGGCACATATGTATAAAGTTACACCTACTTAACTGGAGAGAAAGCTGGGAATTAGGAATTCAGAATTTGGGAGTACATAAGTCAACGGATTTTTAACCTTAAGCAGACTAAACAAAGCTGACAGTTTCTTTAGGAAGGCAGACTTCCCTCCTCTGTGGCTGTGTCAGTAGGGGGCAGGTTAGGGCAGGACTAGTGTTACACCTGTGATAAATTAAAGAATGCAAGAGGGAGACCGAGGGGGGGGGGGGGGAGATATGAGGTAGTGAGAATTCATTAAAGGAGGGTAAGGACACTTGGATACTGTGAACATTTATTTTCATTGGTTGAGGTTTCTGTTTAGATTAGTGTCCCAACCTCCAAGAAAAAATAGGAAAGAAAATAATAATTATCAGAAAAAAAAATAATTTTGGCAGTGCTAATTTTTAGCATTATCTTGTAAAAATGATGAACAGTATTAACTTACACGAAAAGTCATGTCTAGGCATGAACCTTAATGAACATTGTGCACAGGTATGGCATACGAAACAAGCTGCCTTCTTGACATGTATATTATACTTCAGGCTTTATTTATGTAAAATGGCTTGTATGTTATATGTTTTGTCCTTTTGTTTGTGTACGTATGTGTGCCAGCATGTGCATTGTGTCCTTTTGTTTGTGTACATGTGCATGCCAACATGTGGTTTGTGTCCTTTTGTTTATGTACGTGTGCGTGCCAGCATGTGTGTGCCACTGTGTACCTGGTACCTCAGAATCTTAAACACCGAGATTTAGCTTGCTTGTCACAACAGTTTGCAATAGATCTCGTCTGAACGTTAACCTTTTAAGACGGCCCAATACAGACAACAAACTACCTTGTACGTTTAGTAATAGTATCCCTGCGTCTTTTATGTTCTAGCCCCGGAGAAGAGATTTAGCTAGTCTGTCTACCACGTAAGACAGAATGTTGTCCCCCCAGTGTTTTTATTGCTGGAAGATTAGGTGTTATGGTGACAGCGTAACAGTTGATGCTTGAAATTACCCAATAAACTCCGGCATTGTTGTTCTGATGACTGATAAAGGTAGGTTTACACTGGGGGAAATCTGGATTGCTTTTGGATTGCACCAGGATTGGTCTTTTTGCGATGGTTTTCTGTTTGCTGCTTCCTATGATGACTGATTAAGGTAGGTTTATACTGGGCAGTGGGGTGAAATCTGGATCATTCCTATGGACCTATTGCCATGGCTCTCAGTCAGGATTCTTGCTTATAACTGATTGAGTTTCATTTACACTGGAGAAAGTCTTGCTGGCTCCTGGTTCGTATTAGGAGAAAATCGTTAATAGCATCCTGGAGTAAGGTTGATGTTAATATTAATAGAAACTTGGAAGAAGCCTCCACTTCTAGAGCTACTTATAGCACCTTTCTCGTCTAACACCAGATTTATTTGGACTGACTTCTATATTTACTATATAAAGATTGATCTATAGGATAATTGGTCAAATTGGGTTTGGGTAAAATGATCCAAATATCAGCCATGCAATTTGTACACTCGTTCACTTGGCGTTTCAACACAAAATGGCTTGCAAGCATGGTTCTTGACTTATTGTTCAAGTTGCATGTAGTATGTAACTGCTGTTAAAATGCCTGGGTTCTTTTGCTATGCACACAGGCGGTAGAGAAAAAATGGGGGTGAAATTTCACACTAAGCATTATAGAATTTAATGGTACAATTAGGCTACCAGTATACTCCTGTGTCACAGTAGAACATATCTTGATTGTTGTATTGTGATGGGTAGAAGTCACCTTGGGATGGTGAACAATTGAGCAGGTGTCACGCTTACAGGATTGAGTTGTGTACTGTGATTAGTGTTTTATTCTTGTCTGGATTTTTCTGCCTCTTTCTAATATTCTCTCTCTCTTTCTCTCTCTCTTTCTCTCTCTCTCTCTCTCTCTCTCTCTCATAATCCCACCTTCCTCCCCATCTTTAATAAAACAGTTTCTTTTCCCTTTTGGAAATTTCCCATAAGACTGATCCTATAGGACTTTTGTCAGAAATTTTTGTTAGGGTAAGCATGTCTTTCCACCATTCAGCCTAACCCCCACCCACAGTACCTATATCAATCAAGTCACCCCCCTCCTCCCCTTCCACCCCACCCCCATACCCTTCCCCCCCCCCCCCCCTTCCTATTCACAGTTTGGTCCAGCAGGGGGATGCCAGTGTCATATAGTTGTGCTGTTATTTAGTTGGTATGCCCTCAGAACAAGGAGAAGTCTGTGTCGTGTGGCTGGTGTATAATATTACTGCCTGCCGAACTTAGAATCCTGTCTGCAACTTGAATTAGTCGTGCTCTGGTTACCCGAAGAAAAAGAAGAACAGGAGTAGCTCTGTTTTATGGCCTAGTACATTTTCATTGCAGCTATATCTAATGTGGATTGGCTACATTAGGAGTAAAGTTGTGTTTCTGGAATTCTTGAGATAAGACTTTTCAGACTATGTGGATGTATATTGTAATTTTTTAAGATATAAAAAAATTTTGGAAACTAAGAGAATTGAAAGTTAACTGTTTTTGTATTTTTCATCTATTTTGTTTTATTTATTTTCAGAAAGAAAGAGAATTTTTTGTCATTTTTTTAATCTATTTTTCGCCAGTACTTAATCAAGCAGGTACGGTTCAAAGGTCTGATTTGGCTCAAATTTCTTCACAATTTAACAACACAGAAATTATACCAGAGTGGAACTGGTTGAATCTGGTGAAAAGTCACGTCTTTGTTCAGGTTATAAACCATGCAGTGTAAACATCCAAAAAAACTAATCTCTTGTTCTTTACTGAGGAATTTGTTCTCTTAGAGAAATATGTGCAAAATCTGACTAGGAAATCTTTTTAATATTCCACAAAAGGAGGGGAAAACTTTCGTCAAAACGTCTTTCAATTCAGCCATTTTACACCCTGTAAATATTTAGCCTGGAGATTTGGTGAGATTAGCCTTCTTTGGACGCCCCTTGTGCAGCTAAATTGTTCACTTGTTCCACCTAAGGGGCAGATGAAAAGAAACTTAAGGAAGGTCTGAATGTCACTGGTGTAGACTTTGTATAGGGTGATGTTGTACCCAGTTGCTAAGTTTTCACATTGATCAGGAGTTATTTAGGATAAGTAGCAGGGACACTGTGCTCACAGTTCCCTGATGCTTTAGTGGTGATATTTTTATTTTTTATTAGACATTGCAACAACAAAAAAAAGAAAACAGAAGGCAGTATATGTTGAACAAAGAGTGATTTTAAATAAACAGATAATAAAGATTCTAACTGTTTAAAACATTTACTATCTTTTTAATAAGTTTTTGAAATATCAGTCCAGCACAGACCTTTTCCTATTACTGAAGAAAAAAGGACATAAGATAATATCCAAGTGGTGTTGTCCTCTGTAAAATATAGCATGGATGTGAGCCAGTACAAGTAGCAGCTTTTTAAAATGCCTTTGTACAACTAAACTAAAGAGTAGTTATTTCTTCATACTAAAAGGGAAAATTCACCTTGACAGCCTTATAATGGCTTACCCCATGCTGCTGAAATGAACTTGTGCTCAATTTTCAACTTTTTGATAACAATAAATCATTCGAAATGCATAATTTCCTCGTTTCTTCTCATTTATGAATATGAATTGAAAAATACTTTAACCTGAGCAAGACTTTTCTTGTGCTACATATGGTGAACAAGTTCAAATTCCCTGCCTTTTAAAATCATTTTATTCAAAAGTCCTCTCTTTGATTTCTAATCCTTCTGAAAAAGAGAAAAAATGTTTGAACAAAACCTCTAAATGGAAACCAGGTTCCCATTTCAACCCTGTTTACAAAAAGATTAACTGACAAACATCTTGCCAAAGAAAATTATTTAAAAAATAATAATGAAAAAGAATGTGTTATCATTTGCCCTGAGCATGACCTCTCCTCCATCTCCTGGTTGAACCCAGGTTCAAATTTCACACCTGTTAATAAACAGTATTTTATTGAAAAATTGCCACAGAATTTGACAATTAAAGCAGGTTCTTGCTGGGATAGCCCCAGCACCATGCTGTGTCCAGGCTAAAATTGACATAAAGAAGCAGAGTTACTTTGAATAGCAAATAGACACCCGTTGTACCAAGCCTGTTTTTATTGCTTTACGGGGCCCGCTTTACGTATCGCCCCATCTCTCTCTCTCTATTTCTCTTGAAAGAAGAAGTAGAAGAACAAGGTACTTATAATGTTATGATATTGGGCAATAATTAAGTCAAATGCATCTCATTTTCTAGTATGGAAGGATAATTTCTGTCCTATTTGTTTGCTAAATATAGCTTGGTTATAGTTGAGAAATTAGTTCAACTGTAGTACAGGATATAGGTTGGTTATAGTTACAAGAAGTTATGCTTACCTGCTGTGAACACTTCTTTCACCTGTCAGAATCACTTTGCTCCAGTGACAAGTAGCCAGTTTTTGGCTGTATATTAGAGTTTTTTGCATGTAGGGTTTTGTGTAAATGTAAGGCATTATATTGTTGCGTATGTGTGTAAGGTGTATATGCTATGTTGTGTGTACATGTGTAAGGCTGTACATAAATAGTTGTGCAAAGGTAAGTATGCATGTAAATAGTTGTGTATAGGTAAAGTATCATGTGTATAAATAGTTTGTATACGTAAGGTATATATGAGAAGTTCTGTATGTAAAGTTTTAAATATGTATATGTGTAAGGTTTTGTGTATATGAGAGATCAGGAAGTCGGGTACCAGTTGTAAACTTTCTACAGATGACATAATCTACAACCTGTTGATGTCAATTTGACATGCATGAACCAGTTTTTAATATCAGATGTCTGCTTATCTTTGTTAAAGTTGTGAAAGATGTTGCTCTATAGTTTTGATATTGTGCAGTCCTGATTTTAATGTCAAAGGAACTTTTTTCCTTTAAAAAAAATTCAATTATATTTATTCAAATTTTTCTCATAGTTGTATAAGAGTGAAGAGGTACTAGATCTTTCAGTCTGAAGTCTAAAGGTAACTTGTCGAAAGCCCTTCAGAGACATAACAGTGAAAGGATTGAAATATGTTTTATTAGTCTTTCCTTCCAGAAAGTAAACAGCACTTTGAGCAGACTCTAGAGTTGAAAGACCTTAAGGTCAGAGGTTTACCTGCGAGAGAGCTCTTCAGAGAAACAGTTACAGGGAAAGAATTTAGACATATATCAAAGGTCTTTCTTCTGAATACTCGGTATCTTTTGCACAAACCTAATTCATTTATGAAAAGCTGGCTGTGCTACTGTAAACTGATGGTAGGATGATGTTCAACTCTTGGAATTCTTTTATTGAACAGGGCATGAGGTTTTGCAGACGACAATCAGAGGCCTTCTTTTAAAAGACCGATTTGTAATAAAAAAAAATAATAGGTATTTTGATTTCAAAATTGATTTAAGAAGGCTGTCATCTTGGGTGGCTTGCTTACATAACCTAACATACTAAGATTACAGGTATTGAATTTTTCAGGTTGTGATCGATAAAAAAGAGTTGGCGTGACTTTCTTTTCTAAAGTGAGGTGATCCGATAATGTCTTTTCCAGAGTGTGCAAATATTTTGTTTGTTGCTTCTTTGAAGTGAATAGAAAACGTAGAAAAGGAATGAACTGTCTTGATTTAAAGTCGGCTGCCCTTGAACGCACACTTTTTTTGTTGTAACCGTAAGAAAAGAAGAAAAAAACTTCAGAAGCAAGATCCCTTTTCATCCAAATTGACTGGCCCAGATATAAAATGTGCCAGTGCCTTTGTCGCTAGTCCTTTGGAGTAGCAAAAGAATCAAAATTAAAAGAAATGATCTGTCTTTATTTCAAGTTGACTGGTCCAGAATAAACATGGGACTGTGTGTTTGGTTCTAATTGTTCAGCCGGTTACTAAATCTGTGTGTGTCAACAGAAGAAAGGACCATTTACACAGCACCATAATATGATCCGTCTCTGGCTCGCCCCTGGTGCGTAATCTATTCAGATCAGGTAATATTACATCCAGTCATTCTCATGTTTGTGTAAATGTCCCATGTCTGTATAAGATCATGGAGTCAATTTATCAGTCCATTTTTATGCATATTTGAGCTGCTCTGAACCTCAGAGCGAACCAAGCTCATTCCTGTTGGACCAGTGTAAACATGGCACTAGTAAAGGTATGAGGATTGCAGCAGAGAGGGTAGAGGAGCATTTTGTTGGATGGTATATAGACACAGTGGGAGGGTGGCGAGGAATTTCTCATTGAGCATAACTGTCTTGTTGACAATTTGAAATGTCAACATTACAAGAAGTTAGGCTTGAAGCTTTGGAAAAGTGGCGGCTTCTCTCCAGACGGCAGAATGTGTATGGGTCTCTAAAGGTAGATATACTGTTGTGTTGTGGCTTGCTTCATGTTTATGTCGAAATTTGTGTACGGTGACAGTATTTTAGAAGTTGTAATTCAGATTTGGTGGCTTGGAGGAAATTCACACTGTTCATTTCAAAAAGGCATCATGTCAAAGTATCTTTGAAGGTACTTTTGTTTTCTAGATTTGTTCAATCTTTGGTGTCTCTATATTTGGACATGTTCCGTGAATTCTTGACTACCTGTTGTCTTGGATTTCAGAAGGTGCTCTGTTATTGAAAAGAAAATGTACTACGTATTTATTTATTTATTTATGTATAAATAATATTTTAATAAGATGTTGAATTAAATATTCTTCTTGGGAGTGCTATGGATGGATGGATTTACCAAAATAACCCATAAATTACCAATCATGCAGTTCCATGAAAGATAAGTTACCAAAATAAGCTATAAGTACTAGTTTAAAGTTCATTTTACTAGTAATTTAGTTAGTTAAGCTTGCCAATTGTACCTTCCCACATTTTGGGGTATAGTTACATATATGTTATGTGTTGCTGAGTTGGTCAGTTTGTGGCAATACATGAAAAAAACATATAGCACAAGCTTCATGTGCGGACCCAACACAACCTGTGCCAGAAATGACCTCAGTTTGCTAAATGTCAGAAGAAGAAGAAGAAGATCAAATCTACGGCTTGTACAAACCTGCCTGGCTATACCACAGCTAAAAATACTTAAATATCTGAACATGAAATATATGGCATTTTTTTCTGCATTCCTGTCTTTAATTACATGAAAGACTACCTGACATGGATGAATGCATTGTGACAGCCAACCTAGACCTAAACTTATCTTTTTTTATGTACAGACACAGATGTGTCTGTACATATAGCCATCATCTGCGTCTGTCGTCGCCGTCGTCGCCATCGTCGCCGTCGTCGCCGTCGTCGCCGTCGTNTCCCATCCACCTGAGGCTGTGCACATTTTCAGTATTTCCACATAAGCAGCTGTATTGGTATTTATGTCTTTAAACACGATGTAATATTATTTTATGCACTGTCATCATTTTTCATATATAGGGACTTTCATCATGTGAATTTTAACTCTCATGGTCCTGACATTGTAATCTTATTGAAAGGGTGGATTAAGACCATCTTCTGGGTCTCCTGGAAGACAGTCAGATTTTACAGTTTATATTAACGGGTTTCTGTTGGAAGACTATCAAAATGGAGGATGGATCAACAAAGATACTTTGGAATACTGTCAGAAAATATCTCTGAATCTGCTCCTGTTATTGACCATGTTACCTGTTGTGCATGATTAAAAATCAGTGTTGACTGACTGTGCTATTATAAGCATTTATTATTGCATCAAAATTGACATAATGACCTATTTTGCATCTTTTTTTTTCTGTTTTTTGTCTGTACATTTGACAGCTTTGCTGCCTTGTTCTCATCTTAAATAACCAATGAATGTTCTATTAACACAGATGACTAAGCGGGCATCGTTCTATCACAGGTAAACTGTTTGGGGAGGCTCACAGGTGAGTTCTTGTTATGTGTAGAATTATACAAGGGGCCTTGGTTTTCAATTGTGCTGATGGACAAACTTTGGATTGTGGTTCACTTGGGTCATTTTTCTTTTATTTATTTTTTTTTTGTTCATTCTTTCATGCCTGGTTAGAGACCAGTGGATAAATGAAAGTCCAATAGGAAAATATGGACCTAAAGAACGGTTGATGTCCATAGTACTGTTTCTGGACAACTGTGCTTAGATTGCATACACACAAATTGCCATTTGAAGCTGCTCAACTTTCAAATAATTAAGATGGTGGGGCAGTTTTATAAAAGAAGGTCCCAGATTTGGGTAGTTTATTTGGCAAATAATAACAAAATAGATTCAAGAAATGAAGTAAAATGTTTGCATTTTCTTTCAGCAGAACGGAATCTATTTAGTTTATTTAGCAAATTTGCTGTTCTAGATAGAAACTACCATTGATGGTGCTTCTTTTGCCAAGAGCACCAAATTTTCATATAGTACTATTGAGAAATATTTGAGTTTTTTTTTTATCTCTCAGTAGGTAGTTGTAGTTAGACTGATCTTTGTTATGGAATACAAAAGTGTCCAATATTTGTGGTTAAAGCACAGAGCTGGGATATAATATGTTCGTATTTAACAATTGGTTTTCCTCTATTTCTAATGACAACATCGTCTTCTTCCACAGCATTGAGTCGCATTTAAACCTGGTTTTGGTTTTATAAATTGCACAGAGCATTGTTATCCCTCCATTCAGTCTCTGCGTTAAAGCACTGCACACATAGATGTTTCCTTTTGTGTAAATTTATTTAATTGTTCTGGATCCATTTCCAACGACAACATGGCTCTCAATACAAAGTACACCAGTTTTGAGATGTTTTTAATTTGGAGGATGGTCGGAATCAGACTGATCAGTCGAACAAAACCAATATGGATTCTTGGTTAAAGCACCAGGGTTGTACACACAAAAGTAAGGTACCTTTGTACGCCTGCCTTTGTCCCCGATTCTTATTTCTTTTAATGCCCAATTGGATTCATTCATCCAAATGGTGTACTTAACTTTTTAGTGGTTTAGGCTCTAAACTGTGCCTGGCAAACATTGGCGATTGTTCGCCTTTGTGCCATTGTGGCTTTTTGGCCACCTGTCCCAATACAAGAAGTTCTACCTGGCGATGTTTGTTGACTCGTGCTGCGTCAGCGGCTCCCTTCACATTGGTAATGACTAACTTGGTTCTGAAACGGTGTCGTGTGGCTGTGAGGTAGAAGGATCAGTTTTTTGTGGAGAGAGAGGTCCTACTGTGCCTTAGATATATAGACTTGTACATGTACTTCTGCTTGGTGATTTTAGTTGGCTTGTGCTGCTTCAGTGGCTCTATAATCACGTTGATCAAGCTCAGCTTGGTTGTAGAACTGTGTATCCTATTGTGAACCTATTGCAAAAGTGGAGTTTAATTGTTAGCAACTTCTTGACCAGTTCAGAACTTATTAAATGAAGTTATGTGAACTTAACTTGTGCTGCTAGGAACTTCTTTTCTTTGCTTTGTTCTGCCATTTTGTGTGTCTGACAAAAAGTCAGCAATTCTGTTTACCATGATCGATATCATGATTATATTTGTTTTAACTTGAGGGGAGTTAGAAGTAGCATTGTAAATTGGTAATTGCTCCAAAATGTAGTTTGTCAAATTGATAGAGTTATGTTTACATGCTTATGTAAGGCTATGTTTGATTGTGAATACTTAGCAGTGCCAAACAAAGTTTACAAAAAATTAAATTTTGAATGATGTTTCTTGAGGTTGTCATGCATTAGCCAGCCAGAAAGAAATGTCTCCTAAATACCTTTATATTGGTTATATAAAGAGGGATCTAAGGCCAAAGCTTGAGGAATTTGAAATTCTTTAACATGATGTCACTGCTTTTGTCTTTCTTATTTATCTATTTTCATTCTGTGAGTCATAATCCCAATGACATTAGAAATTATTGCATGTGTTATCTCAAGCAGAAAAATATGTGTGGATTTTACTGCATAAATTGCTTTTAGGAAGATTTTAATTGATACCCCGTTAAGGAAATGTACCTGTTAAAATGATTTGAATCCTTAAGGGAATGTCATTAAAATGGAATGATAATGATAAATCAAAAAAAAATTATTTTCAGTTGTTTGATCATAATATCTCAAGTCACCTTTCTTGGTAAAGAAATATATATTTTAAGAATGTGGAATGATTGGCCAGTCTGATAGCAGAAATTACAGGAAGTTATGATCAAATGCATTGCTTATGGGTTTATTTTAATTGCTATTTAGAAACTAACTGAATTCAGACTTGTGGCAGGTAACTGTCTGTTTGTCAGTCACTGCCTAATGATTTATAAGGAGTAGTCACAGTATACATTAATACCATGTCTCTAGTCCAGGTAGGTTGAAAATCTCGTGGGACTCTTTGGTTACGATTAGCTCTCCACAGGCTGAAGTTCTAATCTTCTCGTTGTTCCACTCACTGCCAATGTACATGGGGGTAAGTCATACTGTGATATATTCATGATATTACTTTCTGAAACCTTGTGCATGTTTTCATACAGGTTTTTACAGGTTATTTACAGATCAAGTAGAACTTTTTTTCTTGTGGTTAAAGTCATGTCCAGTTAGAATGGCTGTTCTTGGTGAATTTATCGTAATAAGATGGCTGGCTAAGAAAGGTTGTTTGACATATAACAATCTATGTTGGTGAGACTTAAGACCGAGTTTACATAGTATTTAAATATTGGAATTGAGCTGTGAAATTATAAATCATGTAACTGTTAATACGAAACCGAAAGGAAAAAAAAAACACAGAGAAAAGCCTATTTAAGCTGTGTAGAAATGGGACTTGGAACACTGTTCAGAGTGAGAATAATATACTACTAGTAGACCTAAACAATATAAGTGGAATTGACCTTTCAGACTAAAATCCTTCTTTGAAAAATTAAAGAAAAAAAAAAAGAGAAAGAGACAGAAATATCCTGAAACATCCCGCTGACTGGAGACGGCACTGATAACACTACCCTGTTATTACCAGATTCCACAGTCAATGCTGCCAGCTAAAATGACAGCCATATTTGGAACGCTCGCTCACTGCAGATGTCCCCATGTCACTTCCTTCCTGGAGGCAGACACTTGTTTCTGCGTCACGAGATGATGATGGTTGCTCTAAACCATCATGCTAACATGTTTCTTTTTACAGGTTGCAAAAAAAGAAATTACAGTCATTAATCTTTTGTGTGTGGTTTTGGCATTGTTGGCAAAAGAATATCACCTAGAGATTTAATTCATGGTCAATAATTAATGATGTAGTGGTGCCATAGAATTCATATACCTTGCCACCGCTCTATAGCTTGAATAAGTGCTTACCTCAAATATTCAAGAAAGAAGTTTATCTTCAGTTAGTATATTAACATTATTATTTTTTTAAATTTATTTATTTTTTTATTTTTTTATTCGAGCAAATTTCTGTGCCTCAAAGGGTCCATGTGATGTGAAGCATAATGAATATGTGTAGCATTGGCAAACCTGTTGTCTTCATTAAGCAGTTGTTAAGGGTTAGATATAGATAATCTGTCCTGTAATTTTTGTCACGAATAGAAATATTTGATGATGGAACACCCAAGATTTAAATTGCAATCAAAGTTGATCGATATTTGACATCAGTCTGTGAATGCAGCAGGGTAGATTAGTATCTGATACATTCACAGCATATTTAATAATATGTTGAAGTGACGTAGAAAATGGTGTCACCAAAACCACAAGTGTCACTGGTCTGTAGTGCTGTCAGTGTCACCCGCTGTCAAGGTGACCCTCCAGGCCCTCTCTGGCAGAAGACAGATGGACTGAACTGTCACATGATGTGTCAGTAACTTCTGTCACCTGCTCCGTCTGTGTGATTAACACAATACAGCCACATTAAGGAGCTGTGATAGGTGTGACAAGAGGCATTCAATTATAATGTCAGGATGTTCTCTTGGCCTTAGATTAGATTGTATGTGGCCTGACGGACCTGAAGCCTTTTTTCACAAATAAATGAACTTAAGCAAAAAAGAAATGGCGTAAAATTTTAGACCCTAATTTTGTCCTCTTTGACTTGAGATAAATCACTGATAGTAGATTGAAAAGGAAATATTGAATGTGCTTGTTTTTTTACAATAAAAGACATGGATTGTTTTAACCATTCCTTGCAGCCAATTTTCATGCTTAAGTGTCTGTGTGTAGCAGACCCCAGACATTTGTATATAGTTTATGCCTTTACCACACTCTCAAATTATCATTGCTTGGTCACAGTTATTATTATGAAAGTGTGTTCCCAACACAAATAATTACCTTTCCTTTTCGCAAAACCATCTCTAACATAAAGTTTGCTGAGTTCATGTAGCATTTATATAACATATATATACAAACACATTTGTGGCATAATTACACACAGCCCCATTCAACCGGACCCAGGCTTAACCTTATTGACAAGTCCATTTAAACCCGCCTTTAACATCTTCAATAAATGTCAAATTCTTAACGAGAGTCTTTAACAAAAGAAAAAGCGACATGAGATTCCGTAATAACAATAGATAAGCAACACCGTAATGCATAATATTTTAGTGTAATTAGGGTGTATAAAAACATTACGTATTAAAGCCTTATAAAACCATGTCAAACTCAGTTCATCCATGGCATCAAGGCTTTAATCGTGTCGATAGGTCCTTTTAAAAAGATTGTGTTTTGACACTAGAACAAAGCAACGGCAGAATAAGCAAGATGGTTTACCTAAGGTCTGCCATGAATGTGATGTGTTTGTTTTCTCGTCCTGGTGAGTCTTTTGTCACCTGGTCCAGTAGCCAGGTGTCTGGGGGTGTTTTCTTTAGGGTTGTGACAGTTATGATAGGTATACAGAACCTGCTGTTGTCATTAGGTTTGTGTGTCGCGTGAATATCGCGAGGCAGTTTGAAAAAAGTGATCGGAGGATTTTACGTGTAGAAGAAATGTGGTGGTGATGAAAGTTGCTGGATTTTAAAGGATGGAGATATGGGAATGTTTTCCGTACAAAGAGATGATTGTTATCTGATTTAAGGAATAATGTGAGACAATATGAAAGCCTGGAAGGCTGACATTGAGGAATCAGGTAGTTTTCAATGCTCTCCACTGGAGAAACTGTGAATTGATTATATCTAAGGGAGTTGTTGGCAGTTCCTAGAACTTGGGGCAAATTACACTTTTCATTGACTAAAAGAAAAGACAAGTTTGGACAAATGTGTCACCATTTTGTGGGGTACTCAGAATAGTGGTCTTTATTTCATACACTTTTGCACGGAAACTACTGCATTTGATAGTGGTTTTAGCTTCACACGCCTACTTACAGGAGATATACGATACAGAAAAAGTAACATTCCCTCCCCAACCAAGATAGCAGACAATTTCAGCTTGTTTGAATGGAAGATATTGGATAGTTAAGGACTAATGTCTGCCTAATAGCCTGCTGCGGCCACTGCTGTTTTCACATATTTTTCCTGTCAACAGAGACGGTTGGAGCACGTGAATTCCATCCAGAAACACAGGAACTCAAAGCTTATCTCTAATCGGAAGAAACAAGCAGGGAATTGCAGAACACGAGAGAAAATTTTTTTTTTTTTTTTTTTTTTTTTTTTGGTTTTGATTGCTCTACGTTGGATGTGGCAAACAACAGAAAACACAAATAGAACTAAAGGAATGTTTTAGTGCAAGTAAATTAATTTCCTTTTTTTTTTTTTCATATAAGCCTAGAATGGAAACTGATATATGAAAAAAGCCCATTATCTTGTATTGATTATATATGATGATCATCATTATAGGAATATCTGAAATCATTAAGAGAAAATTCTGAGTGAATCTGAACAACAAATTAGTGTGAACTAGTACTGTGATTCAAATCTGTGAAAGATTTAAGACCCCAAGTGCCAACTCTAAACAGGAAAGAAAAAAAAGAGAGAGAGAAATTGGAAAAATCTGTACAGAAGTCAACACTGTGCTGTCCTGGGCACTACAGCCACAATGACAGCAACCGAGAAACAACCAAGATTCCGATTCTTTGGCGGAAGCTTCAGACAATTTGTCCAAAAGAGAAAAAAATATGGCTATGCTTCTCGTACATGTCCGCAGCATGACAGCGAGTGGCTCGTGTACGATAACGTCATTTGGAGCGACATGTGGATGACACGGTTATCAGTAAGTAGCGCCTGTATGGTGAACATATGAGGTAATTAATCAATAATTGGAAGATAGGAGGAGCAATCTATCCATTAGTATATCAGTGTGGTTACCCTTTGGAGTCTTTTGTGTGTGTTCCTGTGGGGGAAGGGGGGGGGGGGTGTTAAAGATTTCCCCTGCTGTTCCAGTCTCTGACTAAATAACATTGTCTAAATGGCATTGATCTCATGCCTGTTATGCTGGGCTTATGATGACTTGGAGAAAACATTTTTTGCTAATTTCTGCAAATATTTCGTTGCTGACTTTCAAATACTGTTAAAGCCCCAACTTTGAAAGGAATAAGAGAGGACAAGTACTAGTATGTCATCCAAGCTGCTGTAAACAAGGTGTAACAGGGGCTTGTCAGTTACATATCTGATCTTTCAAAGCGACACCATAGATATGATGGCACCTTACAAGGCTCGATCATGTTTCCATAATCACAGTTGATAACTTCCTTAATATGCGTTATTGACTTTATATGACATGTGATAACATGGTTACCAGTAAATGACACCTGGGGACGAGATGAATAAGTAATATAAGTAATATAAGGGACATTATCAGTGATGCCTCAATAAGGTATGTAATCAGTAATGAGAATGAGGAGGTGTAGTGATAAATAGGGAACTGATTAAATATATATCAACTAGAGAGAACTCCTCAGGAGCAGACCTCTAAAATATATCACTTAAAGGTATGACACTAAATGATAAAAATGAAGAAAAAAAGTTGAGTTTGACATTGAGATTAAGACACATTGCCTGGCGTGCATGCCCCCAAATGAGAAATTAAAGTAGATGAACAATCAAGAAATATTTTTGATTGATGCAAATTGCCTAAGCACAGAATACAACCAAATGATAAATTAAAAACCCTTATTGTCTTATATTATCTTAAGATAACGCTTTATTTCTCACTGAATTATATATAAATTTCCTCTTGTCACAGGTCTGTCCCCCATGGTCCTTACACAAGAGTGGAGTTTAATATGTTTATGGACCCACCTTTAGATTATGTCAATACATTTATTTATATAATGTCTTTAAACGGTGCCCTCTGCATGTTTGGACTTGTCGTTACCGCTGCGCAGCGTGTGTGACCAGCTGCTGGAGATTTTAGTCAAATTAATTTAAATATTTGATATTAATTATGATTCCTGTATCATTCTGATTGGATGGTACTATTTTAAAAAATCAGCTTTTGGGGTTGGGACTGAAATGTAGCTCAAATTGGTAAAAATAACTGTTTGGTGGTCATTTGTATTCTCCCTTTGTTTTGATTTGTAGAGTGAGCCAAGTTGCCATGACCAAAAACTTTCCTTTTTCCCCCTCCTTATCACAGTGTGCTTGTAAAATCAAAGTGTCCTTTAGAAAGTTGCATTTATCTCGTCAATTCCTTTAATCCAGCAACTGAGGAATCCTTTGAAATGGGTTGATTGGGACATTATGGGGGATCAGCACTTGTTTGTGTAAGTTACGATAACGTGATAGTGCACACACGGTGGCCCATGTTTGCTCATGTCTGGTGGAGGTTCAGGACGGCTAGGGAGACTACGGTAGTTAGTCCATGAATTCAAACAACGTGGATAATTTTCCTCTCCAAAATGTCTTGTTAGTTATACTAAAAAAAAATTGGTTCAAAAGTTTTGGAAAGTTATTTGGCTGAGCATCAGAAAGTAAATGGTTGCAAGTGCTTGTAACGTGATAAATCGTGATGAAGAAAAAGAGAGGTGTTTGAAAACTTGAAGTAATTACTGTAATGTCTCTCGAGGAGAACATCCAGGTCTTATCAGTTGGTTAGCGTGTGGGAAGAAGACCGTGTGATATATTAACAGGGGTATAGTGAGAACTGCTGTTTGAGTTTTACATCATTCACAAGATACAGTACTTAGAGGTATTCCTGATTATACCTTAGACATCTGAATTAGAGACAAATCTTGAAAGTGTTTGAACCAAACTTCCATTCTGATGGAGTTCAGGATCAAAGAATACAAAACTAAGGGATACAGGATTGAAGCAAATTTAAAAGGTAAAAGTTGAATTTAGTTTTTAAAGTGGAGACAGCTCAGTCTTAGGTCATATAATTTTAATGTAAATAGTTGATATCGGAGAAGAATGGGTCCTGTTTGAACAGGGAATGATAGTTAAAGGTTTGAATTTGGGTGTTTGCTGCAAGGTTGAGGTGTAGTTGTTTACAGGTATGGTGGGAATTCCAATCTGTACCTCAGTCATGCAATGAATGTGTTACCTTTACAGGTGTAGCCTGGAAATTGACTCATTAATACTGGGGCCTGTTTTACACAGAGTTTTAGACCAAATGTTGTTTTTTTACTTTAAGACCAAAACTTTTGAGCTATTTTGAGCCAGGATGAAAAGTAGGAACCCATTTAAATGAAATATTGTTCTATAGCAAGAAAAGGATGGCTTCTGTTTGAGACTAACAGTTACATTTTTCTATTCGTCTACTGCCAGTTTATCCAGAGCTTAAGTAAAATAAAATTTTGTTCTAATATTTTAGACCAAAATTCCACCTAAATTTCTTTTGTGAAATGGATCCCTGATTACAGAAGCTAATTTGAAAAATATTCAGTAGGTTTTATTACCAAGCTTTAATTAGGATTTTAAAAAAATAAGGATTTAAAACTGAGGGTATCCAAGAAATAATTTAAGATGCTTAAGGATAAATTTTGCAGAATTACAACATTAGAACTGGAGGTATGTATTGAATTATTTATTATACTAATTAACTTTGAAAAGACCTTATACTATATCATATTATTGAGAAGGTTGCACTGAAGAGGTCAGAAGGATAGATAGGTAAATAGATATTAGTAAACTCGACATAAGGAACAGATGCTTCTTATGTGTGCACCATTTTTCTTTTGAGAAGCAGTACTTCCCAAAACATACGGTATGGACATATTTCATCATCAGGTTGAAACTGCTGAGGGTATTAATACCTTGCCGTGTGAAACAGGTTCCACTGTGAACAAAATGGGAATATTTTTTGATTTGTTTATTTTGAAAATCATTTCTAATCATTTCTGAGTGTTGTGACTGCCAGCTCACATGTGATGTGATGCAGACACCTTGTAGACAAATAAATGAGAAAAGAGGGAAATGAAAAGAATAAATAAATAGGTAGGAAGATAGGATGATGGGGAGGCATTACAACCTGCGTGTTCTTTCACAAGGAAGGTTATATACTGCAGGAAATTGGATCATTTGTTTCTTTCATTAATGACTTTGGTGAAGACGATAAGTTTGAAGATCACGGCATTGTTACACAAAAGAAAATTTGTGTGGTGTTGGGCATCAAAGGACTCCTTAAAAGCTCAGTTTGATGTGACTGCAGATGTTTGTTGCCGTGGGTAATAAGAATGTTGCCACTCACCTTGGGAGTCGGGAGGCGAGATATAACTGTGTGTCTTACGGCTTCTTCGACGTAGGTATTACAGGCAAATTTGTTTCCGAGATGACGTCTTTTGGTAAGAAGGCGGGTGGTAGATTCATGGTAATGGGAACATAATTTGATTTCTCTGCTGATGGTGATTATGGAGTTGGCATGGAGATGCTGGGCTCTTGTATAACATCAGTCGTCACTGAGGAATCTGATAATTTGCAGGTTGGTAAATATTTGAAAGGCTGAGATTACTTTTCAGTATTTTTTAAATTTTTTCATTACTAATATTATGTTTTTTACTTCAGCTTTGTAACTTTTTTTTTTTTTTTGGTGTTTTTTTACAGTGTCGGTGATAAATTGTGGAAAAGAGGTTAATTAATTAATTATTATTGTTTTTGCATTTTGGTGTCAGTGAGTTGTCTTCATTTGGGAGAGCTTAGAAAATCAGAAGAGAGGAAGAAACAGTGTAATGGTCATTACATAGGTCTTGTACAAGACAGGTTAAAAAGTAGGTTAGGTGTAATTGTAAATCTTAATACAAGCTGTAGCAATAAGAACAGAATTTCATTAAACAAAAGAAAAAGCATGTGTAAGAAGAGAGGTTGGATGCCACTCTGATTTTGTTACAAAATTTAGGAGAGTGATATTGTTTGACTATTTTGTTACTCGACATATAAATTGGCATTCCTCTGGCAGAGGGGATATTTCTGAAGTGCATGCCTTTCATGGTTTCGTGTTGTTGGGATGACTGTCAGGTGTGGTATCGTATGTTCAAGGGAATTTTTTCCATAATATCATTGGACATTTGAAGCTGGTAAGAGTAAATTTGTTTTATTATGGCATGTTATTATGAGTTGTTACATTTGTTCAAATTCTTTTCCATTTTTTTAAAGACATAATGATATGGTATAAGGTCTGTTTCACTCATATGTTGTCAGGGATGCGTTTAATTAAGGTGCTGTCAGACAAAGATACAACTGGACCAATTTATATCTAAATGTTGTCACTAAATAACTTGACAACTGAGTCAGTTTAGAGCCTGTCTGAATCATTCAAATTTTTTATATGAATTGTGTTAAGAATTAACTTAAATCTAAAGGCAGGTTCACAATGGATCTAATTAAGTCAGGAAATCAAGACCATCACTAGATGGCCAGCTCTCAAAGAAACCCCTTAGCACTCTAAGGGGTTTCTTTGAAATCAAGACCATCACTGGATGGCCAGCTCTCAAAGAAGCCCCTAAGATTGCTAATTCTCATTTTCAGCAGCCTGGTTATCCGGTGACACCAGTTAGACCAGATTTCGGTCTGAGTTTGTCTGGTGTGAACACACCAAGTAAAGTGCATCATTGTATCTTCAAGTTGTTAACTCGGTTCCTAGATATTGCCTGTTCCACCTGGAGAATTAATTAAACCTCTCAGTCACTGGCCAGCTGGGAAGAACTAATTAAACCCCTCCATCAATAGCTGGCAGTGTTACACAGTGACAAATGACTTGACATTTCAATATTGTTTGATTCCTTACAGTGGCATGTGTTGTATAACTGACCGTTGAGATTGTGCTGCAGAGGAGCTCTTGAAATTTGGTTGTCAAGGCTCAGTTCACACGTTTTTCCATTTTATTTTTGCTAGCCAGGTGCCTTGTGTTCTTCTTGATCTAGTCTCTCCTATAATTTTGAAAATAAGGGGCGGGGGGGGGGGGTGCTCTTCATAATCTGATTTCCCATGTGACTTTGTGTTTATTTTTTCCTTTGTCCAGTCTGATCCGGTTGATTCTGAACTATTCTCCCACAGTGCTGGTGCTAAAGTATTTTTACTTACAACTGAATGCTGCAGAACAAACTCTATTTTGAGTATGTGAACAGGTCCAAGACTTCAGATGTTCCTCCACTTTTAGATTTTCTGAAAACAAGATGAAAAATAAGGAGGAAGTGTTTTCATTTAACTCTGACTTTTATTGTGAAATGTTAGCAGAGTAACATCAGTTAGCCCGTGACCTTTGTCTCTTTAGAAAAGGAAAAAAAGACAACTACAAAACAAGGTAATTTGTCATGAGCAGATATCAGTACCCGAGAGATATAAAGGACTGATTGTGCTGTCTTCAGAAATATTACAAACTTTTGATGTTGTCGTAGCATGCATGGAACAGTGGATTTCAGCGTTTGTCTGCTTTGAGAGTCTGTAATAAGTTTGTAAGGTCACATTGTACAAGCTGATGACTCGTATTGGGGACAAAAGAATATCTTCTGTGAATTGTCAAGGTGAAATTAGCACCTAGTGAAATATAGGGATGTACATGGTTGTACACGTTAACTTACATATAGGCACATAGAATGGTTGTAGGTCGTGATTTGAATTCAGGGACATTTCTCCTGTAGAGTGATTTCAGTAGGTGATACTTGCAGCTTATTTTTTTGTATGAATTAATTTATTATTGTTGCTATTGTTGTTATTATAATTTTTATTATTTAGTGAATTTCATATTTTCAGAGTTTTACTCATAGGTATCTCAACTTCAGATTTCTTATTCAGATATTTTTATTATTATTTAATATATTATTATTTCTGTTGACACTTCAGCATTGACATGCATTGATGTATCCTCATCTAAATGGGTTATTTTGTGAATCTTTTGCTATTGGCTAATTTTTATTTATTATTTTTTTTCAACAGCAAGGTAAAAATCCCATGCTCAATAGACCTCTCCCAGCAACACCCATGGAGGACAGAAAGACCCCCAAGAACAAGGAAGGTCAAAGGTCAAGCTTGGCAAGTGAAGGCCAAAGGTCAAGGTCAAGTCTGGCCAGTGAAGGTCAAAGGTCAAGGTCGAGTTGGTCCAGCGAAGGACAGAGGTCGAGTTATGCCTCTTCAAGCAGTGACAGTGCTAGTCTTGCACCAAATTACACAGCTCATGTGAATGGAACAGTTAAACAAAATGTATACAACACACGTTATCAGAATGACAGCCCTTTTCGATATAGCAATTGTCAGAATGGAGCAGCTGGAACTTATGCAGTTGGGCCCTCTGGATCCACAGGCTTGCCATTAAGGTAGGGTGATTTTGAGTGTGGCTGATTTTTTTTTCTGTGAAGAGTCGTTCGTTACCTGCCAAAAAACAGAATCAGTTTGATGGCTACATAGCCAAGTTATCAGCCTTTGTTATGGAGCTGACATGTGTTATTGTTTATTCTTTTTTACTTCTCATTATAGAGCAAAGCGTTTTAAAAGGAAAAAGGTTTTCTTTGAAGATATCCATGCACCAGTTGAGAAGGAGTGTCTACAGTCAGCTGGTTTGAAAACTAGGAGAGTAATCTGAAATCTGTTAGCAATAATCCTTCCTCTCCCACCATCAACTGGTCTGCCAAAAAGACATTATATCATTACACACGCTTATAAAACACAAATATCTACAAGATATACTTAAAAACTAAGGTATGGGCTCTAGGCTCAGCAGATGCCAAAAAAAAAAAAAAAGGCTGTGAGATATGTGAAGTAGGCTAGTAATACAGGAGCTCTCTCAACAAAAGGGTTGTACAATAACTGTGCAAATCCATCCAATAAAGTAGAAATTTGTCAAGAGAAAGAGAGAGGTGCCAGTTTTGAATAGCTGTCTGCTGAGCAAGCAGAGTCCTGTTACAATGGTAACTTAAGCCAGTGTCAACTCAGAGATAGCAGGACCTGTGTGTGTGTGTGTTTGTGTATGTGTGTGTGTGTGTGTGTGTAGGAAGGGGAGGGCCGGTGCTAAAGGTGTGGTCACCTTAAGAATTTTAAACAGCTTTCTGAACCAATGATCAAAAAAAAATAAGAAGAAGAAGAACAGTATACAGATCTCACTCCCTTCAAAAATTATTAGATAAAAGATTTTTTAATAAATATGTATTAAATATATATCATCCCAAGCTCAGCACATTGTCCACGTGAACAAATGTAATAATAGATTTTTCTTTTATGTTTTTTTATTTTTGGCACGTCATCTTGCATACATTTATAAAATATAAGCCTGATCTGGGAGCCGTCTGATAAATACAGACAAAAAAAAAAAAATCAAAAAAATGCCTCAAGTTCTTTCAGGTGACAAAGAAGGTATAATACAAAGTAATTGTTTACACAGGGAAATCCCTTTCTTTCCACAAGTCTGGTTATATTTATACTTGAGGATAAAGTAAATCCATATTCAATTAGGACAGTTAGGTAAACAGGTTGACTATTTTGGAGGACTTCTGGAGTAAATTACACTTCAGTGTCTACAGACCATTTCAGACTGATTTTAGGCCTAAAGATTACGGTAGTTATTCCACGAATTTGAAAGAAACGATTTAAAATGGTGATACAATCAGATGTTTTGAAAAAGCTATAGATTTGTGTAAGAGAGTAATTGGCGAAAAATGATGAAAAAATAATGTTATATTATGAAAATGAAAAGTTACCATACTCGGGGGATATTTTAGGAATTAGATTGTTTGATTCACACAGATATATGCGTGGGTGGAAAATGGGGAAGACCCCACTCTACCACATAACTGTAAATACCTGACTTTACTTTTCACCCAATTTTCAGTCCAAAGTAGTTCTCTTGTGAACAGACTTGATTTGTTGAGCAGAATATCAAGTAGACACTATTTTGTATGTTTGTGCCACCTTTTAAGACAGATAGTTACGGAAGCTTACCATCAATCTTAACATGGGGAAAAAAAGAGAACACCAAATTTGTTATCCCCAGGTGAAATTTCCACACCTTCATGTAGCGTGATTTTTTTTCAAAATTACCATTTTAAATTGATAATTTTAGAGTTAAACTGCAAACTTCTAACTTTTTTTCTGAAATATCTGTCTGCCTTTTTAAACACATTTGTTCCATACCATTAGAAAAGTATTTTATGGAGTAATTGGATTATACTGGCTGATACTGAAAAGGCAAAATTCAACACCTTGGATGTGGGGTTTTTTCAAAGATGTGTAAGCCTATAAGGCTATATACATTAACATTTTCATTTAATTACACCTGAGAGATTTGCACTATTAGAATTTGAATGATGCTCTCTGTGGGAGTTTTTGACAGACTTATGAGCCTCTGCCTACAGCCCATTAGTATGTGCAGGTAAATATATGTCTCAGCAAGCAGCCATCTTTAGATTTTTTTTTTTTTTTTTTATGATTTTACAAGAAGTTTCAAGCCCATTCAAGTATAAAAAGAGATGAAGTCATTTCACTAGTGAATGTGGAAAATGTGGAAAATGTAAATTGCAAAAATTGATTTACTTGAATAGTAAATATAAATCAAAGTTACCACATCACTGAATTCAGAAAAAAAGGAATAATCATACTTACAGAGGGTCATACTTAACACGTACCCATTTTTCTTCCTATATTCTGTTTGAGCTCAGCAGGTATTAAGGAAGTGGCACTTTTTTTTTTAGATAGACTGTGTGGTGTTGTTATTTAAAGTCTTTATAAACCTTGAAATAATTCACTTAAACTGAAAGATAATTATAAAAGATGTAATAGAAGAGATGTCAGAGATAAGAAATTCATGATGAGTAGGGAAAGTATGAATGGAGAAGTTAGGCTTTAAGGAAATAAAGCAGGTAAAAATGTAAAAGACTATTGTGAAAATGCTAATTAAATTTTTAAAAAAATTAAAATAACAGAAAAAGAGTGATCATCTTTTATGGATAATTGAATTCTCAATTCATTCAGAAGATAACCCATTTGTTGTTGATAAAAATGATACATTCAGTGAAATATTGGAAAGTAATACCCTCAATTAAGAGACATGTTTGCTACACAAGGTCATAAAAAATCGGGTGTATGTTTACTGAAGATAGTGGACCAGCTGATACTGTGACAGCAAGGAATGCTGATTAATGTGTTGTCTGCTGTATCTGCACTCAGTTGTGACCCTTTTCAGACCACCATTTGACACACTGACCGGTTGTGATTTTGCCTTTAAAATGCCGCCCCCCCTCCAAAAAAAAAAAAAAAAGAATATCTAAATTGCTATGAATGCCTTCCATAAACTGCCCTTTTTAGTTTAAATTTCTCAGTTCACTTGATTGAATATTCCTTGACATGCTGAACAGCAATTGCCTTGATTGCAATTTGGGTTGTGCCAGACTTGGTGTACCAAAGGTACCTGTGTAAACATGGTTTGGGGTTCATCTGTATGCAGCCTGTTCATCCCATAGTTAATAAAAAGTACTGTTTATGTCAGACGTGAGGGATAAATATAGCTCTTTGGAAAAAATATTGCCCCATGTGAAGTTTTGTGGTTCAGTTTATATGTTGGGTGTCAGACACA
This sequence comes from Lingula anatina, assembly GCF_001039355.2. The sequence goes on along the minus strand of NW_019774836.1, from coordinate 216,950 downwards.
CCACCTGTTTGTTTATATAGTTTAGATGATGAAAAAATATATAGGCCATGTTTCATCAATATTTTAAGCTCCAAAAAATAGGTAATTTGTGATTTTTTTATGAAGACAAGCAAAAATTTCACATTCTTTTAAAAGCTCATCTTATACATATAAGATTAGACCACAGAAGGAAAGAATGGGGTTTGTAAATAAATTAGGTAACATGCCAATACCAAAATGTCATTAAAAATCCATTAAGACAATATTATCATCTTGTATTGACATAATTCAGTTAACTAAGTACACAAGTAACTGAGACAGAAGCAATGTTCAAACAACTCTTTCCTTTGGTGAAACTAGCAGAGAAATTGGTTTAATTAAGGAGAAATAATATAAGAACAGAGAGGTTCATGTATCTATCTAATTACTCTCTCTATATATATTATCAATTAAGCGCCTATTAGGTCTGTTCAAGAAGCAGTTTAAGGTGTTGTTGTGAGTAGCCAGTAAGTGGAAAACGCACACTGGCAGTGGACTGAAAAATCAATACACTTCAACAGAAGACACATCTAAAGATGGAAAGAGGGACGGCCTAAATATGTGGTGTCGTTAATGGATTCTTGACAAGATTTCCCCTCAGAGACGTCTGGTTTAGTTTCCAAGAAATTAGTTCTGGGAAATAAGACATTCAGTGGCCTGATCAACGCAGCATGATAAATGACCGCAAGTTGACTGTCGAAAACCAAAAACCGATTTAGTGAACACACACAGGAGACCTGTGAAGAAGTGGGTTTGTACTGGATTTGTGGTCACAGACAATTGCAACTAACTGACAGGAAAACACTTGTACTCTCGTCTGCCATGGGAATTTTTTTTTTTTTAACATAGAAAATTACCACAGATTGGAGACAGGAATGGGGAAGCAAATAAAGTCATTAAAATATCATCAAAAACATATCAATATATGCTTTGAAATGGTTTGTGGTGTTGGTGCATTTATTTGTGGTACAGCGAAAATATTGTAAGAGACATTTGAGATGAGGACTGTGGAAGATCAGGTAGTCCATGCAGAATGGGAAATACATTGACGAACATTCAACTACTTAATTGTTATCGTATACTTTCAAAAACACTTGAAGAATTTTTGAAAGAAGAAAAAATAAAGCCAACAGATCGAATGAAAAAGAGTCACCCTTTTCTAGGGAAACCATTCAATTCCATTCCATGGCTAGTATTATGAATAATTGACTGAGAGAGTGAAGACATTTACAATACTTGAAAGATCTGTGAGAAATTATTAACGTGTGTGCAGACGCCTCATTACTGCCTGCCTCATTAGGCAATCTACAAGCTTGACAAGGCCCTGATTGATGTTCTGACTGGGTGATACATCTTAAAAGTGTAATTATTTCTCAGAAAATTAATGCCCAGTGGGAGAGTCAGCCAGGCAGGAAGGTGAGAGGGTATGTAGTGGGACAGCAGACGGAGATCTGGACACACTCAGTTGGCTGACAGCAAAGCTTGACGGACCTTAATCACTGCGCAACATGTTTTAGAGTGACATTTCTTGAAGTTGATGTATTCCACCTAAAAAATTCAGAAGTCAAAAAAAGAGAGAGAGAGAAAATACATGGGCAGAAAAGTTGATACTCTAGATAATTTGTCAAGGAAATTTAGAATTGGAATTACTTTGGATGTTAGAAATGAGGTTACTGGTGATATGCCAGCCTTGATAGCAGCACAAATTGGATGATACATTTTACAATGGCCCTTCTGGAGAATAATTGGATCCCGGGATATAGAACACAGAGGTTTTAATTCTGGAGGGGAGACGACAATGGATTGATGTTCTGTTCAGGCTTAATTGGATGATTTATCTTTGAGATGAAATTTTCCAACTGCAATTCTCTCTAGGATAGTTTGCAATTAAACCTAACAGATTGGGCTTGGAGATTTCTGCTTAATTAGATCAGAAGCTGAATCGTAAGAGAAAGAAATTAATCAGCGATGCTGTGCCATAGTTTTGATTGAATGAGAACACTGAGAACTGGCATTTTGTGGCAAATGAAGTTTATGTAACGTCAGTCTTCTGATCAAGGTTTACATTGGAAATGACATTCACTTTCGAGGCAGAGAGATAGAGGGACATTTATTTTACCTTACAAAGGTGTAGAAGAATACTTTTCTGATAAGTGTATACATTATATGACTGTTGTTTAAAAAAAAGAAAGTTTCAGTGTGAAGAAACAGCTTTTGCTAACATTAAGAATTACAGCAACATTATTTTGTAGAAATTAGAGTAGTAGACCCAGTATTAATTTTCACGAGGATAAAGGAACAGACATGCATTCAAACCGAAACAAATCAAAGGCTGCCTGTAGAAACTGAAGCATGATTCGAATGGATATTCAATTTAATCCTAGAGAAGTGACATTTAATCAGAGATACTAGTGTGAGGAGAGTGAAAAACTATGGTAGAAGCTTAGCAGTAGTTATTCTTCGGACTGTAAACAAGGACTGACAGGAAGTTGAAATTCAGGAGAAGAATTTTAAAGACTGCTGTGACATGAAAGGAAATTAGAAACTGGAAATATTAGGGTTGTACAATACAGAAAGAGGTTGGACCATTAAACGGAGTTGGTTCTGGCGCATTCTTTCATCCAGACAACAGCAACACCAAAGGAATACACACGCACATCATACACATGAAGGGTTTGAGCTTTTGACCTTTTCTACACACTCTGGTTGCAGAATCTTGAACGGTACAGTATAGTACCAGCCATATTGTACAATTAACTTAAAGAAGTTTACAGGGAGATGGAATATCATTGAGACTAGCATCTTTCTTGTCCATGTTGTGAGGGATGTGTGGAGGAAACAGAGGGGAAAAAAACAGCAGTTTTGTCCTAACTAGTTTATGGCTGATCATATAAATACAGACGTCCATTGATATGCTGTGTTGCTTCAAGAACTGGTTGATTTTTATGTCATGAAGGAACGGGTTGAATCTCCAATTATATTACCACAGCAGGAAACCTATACAAAGTGTGATTGTCTCGAATTCATCAAATCAGAAGAACAGAAACAGAATTGCTAGAAACAAGATGGATCAGAGGCTGACAAACCACCTGTATATGAGTAAACCAGGTTGTATAATAAGAGAATAATTAGACTGGATTTATATCCTGTGTTACCTCGAATGTGGATTATGTTAAGAATTCTTGATTATATTGAACGGTCAGAAATCGTCTGAACAATCGCAATCAGAAAAATACACAGTGAAGAGAAAGACCTAGTGCCCCCCCTCTCTCTCTCTCTCTCTCTCCCGTATCCCCATGAGTTTATCAAGTGTTTTTAGAACAATACTACCAAGAAAAAAGATCAAGTGAAAAGGTAGCTTTGGTGCTCCTTCAACCCCCCCCCCCCCCTCCCCTTTTGGCCTTCTGTTTTTCCCTTTTTTGTCTGGGAAGAATAGATGAAATGTAGACTTAATCTACAGCCTACCAAAACACTAGACTCATCAGATAGATAGAATAATTTAAAAGGAAAGGATCATTTGCATTCAAGCCTCTACCGTCAGGCTGATCTATTAACAAAAAGCATCAGACAGACATTGATTTTACAATTATCTCTGAGAAATAGCCTGCTGGTAGATCTGTCTCTGACAGCTTTTGACTTAAAGACCACCATATTCCATTGGATTGCCATTCCCGTATTGTCGACACATTTCTACAGCAGTTAATCTGGGGCAGGTCGTAATAATTCATGAAAGACTAAAGAGCTGGGAACGCAGTCTCTATGTACTCTTCTATGTGTGTGTGTGTGTACTGTAAATTTTCTCCTGGAAGTCAGGACATTGATTTACCATTTCATACTGGGGTGATTTACAACAATTCGTCAGGAGTAAAGAGACAGAAGTCGAGCAGGCAAACACTTCAGTGGGCTAATTGAATACTTTACAAGCAGACATTCACTTCATCAATTGGGTTCTTCAGTAGGAGTTAATAGCAGGAAATCCTGATGTGGAGGGAGAAGGAGATATTGAACTATTGGGGCATCATTGGATTCCTGCTACTACAATAAGCTGTATTGAGCACTCTGTATTGTAAATTAATGATAAGCTGGAAGATTTTGCTGACTCAGAACCTCTTCCAGAACTTGGCCGCTACTAGCCTTTTTCAGTCTGATGTTTCAGTGACTGTGAATTTGAGTATTGATTTGGGATTACTTACCACTACTCCTACAACTGTATTTTCCCTATGAATGATTAAATTTGAATATCCAATAACTGTATAGTACGGGTGCTAGGAAAGGACATATTTAGATTCATTTGGAGTATTCTAAATGCTGAATATTTAGTGAGAGTTGCAGAAAAAAAAACTCCTTCTCACCAGGTATTTTAACACAGATTCTTTGACTGTGTTTCCAGCCACTGATGTAACAATTATGTCTCAGAAACTGCCAAACCTCAGCATTTCCTGCAGATTTTCTGGCAGATGTAACATTTTCAGAAGATATTACAGCAGGCACCAAATGAGACGAGGTTACACCATAGTTTACATGGGATTATAAATAACATCGTGCACTTATTAGGATCCAGATATACACATGCACATAAATCAGCATAAAATGGCCGCCATAGGGAAAACCAATTGATTGCGTTATAGATAGACATGAAGTGGTGGAGAAGAATTCGCAAGTGGGTGAAGTGGAATCGTGGCCAAGGCGGTGCTGGGGGGGTTAGGTCTCAGAAACATGTCTACACTGGAGGATACTGTTATTATAATTATGTACACAGGTAGGGCAATGTTGAAGAGGGCGTTTGGTACATTTTGTGTATTTTTTGTCTTTATTTCCTTTTTTAGTGAATAAAAGTTTGAGCAAAAGGCACTGATGTGTCAAAAATTGAAAGGATAAGTTAAAGGTCGTCATAAATAACAAAATTCCTTTTACCTGTAAAAGTTTGCTGAGTAAAAGTGATAAAAATTTTCAATAGCAGACAGTTATTAATGTTGGTGTACTTTTTGGGTTTTCTACTTCCTGCACTATGCAAGGCAGTAGAAAAATGCTCTAGATATCAGTCAGGATGGGATATGAGTTAAGAGGAATCGAGACTTTTACCAATGCGGTTGTCAGTGTAACTGTGTGTGTATGGGTGGATGGTCTAGACATTTGGGTAAATTTGAGTAATTGTTGTTTATAATATGACCTTTCATGTTTGAATGCATTAAGACAACATCTCCATGTGCAAATAAGCCATTAATTTCAACCTGCATGCTAGATGTAGATAGTCTCTTTGACTTCCAATTACAAGAGTACATTTTTGAGGTAAACTTTACAGTTTGGCTGGTTAATTTGTAGATTCTCTCTCTCTCTCTCTCTCTCTCTCTCTCTCTCTCTCTCTCTCATGAATCTACAAATTTTGACAACCAGTTCCATATCAATTTATAAGTGTACTAAAATGTAATGCTTTAGTCCCCTTAACACTAATGTCACATTATGCAGGCCCGTAGCGGGGGAGGAGGAGGGGGTCGAAAGAACTGCCCCTTTTGCGTGGAAAAGGTCCACTCTGGGTAAATTTTGATCTAGGTACATGAAGTTTTTATGGGAAAAGGTCCACCTTTTCAAAAAAAAAAGAACCCCCCTTTTGAAATTGCTGGCTATCGGCCTGTTATGCCATGAAGATATCTAAGGCACTGATCAGATATGGGTATGTCAAGTACAGGCATTTCTAATTATGTTGTACTTTTAAATATGGTAGTTGCTCGATGAATTTGAATTGTATGAATTGATAGTTTTCTTCCTAATAAATTCTTTGTTACTAATACCTTATTTGTTGATTCAAAAGTTTTGACTAGTTACTACACCTGGCTTTGAATCAGAATATACATATTTTGTGAGTGTTTAAAAATGATAAATCTTGAATTTAAGCTTAAACATTAGCCAAAAAAAAAGTGAGGCATTTGAAAAATTTAAGTCATTACCATACTCAAAATGTCTAGACAGTGGCAAGTTTTGTTTATCACCAAGCATGTGACCTGAGTGTGTGAAGAGGTCACGAGAGGTTAACATGAAAGTTGAACAACACAGCCATGTCTCTGTACAACATCCCCCGACAGCTTCTGTTTGACTCCGGCAAATACCAAGTTTAAACAGTGGGAATAAGAATACCTAGTAGAGTTTGTGAATTTTTTCGATGAGGTCAGGATTATTCCTAACCAGTAGCTGTCTTGGTGACTGCTTTATGAGGTTGCTTATTATAAGCTCATGTACACAACCCAAATGGAACAGATGTTCAAGGCTTACTTTATAGTATATATATATATATATATATATATATATGGACAGTTTGTTGATTTTAGCCATTATAAACATCATTATTTTTACGTAGATTGACATTGTAAGAGACCACCAGCATGACAAGACGATTGTATTTTTAAATGTTATATGCAGAAGCTGGAGAGAATTATTTTATTTCAATTAAGGCTTTTGAACTTTCACTTGTTTTGCAGGTACGATTCTTTGAGGAGGTTACAGCAGCAGGCAGAAGCCGGACATGAAGATGAAACACTAAAGATGGCGCCATGGTACCAGGCAGGAATTCCAAGGTATTTGATGGCTTGGCTATTATGAATGTTGATATTGATACTGTATTGGTTCTATTTTTGCAGGTAAAATTTGGTAAATTTGTTCAATTGCTAGCCACTGTTTTTAGAATCTTATAATCTGATGATAGAAACAGCCAGAAGGACTAAGTGCTATACAGCTTTTTTTTTATGAACTGTCCACTGTTGTAATCTTTCCTACCTCAATATACAATCTTCTTTATTGCAGGGAGATAGCCTTGGAAATTCTACACCACGAGGACATAGGCTCGTTCATCATTCGTGACAGTACCACACACGCAGGGTGCTACGCGCTCTCAGTAAAAGTTCCAAAGTTCGACAACCCAACTGGCATTGCGCACTATTTAATTCAGCGAACACAAACTGGAGTTCGACTGAAGGTATGTATGAAATACCATGGCTGGACTGACAGCAATGTCCGACTCCTGACTTGTGTCATAGAGGTCACCACTTGACCCTTTCTCTTTCAACCAGTTGTTGTGTCTTCAGGTAACATACTTTATTTCCCCCCCCCCCCCCCCCCCCCCCAGTCTTTCTTCACCCAGATGTGCAAATGAGTGTTCAAACTTGCTGTATTCTTGGATACAACCCAGGTTAAGGGGGAATGGGTCACTCTCATTTGTTGCTTCTTTCAGAAGAGGCTGTTTATTATATCTCCTCACTGTTGGATCCTTCTTGAGGTTCAGATCAGGGATGAGATTTTTTTCTGGCAACCAGTCTTGAAGTGTTTCCTTTTCTTTTTGCTTCACAACATCATATTACTTGTTGTTATTTACATGGCTTGCTCTTCTGTTGGTTTGTACATTCACTCTTGGTGCCTTTTTGCCTTATGCTTATTCACTAGATCATTAAGATGAGTTTTGCCACTTAAGCTTATTCTATTCAAATTTTGCAGGGTCTGCACATGTTTGCTTTTGGTTTTAGTGAGTTTGAAGTAAACAGAAATACTATGGATGCACATTAAGAAAAGAAAACAATATCAGATAATTATTTACCAAAACATAAGCACCATATCCCTGTATGCCAGAGACCAGCTGGCAGCCTTTACCAGATAAATGCCAGAAGTCCAACTCACACTGAGAGCTTCAAGCTGAGCTGTTGGTGTTGCCTGGTTGGGGTCTTGAGCTCCCCCTAGCGTGTTAGTACCACCTTCACAAAAGAACTTAGCTGAAAATCGGAAATGAGATGATAAAAGGCTTTTTTTATTGTCCCCTACAACCTTCTTCCCCGCGTGTCCCACACAGCCCCCCCCCCCCCCTCAAGTTAAAGTCTGATGAAACTGAGCAGCAAGTAGAGCTTCTAGCCTTGAAAAGTTGCCCCACAGTATGCACCCAATACCAGGCATTTTAGTTGATGCTTGGAGAATGGGTTCCTCGGAGCTTTTTAACTATTTATGTTGTATAATAAAAAAAATGAATCAATAAATGAAATGCCCCCTTGGAGAGTAATATTTTGTTCCAATTTCACTCTGGGGAGAATAGTGAAGATCGACTATTTGAACCCAGAACTTTTAACAGAATCCTGTATATTCTCTGGACATTAAAATAATCATGATAAAACAGTTGCATTAAAAAAAATTGGTGCCAGTTGTAAGCTGACAAACCTTGTCCTAAACACAGAAATAAATCCAAACATATTGTATTTTTCCAAAACCTATTTTTTGCCATTCTAGGAAAGATATGTTGTAGTTTGCTCCATAGTGTAGTTTTTACCAGACTCACTTGACAAAGTTGCATGGTTGTAATTTTAACTTTAAAATGTACACGTAGTATTCACTCCCCTCTCTTGTATCATTCTAGTAACATTAATTCTTGCATGATAGTTTAGGTGTTTTATAATATCAATACCATCAAACCTGTGAAATAAGTGTTATCACACAGACATTTCTATTGATTATAGTTTAGTCAATAACGTAACAAAGAGAGTATATTGGGAATGAGTAGAGCATGTTGTCTAGCATTGATTGGCACTGCATTAGTATTATAGTATTATTTGCATGCCTTTGCCTTAGTATTGCATTTCAGTTATTCAATTTTAGTTCACGGTTGATTTACGTCTTTTCACCCTTTTACCGACTTATTGATTAATTTATTAGAATACAATTAACTGCATTATAACACTTGGTTATTTAATTTATTCATATTATATTATATTATATGTATATCCTCTCTTTTTTCTCTGTTCTTTCTATTATAGGGGCTAGATAAGGAGTGGTCCAATTTGCACGCTCTCGTTACTCATCTCTCTATCATGCCAGAAATGCTTCCATGCACGTTACGACGGGGCAAACGGTGTACGCCAAACCCTTCTTACGTCGAAAATGAACATGTCTCATGTGCATGAAAACATGCGCATTCACACGACTGAGTTGGATACACTTCATTATCAATATTATTAGCCTCTACATCCCATGTGGAAAAAAAATTAGAATATGTTTGTGTTCTTGATAAAAACGTGCACACATGCACATGTCAACGTGATTGAAATGGAGCGGGGTAAATTTCATACTTGTGGTGGTTTTGGTGATGAGACTTCAATCTTCCATGTTACTGCATGAGTGGTGGATTAGATAGAAATTTTATGTTTCCCAGAGGTAGAATTCTACAATACAGTGGATACAAAGTGAAAAACAAATTCTCTTTCACAGGGAGGATGGTCCATAAACAATCAAAAGTGGATATAAGACAAAATGAAAAAAAAAAAGATTTATTTTCTGCAATGCGGAAAATTCATATTAAACAATCAAAACATTTTTTTCATGATGATCTCAGTTTGATTCACTTCAAACACTGATGTATTTTTTTTTTTAATTTTATGGACACCGTGCATGACATATATATTTCCACAGAGACTGTGTGAATTTCTTTTTCGTTACAATGATTTTTTTTTTTTTTTTTTTTTTTTTTTTTTTTTTTTTTTTGTCAACCATTTATGAAATGGCATCTGCAGTAACTGCCGCTTGTCTTTTCCCCAGGGGCTAGAAAAACAATGGAACAACATTACGTCTCTTGTGGTGCACTTAAGCGTCATGAAGGAAATGCTGCCGTGCACTTTGAAAATGCCTCGGAATTCAAATAATCCGTCATTCACGGAGATGGACAAAGAAGGAGAGGAAGACAGCAAGACGGAAGACCCAGACTATCACCGACTGACAGATTTTCACACTGTTATGGCAGAATTGACAATATAACTGCTTTAAAAAAATGTGTGCAAAAGTTATGGATACAGAAGAGAAAGTGATAAATATGGAACTTTTCAGGCTCTTAGCAGACTAATGTTTTCAGACACAGCTGAGTTTGCTGATGACATAAGTGCTTTAATTACATGAGGACGGGATGTCCCGTTTGTAAAGCCAAAATGGAGACTTGTGATAGCCGTAGTTGAGGCTGCTCAAATGCTTTCAAATGTATGGAATCATGACCATGTAGATGCTTGGTAGAATGTTAGTGGAGAAAAAGTCAGATTGTGATAGACTGTGAGCTTTTCAAATAATTTTTTTCCGATGTGCATGGGGAATGTTATCATGAACACTTTTTAGAAGTGAATGTTCTGATTTGATTACAAAAAGAGTTCTAAGATACTGGTTTCATAGGAAGAAGGCAGTGGTACACGGCTATAAATAATGATGCTGCAGATTCCAGCATCCCATCAAGTTGATGGTGACAGCCTTATTTCTGTTGAAGATTACTTTTTTAAGTCCTGCTGTCCAGCAGAGTTCCACAAGGCATTGTGAAAAGTGTATCGCAAAGAGAAAAAAAAGTGCAACTACAAGTTTGACTGTTGAATGTGATAAAGATGCAGTGCTGCGCATTGCCAGCTTGATTGTATACAAAAAACAAGCTAGTGTAAATATGAACTTTCTTATTGAAGGGGTGCTGAGACTTTAGTAGAAAATCGTAGCCACTTTTATGCAGAAATGCAAAGGAGAAAACATATATATATATGCATCATAGTGTTTGCATATGTTATTTACTAGTGTGTTATTTGCCTTTTGTATAATACAAGGTCTCGTTTTTCCAAAAGTACAAACTAGGTCCAAGGCTGATCTTGGTTTTCAAACTGAAGTATGAAGTCTGACAGGAGGCTGGGTGAAATTGCAGAAAAACACTGAATGATTCGAGCAAATCTTGCTTAAAGTTGTAGCTATTTTTGTTGTTCTTTTGTGAAATCATCCAGGGTCTTTGCATTGCAAGTGGGAATGCTATACACAGGTTGATCAAGGGCACAAAGATTTAAAAAAATACATTTATTTATTTATTTATTTATTTATTATTATTTTTTGCCTCATTTCACACTTGAAAATAATAAATTCAAGAAGGACAATTTCACCTTAAAATATAAGACACAGGGATGGACAATTCACAAATTTGTCTCATTAAGAGTGTCATAAGTTTAATACTATTGGGGGGGAGGGGTTATAAACCAGATCCTCACTGTTATATTCATTTGGGGGGCAGGTGAAGCTAAAATTTTCAGTCTTTAAGTCAAGATCAGCCTAGGAACTGATTTGGTTAAATGGGCTCCTAAGCCATTCTTTTTTATTTTATCATAGGTGCCTGTGGTATTACATAAACATATAAATATATATCCCTGTGTTTATCATTGTAAAATATATATGGAGACAACGGGCATGTCCGCAACAAGACTTAACTAAGAAGACCTGAAATGGACTAACTGACACCCCCACATAGGTCATTTAACTTAGGATTTTCATGTTAGAAGCCCAGTGGAAGACCATTTGTGATCTGGTCATCTGGTGATGTCATTTGGACTATTCCTGGTCAAAGTTTTGTCGGGTTGTGAAAATGGCTGTAGTTGAAACAGATATCGCAGTTTGATAGTCACATAACTTCATGTGGGTAAAGATTATAAGCATTCTTGTATGAATACATGTGCATGAAGTACACAAAGTTGGAGTTTTACAGACCTTGTATTTGTATCATTTTGTTAGCAAAGCAGCTTTAAACAAAAAAAAAAATCAAAATTCCCTTTGTTGAAATGACTACAGGGTTAGAAGTATTTGTGAAAACAGTTCCGTGTGTGATATCAAAGTCGCATAATTCATTTTATTCTCCTTATATCAGTTTCTCTAATTCTCTTTCACCAGTTCTTCTCTCACCTATAAATTTCACAGAACTTTATTCCAAACACTGGTTAAATTCATATAGTAATATAATTATTTTGAAATAGAATGGTGAAGAGGTCATTGGTACCTAACATGCTCATAGGAGAGTCCAACAGTGCTCTGAAATTTATGCTGGTTCTTTGGTCCGGATGATAATCACGTTGTATTAATTGGAAGTCATTTGTTATTGTCAGATCCAAGAAAGAAAAATGTACAACTGAGAATGGGATTTCTTTTTGTGACGACTGTTTTTGCCTATTGTTATCCATTGCCTTATTTCTGTTGCTATTGCTCATGTAGTTGTGACAAAAAGTTGCAAACAACAACAGGCTTGCTCAATTATGTGTATTCGGGAATGGCATGAGAAATGTCGTCATTTGTTAAGATCTGTTTTATGAACATTAAGAACAATTGTTGACTGGAAAAACAAATTAAGTTGGGAATTTATGGTAAATTTGTGTAAAATCGTTAAAAATATTTGTGCAAATTTCCTGTTTTGATTCATTTCCTAAAATTTGTTTTAGATACAAAGGTAATACTATTGTACAGAGGTATATCTTTTATTATTTATTTGTTGGTTCATTTCTTTGCTTATTTTGAAAAAAATCAAAATGTACGTTTTGAACATGAGTTGTACTTGTACTCGTTTCTAATGCAATGTACATTGTAGCTTGAAATAAAGTCTTCAGTACTTGTTTAAGGATCAAAAAGGAAGGCTTCATTTTCAACAAGTAAAAGCACAACTTTCTTTTACAAAATAATTATAATATTTGAAAAGTGAGAAAACACTCTGAGGACAGTGTTCCTTCTACAGACAGCTATTAGTAAAAAAGCTTCAGTCTTTTTTGTCTGTTTTTAGTTTTAAGTTTGAAAAATAAAGATTTTCTTATAAAAACTGAACATGTTAGTACAAAATGATACATACTTTTTTTGGACGGGTGCAGAATAATTTTGATCATTTATCTGATGAAAAAATGCAGACAGTATTTTTCTCAGATTTTTCATGAGAGAATTGTGCTTAGTTTGAGTGATGGAGCAAGAAATTGGGGAAACTGTTAGCACTCACCAGATTCCAACCAAATAGACAGAAAATATTTTAAAAATGATTCTTTGTTGGTACAATCTGAATCTTGTCCAAACTCGTTATTTTTGTGACTACTTTGAAGTGATATATCTTAATAAGATAGTTGGAAGAGATGTGTTTGAAATTTTAAGAGTAATATCCAAAGCCATGTTTGTTAAAGCTTCGGAGTGCTGTAGGCCACTGTGTAAGCTTTTTGATAAATAAAAGATTGAAAACAGAATTTAATGTGTCATCTGCGATTTATTAAGCACGAAAATTCATGCGTTAGCACTCCTACTGACGTTTCTGATATATACTGGCTATGCTAGCATGAATTTTTCGTGCTACAATTTATCGTAATTTCTAAAGATAAAAAGTTTATAAAATCTATTCCATTCCAATTCTATAAAAATTATTTTTATTTGTCATCAGCAGTGAAACTTTTATTCCTGATGGTCACAGTTTGAATGAGATCTGGTGAAAGGCACGTTCAGACTTGAGATGAACCTGCTCTTATTAATATCTCCTTGGCATGTGATGCAGTTAAAGCACACCCTTTGGGAGAAAAACTATACAAGATATTAGAGCGCCAATGAAGAGGACATATTTCAAGGCCTCAGACAACTCGATTATTGGCAAATCTTTGAAGCTGAACGCATATTATGCATCTATTGTGAAGCTGTGTAAATGCAGCACAATTGATATCAATCTCACCTACCACAATTCATATCAGTCTCACCTATCACAATTTATATCAATCTGACCTACCAGAATTTGTACTAAATCACACCCGTAGAGAAAAATGGTGGGTTTAGGACTTTTCAAATAGCAAAACGAAAAAGCACATTTCCCTTTGCCAGTAAGGTTTACCCTTTCCTAACCTTTATACTGAATCTAATTTTCGCCATGCACGCTCGCGAGTGAAATCTACATTTTATCTCCATTACGGAACGGTGGAACGGATTTTAAGGTCTGAATTGGGAATGATTTGTAGCCTTGAAGGATATGTAGACAATATGACTTGGAAATTTTCCAGTGCATTTTTAAATCAAATTGTCAGTTGTCCAGTGCTTTTGCCCAGGTATTGTTGGTTATATATCTTTTTTTTTTTTTTTTTTTTTTTTTTTTTTTCAGTTCTTTTTCATTCCCAGATTTGTGTTTGTTGGGTAATGTGATCCAGGTTAAACACACACTGTACTTGGGATTGATTATGATGATTTTATACTTTTTCACACCAGTTCCTGCAACTGGTAGATAAGACCATTCAATTATTATTTTTGTTGTTGTTGATGATCAATGACAAAAATAGTTCATTGGTTCATTCAAGTTTTATTTACATTTAAAATTCATTCAAGAGTAAATGTTTCACAACTATATCAATGTGAACTGACAGGTATCATTACATCTATTACAATACAATAGAGGTCGCTGTATATGACCAAGACAAGGTAATGTACACTGGTAATACAGTTTTACTCATATGTAGTCTCATTTCATCAGAAATATAGAGGTCGCTGTATATGACCAAGACAAGATAATGTACGCTGGTAATACAGTTTTACTCATATGTAGTCTCATTTCATCAGAAATATAGAGGTCGCTGTATATGACCAAGGCAAAATAATGTACACTGGTAATACAGTTTTACTCATATGTAGTCTCATTTCATCAGAAATATAGTCTCTTGCCATGATATATGTAGGCTTGCAATAAGCCACCGAACTTTTCATACAGTTCCATACAACATATAATGCACATTGAACTTTACTTACTGTTCCATACAACATATAATGCACATTGAACTTTACATACAGTCCCATTCAACATATAATCCACAATGCCTCCTGATACATGTAGATGTTGCCGCGTTGTAAATACGGGGCCACAACAAAATTGAAAAACAATATTTACCAAATTTACCAACTTTTCCATGTACAAACCAAAAAAGCAGACTATGTTTTCTAAAAAAAATCTAGTAAAGTCTTTCACATGCATGATTTTACAGATATATCCTGAATCAAACTATATACAGTTAATAAATTTCAACTTCATAGATCATGTGTTATGCTGTTTTGCAACTGACAAACATGTTGAATTCTAAAACATAAGCAAAACAAACTAGGTATATTGTGTCTAAAGGGATCCGAAAAGTTAATTCTGCCCTTAATTCGCCAAACCTTGCCTCAACATTTCACCCAAATTGGTAACATTTAAGCGTTGCTCTGCAACAAACTAACAAAGTGCGGGAGTAAAGATGGTCACGCCTCTGTTTCTTTGTCTGCAGATACTTGTTTTTGTTTATTATGTTTGGCTACAGGAGTGTCGCGTGTCGTTGATTTTTCTTTCTTACCACATAGCTTAACGTTGGCAAGTGTGTACAAATAGGGGTTGATAGCGGAGTTGAACGGCATCACGAACACGGCTACCCAGTTTGACACTTGTGGTGCAATTGGCACGTTGGCCATACTTAGAAACCCTAACAATACCACCGGCCCCCAGCATACAAAATCTGTTAGTAAAATAATGGACACTTTTTTCAAAAAAGTAACTTCATCAAAACCCTCACGTCCAGACTGCTGTTGAGTCTCAAAGGCGGTTTTTATTATGCATATGTATGCCCCTGCCACGTAGACAAAAGCGAAAAGAGTGGTGAATAAAAACATGGCGTACGCGTACTCGCGTCCACCAAAGTATACTCTGCTTATAGTAAAGGGTAAACATACAGAATTATGACCATAGAATTTCTCAAAATATCCATTTTCGAAACAAGGAATGATACTTGCGATAAAGCAAAAGGCCCATCCAACTGTCACTAAAACGGACGCGCTTTTCATTCCTATTTTTCGAAACGACATACAGAACACAATGGCTATCATTCTGTCTGTTGTAATCAAAACTAATATCAACATAGACATCAATGTTGAAAGCATTGTAAGGAACCCCGCAGTCTTGCATAACACACTATCTGTCCAGCCTTCGGAATGAACAAAATACTCCCCACGGTAGAGGGTGTCAACCGAGGCGATAATGATCAAATATACACCCATTAGAAAATCTGAAACTGAGAGGTTAACTATGAAAAATATTGGAGGGGTAATTTTGTATTCACGTAGTCTGTTCACAAAAACAAAAAGGTTCCCAACCAAACTAAGAATACCCATAACCCAGACAGAGACTTGTAAGAACTTGTCGTAAAGCAGATCGGAGCATGACGAAAATTCGTCAGGTTTAGGTAAACATTCGTCTACTTTCCCAACAGTGAGACAACAGATTCCAAACCTGTCTGTTATTAATGTTTTAGCTGAAAAATTTACGAAAACTTCCATTTCGACAAACATGCCCTCATTCCCAGACATATCAACTTTATCCAATTTGGGCAAACCCTGAAAAGCACCATCCTTTATCGTGGATATTTTGTTGAAACTTATATTCAGATTTTTTAACGAGTCTAAGCCTTTAAATGTATGTGCATGAATGGTCTTAATATGAAGCCTACTAAGATCCAAAGCACATAGGGCTGAAACACCATCAAATGTGCCGGGGAAAATTCTAGATAATGGGTTTCCACTTAGCAACAAGGTTTTCAAATTCAACAAACCTTTCAAGGCATTTGCTTGCAAAGAAGACAATTTGTTACCCCGTAGGTCCAACTCTAACAGGTTATTTAAATTAATGAATGCCATGATAGGAATGATATCGATTTCGTTTGAACTGATATTAAGTTTCACAAGAAAATGATGACTCGCAAACGTTTTGTTTGTTAAATGAAGTTTGTTGTCCCCAAAAGCAAGGCCTCTGGTGAATGGCGATAATTTCGGTACCTTGGATGCATTTCCTCCCGTGCAGTCTACGTAATACCCACTACAGACACAGTTCGTGGGGCATGTCTTTATGTCACAGAACCTTTCGTCGTCATCAGAAAATTTGCAGTTGACCACACCATTGCATACCTCGCTCTGGTGCAGACATTGCCGTTCTCCTTTACACCTGAAACCACCAGGACATGTGTAATTAGCACAACCATACTCGTCCTCTCCTCTTGGACAATCTTTCTCCCCGTCGCACACCTGTCGAAGTGGGACACAATACGAGCCAGGGCACTTGTACATGTGTGGACACTGAAAACTAGCGCAGTTTTGTAAATGTTCAAATCCTCTGCATGTTTGAAATCGTTCGTGCTTGATTTTGTCGTGAACGCAAGCCAGTTGTCGATCAATACAACGAACATGTTCATGCGTGCATCTCATTTCATTAGTCTTTGAGCAATAAGGCAGAGATACAGGGAGTGACCAAGCACCAGCTTGGCAATTTAAGGACATGCGCTTAATAACTGGAATCATTGAAAGTGACTCATCCTCTTGTGTCACACCAAAGCAATCTGGATAGCGATCGTCCACATTTTGAGGAGCTAAACATTTGCCAGAGTAACACTTTTCACAGGGGCACAAAATTTGGGGAATTTCGTCGGATCCGTCTAAGCAGTCTTTAAAAAAGTTGCACTTGTCTTTCTCGTCGATACATTCCCCATTCTGGCATCTGTACTGCCCTGTTTTACACGGCGGATAAATACAAAAATTCTCGTCATCGGTTCCATTAGGACAGTCGTTGACATGATTACATACTTTACTAATTGGGATGCATGTGCCATCAGAACAACTGAAAGTGTGTTGTCCACACGTACAATTCTTCTCATCTTCCCCTTCAGCGCAGTCTGAGGTCCCATCACACACATTAACACTAGATATACAGCTGCCATCTTCACATCCAAACTGGTGTTGTGAACAGTTGAAAAAGNAGTGTGGAAAAATTCAAACCCCCGGGGGGGCATTTTCCCCCCCCCCCCCCCCCCCCCCCCCCCCCGGAGGCTACGGCCCTGTGAACAACATATAATATACATATTTAGGGACTCTTTTTAGCCAACAAATCTGTCGAAAATCATGTTAAGAAAAGTTCAAATATTTTGAAAGTGTTGCGTACTTGGACAAAAATCGAGATGCGCCCCTTGTCGCGAAGAAGCAAATTGTGGAGTTTGCCTTATTTTTAAGTATGCTGTCACTTTCTATGAACATCTACAGGATACTTTCAACAAAATCCCTAACCATGACATCAAGTTGCTGATGGGTGACATTAAAGCAGAAATTGATAAAGATCTGACTGGAGTTGACAAACTATTGGATCACATGGCTCAGCACAAAAAACACACGTCAGTGGCGAAAGACTGCTCCTTTTCTGCAATATGAACAATATGGCGATATCCAACACCTTTTTTGCGCACAAAGATATTCACAAGAATACCTGGCGATCACCAGACGGAGTGACAAACAACGACATTGATTACATTTATATCAGTCAAAGATGGAAACCATTGATTTTGGACGTAAGGGCATGCAGAGGTGCAGACGTGGGATCCGATCACCATGTAGTGCGTGCACTATTCAGGCTGAAACTGAAGAGACTAAAGAAAGCGAAAAAGATCCAACATTCGACATCTTAAAATTAAAAGATCCAGACTTTGTCAAAGCCTATCAACTACAACTTCACAACAGATTCCAAGCTTTACAAGAAACAAGCGATATCACAGAAGAAACAGCAAAAGCAATCAAGGCACTAAATAACAACAAGGCAGCTGGTATGGATGAAATCACAGGAGAGATGCTCAGACACGGTGGAGACAGTATGAGGGCAACACTCACTAAGCTTCTTTTAAAACTTCTTGTTAAAACAACTGTTGGAGAAGACAAAAGGTACCGAATGAATGGTTGCCATGCATGGTAGTGAAATTGCCGAAAAAGGGCGATTTGTCAGACTGCAACCAATGGCGTGGAATCACCTTATTATCCATCCCATTTAAAGTCCTGACTAGGATCCTCCTACAGAGGTTGAGAAATGCAGTCGTGAGACTCCGAGAGGAACAGGCAGGATTCAAAGAAGGAGGATCGTTTATCGAACATATTTTCACCCTACGTAACATCTTGGAACAATGCATAGAACATCAATACCCTCTAGCTGTGAACTTTGTTGACTTTAAAAAGGCATTTGGCAGCATTCACAGACAGTCATTGTGGCAGGTAGCAGAGTTATACATAGTCCCAGTAGTACTACCAACTGTACTTTACGCTAGCGAAACATGGAAAAGCACTGTGAAAGTGGACAAAAGATTGGATGTTTTTAATCAGAGGTGCCTACGTCGAATAATGAAGATCTCATACAGAGCCCATATCACCAATGAAGAAGTGATAAGAAAGGCAAAGTCAAGACCATTGCATGGAACAGTCACCATTCATCTGATAAAATTGGCAGGACACATCATTCGACTACCAGCTGAGAGGCATGCAAAAACGGCTATGACTTGGGTACCACCAGTAGGCAAGCGCAAACGAGGTAGACCAAGGATAACCTGGAGGAGAACCTTCCAGAATGATCTGCAAAGAGGCAACATCAGGTGGGAGGAGATAGAGAAGGCCGCTGCCAACCGGACAAGTTGGAAAAAGTTTGCCCCCCTATGTCCTACGTTGAACAGGAGGAACTAAGTCTAAGTATTGTTGTGGGGCTTCAGTAAATCATAGAGCCCGCGTCGCTGAAGTTATATTTGGATTTATAAGCAAGACCGTATTAGGTGTCAGAGGAACCCTATCAAAGACTGAAGAACATGTTATGTGTTAGCAGCGGACTTGAGCAATAATTTTATATAGAGCATTTGGGCAGACAAATTAACTGGCAATATAAGTAAATAAATATTTCTCTCCTATTCTATCTTGACTGCTTGATTATTGATATTGTGAAAAAAAAAATATTTTCTTCAAATCTTGTGCTTCTGCCCACAGTAGCCTACAAAATAAATGAAATAGTATCTATCTATCAATCATCCCAATTGTAATTTTAAGGTCCACTGAAGGCATGTGATAAACTGAGTCATTTACATATTATGTTTATATGATCAGTCGGCATATTATCATTCACCTTGCTTCAGTCTTGAATAAATATTTATCATTCTCTATATATGTGTGCCTGGGGCAAATGCATATCTTAAATCTGATAAGTAGAAACTCTCACTTGTTAACTTTTGCATTAAATTAGTATTTAACACCCAAACCCAATATAGAGATGCAATTGATGTCACAAGCATGTAATTAAAAATATTGACTGCACAGATTGCTAACTGTGTTTAATTATTTTAGGGTCCCACATGAAGAAGCTTGTAGGCCCTATAAAAGTTTCAATCTCCTGGAGCCATGAATAATTAAAAATAATTCATCGTTTAACCCCCAAAAAGAACATACGTTACTATCACAATACAAAACGTCCAACTCTAAAACGTTCTACTCGCTTTGAAAATTCAATCATCACTGGCTTTGTTCATTAATTTATCTCCTACAAATATAACGTTGCTAAAAATTATAATAATCTTCTGTATAGAGTAGTTAACTGATTTTGAGCGACTTTAGTTTGCTTGTCACATACTATTTTAAAAATGGGGAAAATACCAGCATCATTTTTATTTACCTTCATGATCCAAACATTGTATCAGAAATGTCAAACTATCATTGGAGCCACAATATTTTGTTTGGTCAGCAAAAGAAAATATTGAATCTCTTGCACACAAGTACTTGAACAAAATGAAACATTTTGACATTTCTTCTAAGGAACATTACTAGTATAAGCCATGACGCAAAGCCCATTGAGATACAGTTTAAATATTTATAAAAACGTCCTTACGCCATGTCTTATTTACCACTAAAAGAAAAGTTTGGCGTAGTCAAACGAGATTTTATGGCGATAACAATCTCCAGAGCTTATTTAAGTACATGCGCATTCTACACATGCTCAATTCTACCGTAGAGGGGTGGTCTCAATTGAGGCACATCTTGCTACTTATATCATGGGACGTCACTGCCTGACCCATTTTGCGCTCGATTCATTCTGTTGACGCGCACAATACATTTAAGCTACAAGTTGCTTATCTTGAATAACAGCTTCATAGTGGGGCTTTGCAACCCCACAAACGAAATTTGTGCAAAATTGTTTGAAAATAATAACGTTTGCTGACTCGTCATACATGTATCATCATTTTTAAGGATGAGTCTTATTTAATATTTGATATATAATTTTTATCCTAAGGCCATAACATTTATTGTAGGCAACAATTTTCTACATTGTTATTATTGTTAAAATTATTAGGATATTGAGTTTATATAATAATCACGAACAATCGATAGTCTTTGTTGCCTTCTAACTTGTTATGAATGGGACTATGAAAGTTTGCGGTACACTGGGATGGAGGAGACATAAAAATATATAGGAACGCGGCCTAAAAATGAAAATTAAATGGCAAGGAACATACGTTACCGTACGTTGTTGGAACATACGTTCCCATATAGGACTCTGCGCAATGTTAAAGACATGGAAAAAATTAAAATTTGAATTTCAGTTGAGACAGTCGTGGATTTTTCTTCTATACACATATATGTTTTGAAATATTGAATACAATTTTGAATTCATTCATTTTTATTTTTTGACACTTCAGCATGTGAAATGCACCTCTTTATTGGGTTTGGGTGTTAAATCAGTTGCTGCCAATGTGGCGTGCAGATAAGTTCCCTGTAGACAATGTGTATACACGCTGAATGCTTGGACTTAATAAACAGACTTTAGAGTTGGAACTGAACATGTGATGTTGTTGTTTTATTCACCTCCCATGCATCAGTGACAAGTGAAATTTAAGAAGAATCTGGGTAGGGAGGAACATAGACCCCTACATTTTGTTACAAAAAACATAACTCCTTCCTCTGTCATATTCACTAAAAACTCAAACTTTCAAAGAAATACTTCATACGTGCTTTTCTGTGAGAATAGGGAGATGTGTAGAACACCTTCCCAGATGGCCTGTCCAGCAGGGCTGCCAAGTGCCGTTGCTCTGTATTCCTCAGAACCTCCTGGAACTTTTCAAAAGCTTCTGGACCTCTGGTTTTCACCACGTCCAAGACGTGCCCTGCTTTGTCGTATCTTGTGGGAATAGACTGCAAATAAAAATTCAAAATTAGAGTGAAAAATTGTCAAATATAAAGTCACTTCACACAATTAGTAAATTCAAAACAAAATTGCAGTTTGAAAGTTATTGTATAACCACTTCAAATATTTATACAAAAGAAGAAAAAAGTAACACAAATACGACTTTATATACCTTTAATGCAGTTTCAAAAAGGGTCTTAAAATTGAAAATAGAAAATGCCGATTATTTGGCATTTTTTATCATTTCAAGTACAGACTTGATATGTAATATGGGATATTTTTTTTCCAAATTATTTTTCATCGGTTTTTTTTCCAATTTTGCTGACTGATAAATGAAAATAAGGATTAAAATCGTGTTTTAAGAGTGCGTCCATGAGAAAGCCAGACAGATCGGTCAGAAGGCGGCAAGGTGGGGGTCAGCAGATTTTAATAATTTTTGGTGTGATAAACCATCAACATAAAAGATATTGTGAGCCACTGGCTTTCTTATTTTGGATCATTAGTTTTAGAGATATGGGGGCAGATCTTTTATTGGCAATTTTTCCCAAAATATAGCATTTTAGCTCTTGAAAAGTTATAATTTTAAATATTCTTTTAAAAAAGCATGTACATCAAAAGGAATTATTTAGGTAAGCCACATGATATGTTAAGGAAAGACCTTTAATACCCAGTACAGATTTTTTGAAAAGGCACTGTCATGACCACACAAGGTTGATTCTAATAAGGCATGTTTTCCGTATGCTTGACCCCCTCCCCTTCTTTAAATGCACACAACTTCTTTTTTGCAGGTTGTATCTATATAATTTTGGTATGTGCTGATAGAAAAGGGTTGAAAAATAAATTTTGTGTAATAAAATCTGTGTTAAACCTTGTAAAATAAGAACTATAACAATTTTAAAAAGGGCCTAAAAACGAATATTTTTATACTACTTAAATGCTAAACTGTTTCTTCAACTAAATTAATAAGTCAAAACCATGTACAGGTCTGTGAATAGCCCTTAGAATAATTATGTTTGCCCTGCAGACGAACTTATTAAGCGAAAATACATTTTTTAATTTGTTTATGTTGTAGAAACTAAATGTAAAATAACGATGCTAACTCTGTGACCTATTTTCAACATGGCGGGTACTAGGGTTATCACTAGCAACTGTGGAGCAAAGCACTTTGCTTCACAGTGTTAAAACATAATAGTTTCTTAAATTTATGAAGAACACGCACTAGAGATGCTTAGGTACATCTCAGAAGGATTGGTGTGCACCAGAATATAACAAGAAATGACCATAGCAGCTGGTCGTCGAACCACTTCAGACTGTTAATGTCAGGCTTGGGTTCCTCAATATATCCATCTCATCGATTTAGCTTGGAAGTTTGTTGTAAGGTAAGTGTACTAGAATCAGATACACTAAAAACTCAAACCAGTTTAAATAATAAGTTTGAATATTATTCAGAAATATAAAGAATATAAGCAAATTTAAAAAACATACTGGTATTTCAATTCACAGAGTTTAACCTGATTTCTGTTTCATGGTAAACATGCATGCTGAAAAGAATTAACTTTGTATCTAACTTATGAAGTATATTTTTGCATTAAATTCTAGGGCTTTGTTACATGTGTTATCATAACACAAACAGTTAAGGACTATACTGAGCTTGAAGACAGTTTCATAAGAAATTTCTTACCCAGAATCAAAGGTATGTAACACACATTCAGTTTCAAGTTTTGGCATTTTAGGGGATGTTACTTGTGCCAGTTTTTTATATTTTAGTTTTATATTCACTATGCAGATTTATGTGTGTTTACAATGAAGTTGAAGTTAACCGCCTGTGCTTCAATTTTCAAGACTTACATATTACACAGGACACTTGTAACTAAAGGTACTTTAGTAAAATCAGGAAAACTTTGCGGTCCATTATGTTGTTCATGTTGCTTTGCAAGGGGGCGTGCCAGACAATTAAGCTGATTACAACAACTGAGCCCGAGTGTGATACTCCGCTGAGATAGATTGATCCTCCTACGATAGTTTCTATTCTGAACACAGTAAGTCTCTGTTGTTGTAAAGTATTTATTGATGTTATGTTTATTTTTCAGATTTTACATCCTAGGCCTGTATGTGAACCTTGACCTGGACAATCTAACAGACAACAATAGAAGTAATAAGTCACCTGAAATTGCACAGGCAAATTTATCAGATTCAGATGTGAGCACCAACTTTGTAATGCCTGGAACACTTCCAAGGAGAAGAAAAAAGGTTTACCTTTTTTCATTTGTTTCTTTTTCTATCATGAAATTCTGGTAGCTACACTCATGCGTATTTGATTTCCTTTTTTACACTTATGCAATATGTTTGATCAGAATATTATTTTGTAATTGTTGTTATACAGCAATTAACATGAGTTTAAATTATGTTTAATACATTTTCTTTTGACAGCCTGTCCTGCCATCTTCAGGTAGATGCAGTAGTGGATATCCTGGCAAACCTCTATTGGACTTGGAGGAGCCACCTTGGGACAATCCCCCATAACCAATGTGCATCTTAGGCTTGGCAATCTCAATCAGTTTTGTAGGAAAGGAGGATTGGTGCCACTGAATTGACAAATATTGACAATTGACAGTTCAGTCACACTAAACTATAGTGGCATGTTGCTTCAAGTTACCACACTTATTCTAAGATTGCTGAATTATCATTACTGTAGGAGACCCTGGATCTCTCAACCAGAAGAAGAAACTTGGGGATCAATCAGTTATAAGATTAAAATCTGTGGAACACTACCCATTACTGTTGTGTTCAGTATATGGAAAAGATGACCGTGATATTGGAACCTTGGAGATTCATAACTTGATTTCACTCCTGTAAAAAGTAACTGCTTTGTTCTTTTACTGTCCAATCGATAATATGAAAATAAAGTACTCCTCCTGTCATTGTATGTTGCTGACTATGTTTTAATTTTCTTTACAGAAAAAGAATATAGATATCAAGATATCACATGTATTTACAAAGCCTATGAATCATTTGAAAGGAAAAAGAATGGTTGAAAAATGCAATATAAATCATTTCAAGTGGATTAATTAGTGTTGCATTTGAGAAAACTGATAAAATGAGACAGTCATTCCCTTTTACCTTTAGAAAAATCATTTGTAAATTTTTTTCTCTATGGCTCCCTGAAAATAAGGTATATACACAATGCTGATGACACTGGATATGACACTGGATATGGGGGGGGGGGGGGGGGGGTTGGAGAAACTTGTCACTAGTAATTTTAATTTATTCAGAAGTGGTATGGCTCTATTTGAAAAGAATGTTTGAGCAATATGTATTACAGATCTCAAAATAAAAAATCTGCAAAAATGGGCCTCTTGATTATTTTGAGGAATTAGGGTAACTGTATTTTGGGACAGATTTGATGGCAGCCATTTTGTATTTATAAAAATTGGATAGATTTGCCCTTATCAAAGCATAGTTTGAATTCCTGGCTGTGAGTCTTTGATTAAATTTGATTATTGGAAGGTATTATCTCAAAATGTACTGATATCTTGATTTCGGCCGTTTGGTTTTCTGCTAAAATTGCTAAAGTTTGAGGCACTTTTTCAATATCTTCTGTTGTGTTTAACACACTTTTTGAATTTTGTATGATTAGACCAATATATGCTTAGGATCCCTATAAAATTTTATGGCTGTCAAGCCTGCAAAAAGAGAGATATGAATGCTTGAACATTGCTTGGTAGAAAAGTGAGTTTGGGGGGTGGGGTCATAAAAATGGGCGTGGCTCGTTAGTTTGTGGGTTAAACTGAAATTTAGTAACATATTCTCAATGGCAAATGGCTGGTTTAAATAGGTAAATTTTCAATTAATTTTAAAAAGTCATCAGTTTTGACATATTTGCTTATGAAGTGGCTTTATTGACTGAAGCTGAAATGCAAGCCAAATATGGCCAAAACATATAATATCATATTATAATTATATCCAATGATTGTTTTTGGGATTGTTGCCTTCAATCTTAATATCTCCTATATATGCAGCAATATTATGAATTTGGTTGAAATCTGTTGACCCCCACCTTGCCACCCTCTGACTGGTCTTATTATGGACACACACTTTAAAATAAACATTGTTTATCTCTTTGATGTCATTGTGACATCAGTTCATTAATTGAATTCGCCAGTGAAGCAAACTAAAACGCATTGCCTATTTTAAGTCAACCATTGAAAGCGATATTTTGGATCTCCATATTTTCCGAATTATCGTGTCTTGGCACAGCAACGGTCGCTGTTACACCTGACCTTATCTGGCTACTACCAGAGCTTTCAAGCGGCAAGGCATTCCTCAGGATAGGTTTTTAGAGTTTAATCTGGAAAAAAATCCCAGGCAACCGTGAAAACTTGTCCAATTCGGTTCAGAAATGTTGTAGGGCATGCAGGCCGTTGATTCGGCGAGTAATAACCTATCCACGTATTGTCTATGTGGTTCAAATATGGCGATTTTGATGACCAATGTATCTGCTCAATCCCTTGGTTCTGTAAGTTATCTACTATTAAAAGTGCTCTGTGTGAACGGGTAATCTCATCGTGCAACTTAACATTGTTCCTAAGATGCCCCTTATCAAATGATAGTCAAATGGTTCCCAGATTATTCCTTTATTTCATCTGGTTTAGGTTTTCATCAATGACTACCATTGGTGTTTTGGCACCAATGTGGTATCCACTCCAAATACTGACGCTGCCAATGACCCTAGACACTTTAGAAGCGGCACACGCCTTGTCGTAGGCCACTTCACGATGTCTGTAAACTCTGTTTTCACCAGATAAGCAGTACAGGTGAAATCTGACCTCAATCAAGAAAGTCGCGCGATTTCAGTGTTCTACCCAGAAACAGTCATGGTTCTCAATTCATTAAAGAAACTGACGACGCTGTTTTGCTGTTTACAGTGGCTTCCTCAGAGGTCGTTTGGTATTCTAACCTGCTAAAACCGGTTTGGTATTCGCTAAAAGCCTTGAAAAATGCGTTTTAGTCACAATTTGCCCCTCATTCTGAACGGACTGGGTGGCTTTTGTTTAGTTGCAGCAGCATATCCTGAAGGACAGTAAGTCCTGTGCCCTGGTGGTAAAATGTCAATACATTGGGCGTCTTCTCTGTGTAGATACATCAGTCTGGGCATAACTTCATAGAACTGTTCAGACCATTCCGTTTGCCACAATAATCTGTCTTGCAATGTCTGTCTTTTTTGTCCCATTCTGGCACAGATTAACAACTTTGTAAAACATAGTTGAACTCATTTTATGCACTGCAAAACCGACCGCTTTTGTATGCAAAATTTCAAATTCTTCTATGTGGTAGTTGCCGACATATGGATACTTTTTTGACGGAACCATGCTTCGCCAAAGCCCAGCTTAGACCAGGCCAAAGGAGCACTACCCAATTAAATCACCGCATATTACACAATGCAGCAGTGAAAAGGACTTGGTAGTCAGTTAATTGGTAGCGACACACCCGACTTCACACTTCTCCAGCCAGATATCTTATAGGAGATCTGAGTTTTATGAAAAAAGAACGAATTTTTACCTAAACATACCATTGAAACTGAAATATTCCATATCAAATGTCAAGTCTGTATTTCACGCGTTGCCAATGCAATGTCAAACTCCATAATTTGTGGCACTTTCCTTGCGAAAAGTTCCTATAGGTCTTTATGGAACTCTGGAACTCTACAGTACTATTTGGGACTCCACAGGAATTATATTGTCCTATAAAAATCAGGTCTGGGACATATGTCCTATAGGCCCCTTTATCATAACTATAGGGCCATTTCCTTGAGCCTTGTCAGAAATGTCTGTTTGTGTTTTTGAAACATTATGATACCTAACAATTTAGTTTTAAAATTGTGCTACTTTCAATTTACTATTTACTACCGGATACACTTAGCAATGATGGAGGCTCTGATAAGAAGTAGCACAAATCTCTCAAAAATATCTCACCTATATAAATACACGACATATATACGGTAAAAATGAAATAGCCATATCTTATAACCGCCAGATGATCGTAAGGTCATTGACAAATTAATGAATGCACCTGGATTTTCTCCATGTCGTAGTCTGTGATGAGGTTACAGAACATGAGCTCACTCAAGAACACCTCGTTCACTATCAAGTCATCTAGAAGGGCCACTCTGTTCACCTTAAGTCGTTCCTTGTGCTCTTTCTCCATGGTCTGTGATAAGAAATTGCAGAATAATTACTCAAGCAATTCAAACAAAATCGACTTATTTTTCAAACAATTATTTTCTCAATTTTTCCAAGGAAAGTGATTCATTTTAAAAATTTAATTGTATTTACGTTACAAACGTGTGATGGAATATAACACGCATATTGAAATGATCTGAATATAACAACTAATAATGGTTAAAGCGTATAATACTTAATAATGCTTAAACTGAACTTGCAGTGATCGTGGTGATGGTTGAACCTCTTGTTGGTCTCTTTCCCTTACACCTTTGGCAGTTTTAGGAGTCATAACAATATTTAAGATGTTTAAAATTTAGAGTTATTCACTTGAACGGGTGGCATATTGTGGGTTTCCTACCTCTGTTCATTGGTGCTTAAGTCGTAGGGGGCTTTACCGATAACGCATCAATCTTCAATGAAGCCGCACAAAAGACGTTTTGCAAATGCACTAAGACTAAAATGGCTCCGTGCAGTCACTTTTCAACCGACAACTAATTTGGTTTTGGTTAATGTAGGCTTGAAGTTCAACTTCGCACGAGGCCCATGTACATTGTGAGAAGCAGTGGACTTTAAAAATAAAAAGCTTCTTATGCTGTCAAGAGCATTTACATTTACATTAACTACAGTATATTGCAGTTTGAAAATACAGAATACATGCACATGTATACAAGTGGCCTTTATACATTGTATCAGACCCTTGATTCAGCAAACAAGTAGCATAGGCCTACTGCCACATGTTAATGCCATTTTTTAAAAACGGATTTTATCACCGATTTTTGTCACATAATACACGTATCTAAAACTAGTAGATAAAAACATTTTCTAAGTTTACCCATATCGCAAATATCTTAACACGTAGAATATTTTATCATGACAATTGAAGTCGAATAGAGACACATGTTTCCACTACTCACTAACAGGGCCCTTGATTGTGTGTTTTTTCTTCCTCAGAGCAGAGAATCGTGCCATGAAGTAGCCAGAGACATATCTGCGAACATCTAGCGAAAAAAAAAATCAATCTGTGGCCCTGGTAGAGGGTAGGTATTGATTATGTTTGAAGTTTAACATTTCTCCTTTAAAACTACGGCATCATGCAGTGCTGAAAGGCTCATTCCTAATCCAGTTGATGGTATAACTAGTATATATATATAAATGTCCTTGACCAACCTACCGGAAATTTTCGGAAATTCCCTGTTGTGATAAAATTTTAGATAATTTGGAATCTCATTTCTCCTCTCCCAAATGCTGTCTCACAATTACTCAATTGGGTTGTCAACCTGGCTGCGCAATTTCTCTACACAGCATTGAAAAACCTCAAGATCAATTATAAAGCTAAAAAAGTAATCCCTCAACAAAAGGTCCCGTGGTAAAGTAATTGTTTGAATACCGTATTGACCCTTTGCAGAACACAAAGATACACGATTTACACTGAGCGAGACTCTCACTCTGTAAAACGTGCATGTCTCCGTGTATACTCTTCTGTTTTACTCTTCTATTCAAATCAGCTTTCTGTCGCCTGAACAGCTACAGTGTATCAGCACCGTATAAAGCCCATATAACAGCAAGAAGGGAGGGGTGCTCTAAATTGCATTGTAAATTTTCTATGCGCTAATATTAAAATAATTAAATCTTATTTCAGAAGGGGGGAAATATCAAATATAGACCTTTATATCATATTGACCCCACTTATACATTACATGCCACCCGGTAAATTTTCCGGGATGATTTGGAATATTCATAAATAATTTTAAATGTAAGAATGGCTTGATATTACAAAATATCACTAAATCCTGTTTTGTCGTTTATATTCTATTACTCCTCGGTTGACGGAAATCCTGCTTTAAGCACTAACATCCATATACAACACAAGCGGAACCCTTCTCTCCAGTAAATGCGCATTGATTGCAGAATATTGTTATTGATTCGGGGCAAATATGTTTCACATTACTCAAATCGAGGCTTTATAACCTTATATTCAATTTTTTCTTTGCGCAAAGAAATAACAAACATCATTGTCAGAAACACGAAACCAACTGCAAGGAGATATAACATGGGCCGCATAATCGACTTAAATCGTTCCTAAACCCTTCAATATAGTAAATAGTAATAAAGCTATTCTAGTTGATGCGTCCATTTCTTGAAAACATTCTTGAATACGTAAGTGATTACAATTATGCACGCTAATTTTCATGTTCCCCGTTGATGCACTGTGAGGGAAACGGTGTCGCACCTTGGGATGTTGCACGCCCCGGCCAAGATGTCGCATAAAGGGATTATTATTATATACAGACATGAGTAATAAGTAATTATTGTACTTGGTTTCCGGCTTCCTTGCACCAATAGTTTTGCCCTTGGTAAGGTCAAACCAAAGAGATGTGGGCGGGGGCGGGGGGGGGGGGGGGGGGGGGGCCGAATGGATTCGCCTTTTGTACAGTCAGACCAAAGAGATTGGGGTGGGGGTTACTGTGCTCTTATGGCTTCGACTTTGGTACGGCCAGATTAATGAGATGTGGGGGAGAGGCTACAGTGATTCCAATGGATTCTACTTTGGTACGGCAAGACTGATGAGATGTGAGGAGAGGCTACAGTGCCCGAATGAATTCGACTTTGGTACGGACATACTACAGAGATGTGGGGAGAGGCTACAGTGCCCCGATGGATTCGACTTTGGTACGGCAAGATTGATGAGATGTGAGGAGAGGCTACAGTGCCCGAATGGATTCGACTTTGGTAAGGCCAGATTAATGAGATGTAGGAGAGAGGCTACAGTACCCCAATAGATTCGACTTTGGTACGGCAAGATTAATTAGATGTGGGGAGGGGGGGGGGGGGAGGCTTCAGTGCCCCAATGGATTCGATATGGTACGGCAAGACTGATGAGATGTGGGAAGAGGCCACAGTGCCCCAGTGAATTCGACTTAGTACGGCGGTCTGGCACAGAGTAGCCAGAGACACATCTGTAAATATCCAGTGAAAAATCAATCTGAGGCCCGAGTAGATATCCACCCTATTTGATGATAAACGTAGTTTCTTTTTAACTACGGCGTCACGCAGTTTTGAAGGGCTCTGGTCTAATAAAGTTGCCAGTAAAGTTCATTAAAATTAAAATTAAAATATATAAATGTCCTTCAAAAACTTACCAGAAAGGTTCAGAAATTCCTCTGTGGTGATACAATTTCAGATGATTTGGGATCTAATTTCTTCTCCACTGTTCCACAGTGACTCGAATAACTGCGCAATTTCTCTTCACAGTGTTGGAAAAACCGCCACGTCAATAATATGCTACAAATATGTCAGTTACCTGTGATTCAAAAGCAGTTAGTTGAATAGGCAAGACTTGCCCTTCAGGAAATCGACGGAAAATAGCTGTTTTTCAAATTTGAATGGGCACTGTAGAAAACATGTAACAGCTAAAGCTCTCAAATTAAGCACATATGTGTGATATCTTGTGAAGATGTAACGTTAGTAAGTGACAGCATGCAGCTAATAAGAGCGGGGAGTGTTTTGTAATGTCACTTTAGTTGATTGACACGACCTTATTGTACTTAAGTGAAGAATGTAATGTAGACGGGGAGAACGATGTAAGAGGTTGAACGATGAGGAACAAACTGTAGATAGCGTAGTTAGGAAGCGATAATAAAGAATATAGGAAAACATGGAATTGTTTAGTTATTACCTCGCGCCACCAAGACAAAGTCAGTAACGTCGTCACATATGGTGGAGGATGCAAAAAGAAAAAGATATTTTCGATATGAATAATGTCAGATAGAGAAGGACCAGTCACCAGACAGACATCCAGACGCGAACGTATTCTATTCGAAAAGAAGATGGCTACCGGACAAACAAAAGAAATGAAAGGAAAGGAAGAACCTTTTGATTTTTTAGATATTCGAGACCAGTTAGAAGATATTCATATGAAATTAGATGTTATGGGTAAAGGCGACCCTCTTTTACATGCAGTTCAGAGGCAACTTACAGAGTTGAACGAAAAACCAACTTCAGTTTCTTCTGGTCCGAATATCGATACATTCTTTGGCTTTTCGACAGCAAACGCGCGGTTATGGCTTACGAGGTTCGAAAATTACTGCAATTTGAATAAATATTCCCCAGATCGGAAATTGAATGCCTTTATGCTGTACATGAAAGGCCCTGCTGAAATATGGCTATCCGAATTGTCTGACGCAAGAAAATCGAGTTACGATGTTCTTAAAACTGAATTTCAAAACAATTTCGACAGACAAACGTCAAAATGGACTAGAGAACACGAACTCGGAGAAAGAAAACAAGCAGAAAACGAATCCATCGAGGTTTACATCGCGGATATGCGACACCGTTTTCCTCTGCTTAATAAAAGCGCGGATGACAGACTCGCGTATTTCGTGAGAGGGTTACGAAACGAAATAAAACGTTTTGTTATTGCGCAAAACCCATCTAATTTAGAAGACGCAGAAAATCATGCACGATTAGGGTCAACAATCGCATCAATACCGGTTGAAAACGAAAAGCCGGAGATCGTAACATCTGTCTCTGGAATTGAGAACAATCTCCAGCGAATAATGGAACAGCAAGAAAAACAAATTGATGACATTCGCCGGGAAATTAGACGCGAGCAAGTAGGAAATCAACATTTTGCGGGAACACCGTACTGTTCTTACTGTCGTAGAAACGGGCATACAAACGCTGCGTGTCAGCGTCAAAAACAGACCACGGGGGGGCCGTTGTTTTAAATGCAACAGATTTGGGCACATACAGAAATTTTGCAGAGCATTTCCAAATTCCCGACAACAAAATACACAAAGAAGGCAAAACATTTACAATGGGAACCGAAATTTAAACTAGTACGGCAAAAATCACAAATTGGAAAAGAACGGGGTGAATTTTGCCAACATATTTCTAGGGGCACCCGTTCGATCATGGCATGTGAAAAGGAAATAAAATTAGGGAAAAACAATTTTGTAGAATTGCTCATCAATGGAATCAAAATTAGTGCTTTGATAGATACAGGATCATATGTTACAATTGTGAATACCGACCTATTACGGAAACACGACACTCTAAAATCACTACGTATCATAACATCTACAAAAACGACAGCTGTGGCTGCAAATAACACACGAATCTCGTTGAAAGGGCAAGTGTCAGTAGATTTGCGTTTCCCCGGTGGATACAATTCTGTTAACACGTTAGTGCAAACAGCTGATAATATTGGGTATGATATGATTATTGGGAATGATTTTCTGAGAGAAAACAGAGCGATTATAGATTTCACTAAACACACGATCAGACTTTCAAAGAAAAGTTACCCAGTCAAGGCTATTAAAAATGTTTTGATACCTGCTGAGTCTGAAGTTCTTTTTCTCTGTGCTGTTGATGCGAATTTACCCAATGGAGTCGAAGGAGTTGTTTACAAAAACAAAAATTTATCACATTTGCCTTTTGAATGTGCGAGGGTTTTAGGTGTTACTAATCAAAATATGATCCCTGTGCGATGTATAAATACTGCGAAGTATCCTTTTCTCATCAGGAAAAGAACAAAATTAGGATGTTTTTCAATTTTGCCCCAAGATACAAAAATTACTGAATTTTCAAACGATAAAGAAAAGTCGGGAAGAACTAAAGCTCATAAGACGGTGAACGAAACAAAAAACGAAATCCCTGGTGTAGATTTCAGTGATTCAGATATCACTAGTGAACAAAAAGCAGAATTTGTTGATTTATTGTCGAAATATGCGGACGTATTTAAACAACCTGGGGAGCCTTTGAAAATGACCCCAGTCATTGAACTTGATATCAGAGTGGACCCAAATCAAATGCCCATTCGTTCGCAAATGTATCGAACGTCACCAAAACATCGGAAGATTATAGAGGAACAGGTAGGGAACATGTTAGAAGAAGGTATTATAAGACCATCTGTTTCTCCGTGGAGTAGTCCGGTCGTTTTAGTACAAAAACCAGATGGCTCATATCGTTTTTGCATTGATTACAGAAAGCTGAATGCGGTTACAAAAGATGATGTTTACCCTTTACCGAGAATTGACGATACGATAGACGCGTTGGGGTCAATTAAACCGAAATTCATGTCAACGTTTGACCTTCAAAGTGGATATTGGGAAGTAGGGTTATCAGAAAAAAGTAAACCGATGAGCGCATTCGTTTGTCATGCCGGTCTTTTTGAATTTAACAGAATGCCTATGGGTCTTAAAAGTTCAGGCGCAACTTTTTCACGAATGGTAGAAAATGTGTTTCGAGGTTTATCATGGAAAACGCTTTTCTTGTATTTAGATGACATCATAGTTGCGAGTCCCACTTTTGAAGATCACCTTCGTGATGTAGAAACTGTTTTCCAAAGGCTAAGAAAAGCGAACTTAACATTGAAGCCATCTAAATGTTTTATTGCACGAAAAGAAGTCAAATATTTAGGGTACATAGTCTCCAAAGACGGTGTTCGTGTTGACCCTATGAAGTGTAAGGCGGTGCAGGAATTCCCAGTTCCTTTAAATGTTAAACAAGTCCGCGGATTTTTAGGATTGGCAAATTACTATCGGAAGTTTATAAAAGGCTACGCTGCCATAGTTAGACCTTTGACAGCTCTCACACAAAAGGGGAAAGAATTTAAATGGTCTGAAGAATGCCAAACAAGTTTCGATACCCTGAAGACTGCGCTTACATCTGCTCCAATTCTTGCGTATCCCAATTTTAATCTCCCTTTTATTCTTTACACCGACGCGAGTTCACACGCGTTAGGCATGGTTCTATCACAAATACAAGACGGTAAAGAAAGAGCCATCGCTTTTGCCGGGAGAGGTTTAAAAAGACACGAGAGAAATTATCCCATCACGGAATTGGAAGGGTTAGCAGTTGTACAAGGTATAAAATATTTCGATATCTACCTTAGGCATTCCAACTTCAAAGTTATCACAGACCACGATAGCCTTAAATGGTTATTGTCACAAAAACAACCGCGTGGAAGATTGTGTCGATGGATACTGACTTTGTCCCCTTAAAATTTTACTATTGAACACAGAAAAGGAAAAAACCACGCGAATGCAGACGCGCTTAGCCGCCGCCCTTACGACATGGAAAATGATGACGAAGAATTAGACTTGGGCAAACTTTATGACACGACGCAGAGTTCAATTCCAATTGACGCGTGTTTGAACAAAATACAGATGTCAGACCCCATATCAGGACAGGTACTTGACGAAAATTCTAAAAAGAATGACAAGTGTGAAATGCTTTTAGCAATTAAAGGGAAGACAAAGATTACAGATCGTTTGTCAAAATGTCAAAATTATCAGTCATTTGTCTCAAAAGAAGAACTGATAAAACTCCAGCGTGAAGACAAGAACCTTGCGTCAATTATCGCGTATTTAACATCAGATGAACTACCACTTGGTAGTAAAGAAGCTCGACGTTTGTTGTTAGAAATCGGAGACTACGTGATGATAGACGGTTTTTTACATCATATTTATGTTCTTAAGGGAAGAAAATCACCCCACTCAGAAAGTTATTTGCAACTTGTTATTCCCGACAAGTTGAAATACAAAGTTTTGTCTAGTTTACACGAAGATATCACAATAGGTCATGGGGGCATTCAAAAAACATACTTAGCATTGCGGATTAAGTACTTTTGGAAAGGTCAATTCGCAGTTGTGGTCCATTACGTGCGTTCTTGTGTTGAATGCTTGACAAAGAAAAACCCTCCAAAAGATTTTAGGGCTCCGTTGTTACCTTTGCCCGTGGAAGGTAGCTTTGATAGATTATCTGTTGACTGCATAACGTCTCTGCCAGTTACGAGTCGAGGGAATAAGAATTTGGTTACATTCATAGACAGTTTAACTGGATGGCCAGAAGCATTCCCGGTACCCGACATTACAGCACCTACCATTGCAAGATTACTTTTTGATGAAATAATATGTAGGCATGGGGTACCCAAAACTTTGTTAAGTGATAGAGGCTGTAATTTCCTCTCAGACATAGTGATGGAGTTATGCAAATACACAGACATGTCAAAAATTCAAACCAGTTCGTACCATCCCATGACAAACGGTCAAGTAGACAGATTGAATGGGTTGATTATGAAAACATTATCAAATTATGTTTCAAAGAATCAAAAAGATTGGGATTTATTTGTTAACTCAGCTCTGATGGGTATACGAGTTACACCAAACGCAAGCTCTATGATGAGTCCATTTTTCCTGTTATATGGCAAAGAGGCACGTTTACCAATTGATGTAGCTCTTCTGTCCCCAGTGATAAAATCTCCATCAATGAACTATCACATTCAAAATTTGATAAAGAAATTGAGTGCAGCTCAAGAGATAGCCCGTGAGAATATAGAACAAGCAAAAGAAAGAATGAAAAGATTGTATGATAGGAAAGCTCAAGATGTGAAATATCAAACAGGCGATCGTGTATTCGTTTATAATCCAGCGGTCCCGAAAGGATGCACCAAAAAGTTAGCACGACTTTATCATGGCCCATTCACTATCATAGATATGCCGACACCTGTTAATGTAAAATTAAGCCGTGTGTCAGACAATCATGTAGTGAAAACTCTTGTCCATGTGAATCGCTTGAAAATGGGTTATGACAGGAAAATGAGACCGCCAGATACTGAAATTCCTGACTTAAACGATGCTGATGATACACAATTACAAGAAGATTTCCCAAGTGATGGTTTTATCACAGAGCCAGAAAATGAAGTACAACAAGAGAATGAGGCCGAAGGACAAGTAGATTTGTCCCAGACCACTGATGAACTATTTGAAGTGGAAAAAGTCTTACGTGGTCGAGTGCGGAAAAACGGTGAAAAACAATACCTCATTAAGTGGAAAGGGTTTCCTCACAGTCAGAATACATGGGAACCCGTTGAAAATCTCAATAAAGCCACAATGGATTACATTAAAGAGAATAATATTAAAGTGACGGGAAAGAAAATTAAGTAGGGTGTGTGTCAATGAAATAGAACACGCCCGTATAAAAATTGATGAGCAGACGCAACTGACATTAATACGCTGTAAGACGGACAGTAAGATGGGAGTAGTTAACGCGACGAAGTTGAATTCTAATTGGATAGAATTAAGATATTTATAAAAAGACCATTTTAAAGTGATGTCATTAAATTTTTTAGAGAAAATATTAAAAGATGCTCTTAAATTTCAATGCCATTGACGTTTGTTTTTAAACATGTACTCTAAGTCTTTTCTAGGACAATACTATTAGGAGTTCAACGGCGATATGGTTGTCGGAGTGTCCCTCATTTTCCCTCAGATTCCATAAAAGATTCACGTAAGTAAGTGTGAGTATTGATTAAAGAAATAATTTGAAGTGGTTGTAGACTCGTTATAAAACAACACGTAAAATTTGTTTGGTGAATATATTTGTATGTCTTATATTTTCCGATACCTGCTTATTTAGATAAATGTAAACATTATTCATTTTTTTTATACGTCTAATGTTTATAAAGTAAATTCATTTCCGTTTATATTTTTTGCATCTATTGACCTTAAGAATTTTTAGAGGTTGCGGAATGTTTGAAGAGATGCCAACAGCTGAGATATCTCACTTCACTGGTGAAAATTCGTGACAAGACGGGAAACTGCATTTGGAAATATTTTGTTGTTGACTTGAACAAAAATGTTGCACTAATCAATATTGATAAAATAGTTTTTTTTTCCAGGTTAGTCAGGCAGCGAATTAATTTTTTCGTTTTTCGTCTACCCTTGTTATTTTAATATCCATCATAATGAGTTTTTAATTTCTTTTACAGGATACGTCACTTAAATGGCATTCGATTTAATTTCAGGCAATACTAAATATCATTGCACCTTTTTCGGTTTAGGACTCCTGGACTTACAGTTTGCGTAATTACAGATGATGAATCATAATTCTTTTCATATGAATACCCCTTCTGTTTCGCCCACTACCCCCTTGCAATGTCAAACATCGTCGAAAGTGTGCATCCACATTTGAAGGTGACAAGCAAATATAAAGATTATGATTAATCTACGTTATTGGAAGTCCCTTCAATAAAATTATATTTTAGGGTTGCCAAGAATAAAATTGAAAAATAATTTCTCGATAAATTGCCTTAATTAAAGTCCTAATCACTGGCATTTCGACGATCTTCTTAAAATGATCTTGTCAGTTGATAATGTGGTTATATTGGCAATCAAAAGATCGAGTGGAACAAATGAGTTAATGAGTATAAATGATGCAAGGATAAATGACCTTACGTGATTATTATTTGATATATTGTGAGGAATAAAATGATTAAGATGTGACAGATATCAATGTGGTTATGGATAACTGAATATGTGGAGTTGAGGTATAAAAGTGTGAGCATGACGTCATATAAATACTAAAATCTGGGACGCCAGATAAATATTAGCATCTGGGACGCCAGATTGCGTTATTATTATTATTATTATTATTATTATTATTAGCATAAGTATTATTGTTGGACAAATTATCATATTATTAGCATGGTTCCATATATGTTTTATTGTTATCATAATCTTTTGGATGATTAATATTATGTCAAGTTAAAATATTGCCTGTTAAATGTGACTGTATTCAAGTTTGATGATGATTGTTATAATATACGTAGTTAAGTTTTTCTTGACATGCATTTCTGCTTCATTCATTTTGGATATATTCGTTAACGCTGGACATGGACATTCGTGGATATACAGGAAACTGTGAACATTTATCTACACGCATGCCAACGTGCGCGAATAAGACGTTTATTCATATACAATGAATGGCAGATGACAATCGCTATGCACTGTCTAGAAGGACGGATTTGACATTTTTGCTAACTGAACTTTCGTGCTAAAATTCAAAAATGGAGGATATAACGGACTATACCAAATGGAACTTTTCATTTGGGTGAATATGAAATTTTACGAGTTAACTTTGAGTTATATGTTATTGCATGTGGTTATAACGACATTAAGTATTGTGTGTTGAATATTAAATACGTTTAGTATTGATCATATATCTATATTCAGTTTGTCGGTCTTATAATTATTAGTTATTGATATTTAACTATACAGTTATTGGTATAGGAATAGTAAACTTAACTTTTATAAAGATGAAGACGTGAAACTGATGATATGCATTAAGGAAGATTCTTACTTAATTATTATTTTCGTATGTTTTTGTTCAATCGTGGATTGGGTTTGATATGAAATGATTGTTTCCCTTATAGCCATCAAAAGAGAGCGCTACAGTGTGGATATATATGATGATGAACAAGTACTTCATCATGAACGATGCGCTGGTCGCAACGTTGTGGTGACTGCTGTTCATTGGACAGGGGACGGCCGACCCTATTGTCTCACGTAGTGCACTCCATCAATATCTAAAATGACAAACGAAAGAGAGAAACCGTATATGTAAATGTGTCAGAGCCATAATAAGAGAGTAACAGATTTAAACATCTGCGCAGAGAAAACAAAAAAAAGTATCTGTACTCTTGGGCCGCACATTATAACATGTAAATGCACATCCACGAAAAATCATATTTTCTAAAGAGTTGTCAATCTAATGTATCTTCCTTTAAGTTATATTTGGGGTTTCACGTCAATTGTATTTCTATCATATCGTAGGTTTATAATACAAAATCTTTGTACTTAGCATTGTTTTGCATGAATTTATGATAATAGACAAATGCAGTGAAGAAGAAAGTTCCTTTTTAATTAATGTATATTTTAATTTCAAATATGCCTGGGGACAGGCATATCGTCCCCGGGAGATAATGTAACGTTAGTAAGTGACAGCATGCAGCGAATAAGAGCGGGGAGTGTTTTGTAATGTCACTTTAGTTGATTGACACGACCTTATTGTACTTAAGTGAAGAATGTAATGTAGACGGGGAGAACGATGTAAGAGGTTGAACGATGAGGAACAAACTGTAGATAGCGTAGTTAGGAAGCGATAATAAAGAATATGGGAAAACATGGAATTGTTTAGTTATTACCTCGCGCCACCAAGACAAAGTCAGTAACGTCGTCACAAAGAATAAGTTCTGTAAATTTTAATCCAAGCAGTTGAGTACATTTTGAGACAGAACGCTTTAAATGTGCAGCAAACCGTAACGCTAATCCCTTCAAGATCTCTACGAAAACCGGAAGTGCGTCATGACGTCACTCGCTTGTACTTGGAAAGCTGCTGGGTGATTTTCCGATGAGAAATATTTCGTGGCTTATACAAATGTTCGGAAAATGACCATGCAGATAAAAGAAAATTCACTAATCAAAATTGAAACTGCGTAATTACATAGAAAAACATTGTGCATTTCTGACCTCGACTTGTCAGTGTAAACAAAGTGTACTGAACGCATCGCAAGCAAGCACGTGAATGCCGCGTTTGATCCTTTGTATCAGACGCTTCATTTTTCTTGACAACACAGTGTTTACGATGGGCATAACAGGAAAAACAGTGCAAAAAACACGCACTTCCGATTTGCGAGTCCAGCTGTTTCTTACTATGCAAAACTTGCATAGGTATGATTTACGCTTAGCTGGACGCATTATGAAAACAGCCCCAGTTCGACAAAAGGCAATTCACTGTATTTACTCTTTTTTAATATAGCTGCTGCTACGTATACTGTGTACAGTGTTTTCCTAAATCTTAAGACCGCGGCAATACAAAAGAATCTCAGCGGAACTAAAAACTAAACAAAAAACAAAAGGAACAACTTGCATTGTAACTAAGGCACAATGTTTTCTGTAGCAGCTGACAAATTGTAGGTTAACAAATGTGGAAACTAGTAATGGGACTTGTCTTGCTGAGATGCATGCACTGTGCTCTTCAGATTGGTTTGGGAATCAACTAAGAGACAATTAAGAACAGAAAATTACACAAATATTTTTTGCAAGTTTTATTCTAAAGCACAGTAGCAAAGAAACGAAAGATAACATGTTTGTACTGGAAATTTCTTCTATTCACTTATTTTCTTATTTTGATAAATGGACGCATAGGGAAAGTACTAAAACAGAGAAGTCGATTCTGATGGACTTTTTAATTTGTCAAAATAAAAATATGTTTTACCACAGGACCCTAGCAATTAAACAGATTAGAATTTGGCTAAGATTTAATAGCTAGGCCCCTGTACAGATGGCACATGTAGAGGTAGGGAGACTATTATGGGATTAGGCAGCATTGTTTTTAAGTGGAGCTGGCCATATTAAGTCCGCAGATATTTAGTTATTTATTTTACTTTGTGAAAAATTAAAACTCTGAACTCTTATAAAGCAGTAAGGCCGAACTTCATTTTGAAAATTAATGTTCAATTCCTTTTAATTATTTTTATTTATTCTTTGCTTATTTAGCAATCATCATCTCTACTTTCCCTAACATACAGTTTAGTCCACAGTTCTCCCCTCCCTCCGTACTTCATACAGCGCTCATACTGCCCTGAGTTCAGTTCACAATGCCCAGTGCCCGGATACCAGGAGTTCCAACCCAGCTCTGTGCAGTTGGGGCCGTACCACCATCCTCCACCATTGGCGCATGCGCAGTGCGACTCGCCGCCATAGTCGCAGGTGGAGAACGTCTGCCCGCTGGAACACATGTCCGCAGACGGGCAGCTCGAGTCGTTTGAGGTGAAGTTAGTTGTAGCCCAGAACCCCTTAAAATCTTGCAAGAAGAGGCGTTATCCATCCGAGGAGGAACCGACGCGAAACGAAGTGTACTTAAACACATGTTGTGTGCCATCCCAAGTTGTCAACTCAACCTTAAGTCTGTAGTTTCCGCTATTAGTAATGTAAGAAATGACGTCATTTCCGATCCAGTAGTCCCCAGTGACTGGGTTTCCGAACCCATTCTCATACTCTAGCTGTCCATGTTCTGTTGAAGAAGAGATCTCCGACCTTGTGGCTTTGAATGACCAACCACTTCCCGCGACATCTGGCTTTGAATTCTCTCGGGAACCCCACGGGTTGCATAGACAGGGTCACTTGAAGGAGAGAGAGAGAGGGGGAAGGATGATGAAATTTTACTTGCGGATCATATGTGCATCGAAATCCGCTCTTTTTCCAACCTTTCAAGTGCGCTGGCCAGAATCTGACATGAACCGTCAATTTCACCTCGCCAATCAAAAACAGAATTTAGTTATTCGAGTTTCGTGGTTCCTAAAAACATTTGACAGAAACATTTTATAACTCGACACATTTATTTTACGTTTTGTTTTGTTACGTACTGAATACGAGCGTTATTCTATAGCAATTGTTAATGTCTTTTATACAACAGGTCTACGCCTTTTCGGAACTCTCTTGTTGAGAACTCTTTTGTGACGTACTTAATAAGCCTGTCAAACATTTGTGATTGTCGCCGTAAACTTCAAACAAATGCACTTGTAGCTGAGACACAACAACCTGGCTTGCAAGGAAAGATGAAAATGAAGAATCGTACCCGCGTCTATCTTTTCGAGATTTTGTCCGTTGCTAACACGATGAGTGCGCTATAGTTGTGACAAGTCACACTATGAAACTACACCTACTAGATATGATAGATGTGTATTGTGTCAGTATGGGAATTTGGAATTAAGCCATGTAACAGAAATGCAATTTGAGTGGATGGGAGGGACTGCGTATTATCTGTAGCTACCCATTGGGGGCAAGTGTAATGCTAAGGACGTGGGAGCGGGGGGGGGGGGGGGGGGGGGGGAAAGGAAAAAATTTTTTTGGGA
>NW_019774836.1:121222-171860 GCF_001039355.2 Lingula anatina | reverse complement strand
TCTATCTTGCCTGTTTTGTAACGATATAAGAGGTTTCAGTCTTGCTACCCTGCTGTACACTCTCTGAGCATGTAACCGACGCCTAGCAATTTTCACAGATACATTCTTATGTGTGAAATTGTTCCACTGTGTTGTCAACTGACAAGCAGTGTCGAACTTTGACAACCTGGACATCAAAATCAGTCGTCGGTCTTAACGGCCAGTATTTTTTCTTGGACGACACATCAGAGGCAATTTGTCTCTTGATCCAGTGTTTCTATACCGAGACCAGACCCTCTGCACGGTTCTGACTGAACAATTCAATTGTATCGATATTCTGACATTGCTTATATTCCGCCTCTTCAGGTTAATAACTTGCACCTTTAACCGTTAGATAATTACCTGTATCTTACCATACTGGAGGAAGACAGGAATAACATTTGCTGTACATGTACAAGACCAACAATACAATTCCATGGTATAGCGGTTTTATACTCATTAGTCACATTATAAGTAGACCAGGCTTTATAAGTACCCAAGATCTGCCTACTTTCATTACTCTGAGTTAGGGGGTGACACTTCTTTTGTCCAGTGTGTGTAGTTTGGCATTTCTGATAAAATATTCGGACGCATGAAAAATATGTAGTTTAACTGATGCTTATTTTACTGTCAGTAAAATAAGCATCAATAATAGTAGTATTCAAATAAGCAAACTAAAGTCGCTCAAAATAAATAAATAAATAAATAAATAAATAAATAAACGCTCTATAAAGAAGATTATCATAATTTTTTAAACGTTATACTTGTAGGATATAAATAAAAGAACAAAACCAGTGATTCAAAGTGAGTAAAACGTTAACACAGCTGGAAGTTTTACATTTGTGACAGGAACGTATGTTCCATTTTGGGGTTAGACGATGAAAATTATTTTTTATTATT
The DNA here is from genome assembly GCF_001039355.2 of Lingula anatina. The sequence goes on along the minus strand of NW_019774836.1, from coordinate 170,942 downwards.
CACGGTTCCAGGAAAGTGAAACTTTGACACAAACTTGTTGTTGTGGGACCCTAAAATAATCAAACATAATTTGTAATCTGTGCACTAAATATTTTTATTAGCATTTCTGTGACCTCAATTGCCACTCATCCCGGTATATTGGTTTTTGGTGAAAAGTCATTCAAGTCTGAGTGATAAAATAAAATGATAAGTATGTTACACAAAATGTAATTTGATATATGTGGTGAATGTCACGGATAGATTGAAATTAAAAAAGAATAAATAATCTTTAGGTAAAAGACATGCATTTTCTATTTTTCTCGATTTGAATTTTTGCAATTGATTTTTTTCAGTCGGATGATGGTCCTAAAGGGTGTAGAGCAATACGGAAGCATCTCCCGGAAGGTGGAATGGCGATCAAGGATTTTACTTACACGGTGTCGAGGATTCTGTCTACATAAATGCCATACAAGTGAAAGTGCTAAGAAATCACTAGGGATATCCTTTGAACCCAACACTATTTATTCATTATTGTAATAGCGAAGTCCATTCATTTGTCTGCATGTGGGCGATTTTTTTTTCATCCGTAAGTGATTTATGCCAGTTGTGACACTGCAGTTTGCTGAAAATGACAGATACTAGAGAAGGGGGAAGGGGGGGGCGCCCCTCCTCTGATTTCGGAGGTATCCCCGTCTTCCAGCTTCCCCTCCCTAAAATAAGGAGCAAAACGAGATATAACCAAGCAAATTTCCACAATTGTACCCCTATGTATCTTGGAAAAATGCCATCTACAGTACTGTTTTACATTTGCTTGTTTAGCATGGCAATTTTTTATCCTTCTGCAAAATTCTGGATCCACCGGTAATTGTGTATTTAGTTAAATAGTCATTATGGAAAAGTAAATTCGGCAGGATATTAATCACCACAGAAATAATGTTCGAAAAGACCTAGTACCAATACAATATGCATTTTTCAAGCAAGAAACTATTAATGGATGAAAAAGTTAAAGACATGTCATCTGAGTATGTCTATTATGTAACAATGCGGCCATAATTCAATGCGGCCATATCCATTTTACATCACGAGGTCATATGCTGATAGAGTTTGGAATAAACGTAGGGTCCAGGTAGGGATAAGACGGGAAGCGGCTCTTGTTTTTTTCTGCGATTTGTTTGCCCAGTTGCGCCAGTTCTAGCCTAAACCTGAAATTACAAATGGAGAGGGGTACACAGTGGACACGTATGAAACAGGATGGATTGTTATCTCTTGGGCCATTTTNGAAGTGTCGTGATAAAAGAATTAAAATAATCCATAATGGTCGGTCCAACCATCTGCCCACTGGCACGATACCTGTAACTACACCTGGAAGCAGAGAGGATGAGCCACCGTTATGTAGTGTCTGCATGTGGGCATATGTACTCTAATCTGAAGTAAGCCGCGCGCGCCCGAGCGCACACACATACACACACACACGCACACACACACACACAGGTTAGAAATTCAAAAATAAAGTGATCTGCACAAGTAATGAAGAAATCATCACAAATCAATTAACAAATGAAGCAGTGATAAATTTACCCAAACCGGATTCACTCCTGTCATAATAACACTACAACTTCGTGACCGTGACTTACGTTGCATAAACAAATCCATCCGCAGGCGGGTCGTGGATCCTGTATTTAATTCGAGTGACCACACCAAACGTGCTGCCTCCGCCGCCGCGCAGAGCCCAAAACAAGTCGGTGTTAGTCGAAGTATTGACCACTCCGTTCTTGTCGACCAGCACGGTGGACGATGAGGTCAGGTTGGCGATGTATCCCTCGGCAGTCACGACCGTGATTTCCAGGACGTTATCCACGGCAAGCCCGAGTTTCCTGGTGAGGGGGCTGTGACCGCCCCCCAAAGTGTACCCCGCCGGAGAGACCGTCTCCGAGCTGCCGCCAACGATGAGTTTGTTGTATTTCCCACTGACCTGGAATAAACATTTTGAAAGGCATACAATGCACGTTATGCCTTTTATATAGAAAAAACAATGTGCGTTAGACCTTTTATATAGAAAAGACTAATACATCTAAAGAGGGTCTCTAACAAAACGTACTCGTCATTAGTTAAACGGGTTAAAACCAAATACAGTGGAAATAAAAGACTGCACAAGACATGCATCTGGGGGTATGCAGCTGATCATAATGAAAAACCACTGCCAAAATATGGCATTATATATTCATTCTTTAAGCCTTTGATTTGACCGTTGAATTACTTTAATTTGACTGCGATGTGATAATTATCTTTTACAACTGTCATAATTTCAATATAATTTTTGATGTAATTCACGCCGACCTCCTCGTATATTGCCCCCCAGAAGTTCCCCATCTCTGTGGTGGCAGACATCCCAGTGTCGCTGGCCGAGTCATTGAGGTTCACTTTGAGATACTTCATCTTGCTCATGTTGATCTGTATATTGTTGGCGGCGGTGTTCCTCCCGATGTAATCGTGGCCGGAAGACACCACGGAGATCCTAATGTTGAATTCGTTGGCGAAGACAATCACCTTCTGGACATCCTGGTCGGTATAGGGTTCAACGATGATGGCTGTAAAAGATGCAGCACACATGGAATACAAATTTTCTATAATCCCTGAACGTTTATTATTTATTTATTTATTTTTTAATAAACATCAACACATTAGGTCTTCTTTACCTCATTTATGCATTAATCATTCACTACATTTTTCATTTTAGCATTTTTATGTTTCTGATAATTAACGAGTTGTGGATTCAATAATTTCACCACTTTATCAAAACATTCAGAAAGAAAATTTGTTGACTGGATTATCTTGCAATTGTGTAAATGCTTAAGGCTGCAAAACGTGTATTTTAATATCTAAAGTTAAAACTTTCTTTTCTCAAACAACACACATGCCGGTTGATAAGCACACGGGAGATTTTTTTGGGTATAATAATTCTTTCTGTCACTTCTTTGTTTTGCATCTTTGGATCTTTCAATTTTAGAAATCGACACTTTTTACTTAAGCATAAATCTGGTTAAAAGTTAAGTTTATGAAAAAATTACAACAAAAAATAATAAGATAAAAACTACAGGCTATAAACACAACAATCACTCCAATAACAAAAAAAAACAAAATTTTTCCTTACCGGGTTTTTCAGCATATCGTGTATTGTAAACGACTTTCGCTATTGCAGAAAAATTGGTGTCGCCTGTAAGATAAAGCTTTCCGCTCAATGACGCCTTCAGCTGTGCTTGTCGCGAGGAACTGGGCCAACAAGATTCGTCGGACGTGCAGTAACCATGGCACAATCCAAGGTTCGCCACAAACACAACAAATAACGGCACAATCATAGTTTACGATACAAAATGTACCGAAAGTATGCAAGTACCACCTTTTCGTGGGGAATCTGAAATAATAATAATAATTAAGAATTACGTTGTTGACTCGAAGCACATTGGTCCTCTTTTTAAATATATGGTTTGAAACGAAGTAAAGACATTTCTTAAATTTTAATTGGTTTTTGGTCTACCTGGAGTTATATTTCCGTTTTAAAATTAGATCTACTCTTGAACACTTCACCTTCACCTCAACTTGGACTGCATGCGAATCGTCTTATTTGCATGATCAATAAAAGTATTTTGCATGTTCTATTCCATATGCTTTGGCACATTGCCAGATTCTTCAAATTGCAAACTCATTTCAAAGACTGGCGCTTCGATCCCCACAAAGTAAACTGTTTGAATATTGGCTTCCTATTCCAATGAAAGAGCTCGACACGCAAAGTACATGTAAACAAAACGCCTTTTTTTAAGTGTCGGTTTAATTTTAACGTTTGCAACGTCATGAAAAAAAAAATAATGGTTTTACTTGCCCTGCCCTGGATCCATATTACGAAGTATGCAGTCAGGGATGCCTAGAAGGCTTTATTTTGGCTAACATGTAACTATAACTCAATATAGATATAATTGATACCCGATGCAAATGTATATGGGCATGATTGGCACTGCCATCTTAATTAGCTTAAATTTGTTATTTGAATAATTACAACAACTTGTACAAACATTAATCCTAAGCACTCACGGTAGGCCTAAAGATGGAGTAAAAATACTGGCTTTTTGAATATTTTCATGAGGTAGGGCCTATAAACAGACATAAAACAAACAAATCAGTTAATAAATAAGCTAACATTTATACAATTTATCTCTGGCATTTCATTTTACAACCAGTTGCAAAATAACTCTCTACCAAGCAAGTCAGCAGATTAACTGCGTGTACTTATCTCCAGCGCTATAACAGTGGAAAATGTGCCATGTAATAGGCAGAGATATAAAATCTGTTAATATCTAGGGAAAATCAATCTGTAGCCCAGGTAGAGGGTATAATAAAATGCTGTGGGTTGCGAAATGCGGTGCTTTTAGAGAGCATTCACATCGAGAAGAGCCGAGGTCTAGTAAGGCCGAGACCTAAATATGGCGGACCTACATGAAAGGAAAACCGCGTAATCCTTTAATGGTCTCTCAATGCATGTCACTGAATGTCATTGAGAGACCATTAAAATTAAAGGTCTCGGCCTTGCTAGACCTTGGCTCTTCTCGATGTGAATGCTCTTTTAGTAGAGGCGCATTTTTAAAAACCGCAACGGAATTTGCATGCAGTTTCTTCTTTCCTGTTTTCCGAGTACAGTGTTTGTTACCGTTCGAAGAACAAAATAATATAAGAACACTTTGGAACTGCATAATTGCCCAAGGCTGTGGAGCTGACACAGTGCATCGGTGCGGTTTCATTATGTTTGCCGCTCGTGTATGTAATATAAATCTAAAATATCCAAAATCACCAACGGTCTTTTTTCCAGGCCGAAAAGCTCCTTGTAAAAACATTTCACCCACGTAATGGCAACTTTATAGACCCTTTCACAGCCGACACAAGCACTTCTTACAATAAAACAACTGTCAACAAATTAACTACCAACATTTGCATTTTTACGTCAAAATGCTTTTTTTCTTACCCATCCGTAAATGAACTGCTCGAAACGCCCATGACGTCATGTCGTTCGAGAGCCCGTGACACGTTTATATGTTTCGCAACAAAATATCACTGCCTAAGTCTAATAATACTAGATGTCATCATTTTGCTTTTTTAATAAACTCAACACCCTAGTTATAACAAGTAGACAAACAATAACATTTCTTTCGCTGGAATTCAGTATATTTTGAAGAGCTGATGGGGGAGATGTATACATTATTTATTCATAATGGAGGTAATTGTGGTTTCGACACTGCCATAATTGTGGAACTGACACTGAACACAGGTCTTTTCTGAACTACCCGGGGGTATTTTCCACGCTACGCACCACGTGTTCATGCTTTCTCCATCCTACATTGACACATACCCTCAATATTATGTCCTTTGTTATCAAGTACCATAGAATTTTTTGTAAGTGAAGACTTTACAGTTAAGCCAATATAATTATCACCGATCGATTAACGTGCAGCTTTTTCATAGATAATTTGAGGCCATGGCTTAAGTATACGTGTAGATCGACTATAAAGCAATATATTACAGTGTGTACAATGGTGACCTAAAAGTCGATATTTGTTTTGAAGGACATATAAACTGTCATCTCTCTCTCTCTTTCTCTCTCTTTTCACGCAGACCCTGGCGTTTAAGCAACTGATATTATCGAGAAGCCATAACTGGCCGTGCCAAGACTGTCGAAGCGTCACCCATGCATACAGCCCCTGAACAAATGCCTCTCACCTGCCATGATCACCTGTTCTCACGCCAACTGACCACAGCTTTCAGCGGTCACTTACCTTCGGTATTTTGATTGCCTCACCAAACACCGTCTTGTTATGCAGATCCTTTGTGTTAGCCTCAGTAGAAGAATTGGCACTGCTGTTGTAATGTATGTGACAACCTAATGGATGATACTAGGCGTGGCAATGCTGATAAGAAGAAGAGACTCTCTGCACTACCGATCTTTTTCCAACACGTATATACAGCAAATCAGGTGACCTGATAAAGCAGCGGAGTTACAATTTCGCAATGCTGCGTTGCTATTAATAGCACATTGTGTTTACAATGAATTAAAAGGTATTCTTACCTGGTTTGACCCCTTTTTATCGATCGGCGTATCAGCCCCCGTCCAATATTTTGCAACACCTTGAAATGTTGCTATTGCGCGAGGTAAACGCACCCGAGTTTCATAGGGCGCTGAAAACTCACATCTCCGTCATCAGCAAGTCTGTGCCGTTTCCAACATTCGCTTAACAGAGAGATAACTTTTCAGTGACCTCCAGAACTAAAGGGGGGGGGGGGGGGGCACGCATCGCAATGGTGCTTGGTTTCACGAAAGGCAAAATGGGTGACGATGTTATGTAAATATTGCCACCGTGAAATATTATTGTTGTAAAGTAAAGGTTATGGAGTAAGCCAACATGATACACACATATTTCCATGACGATCCGGCTGTTCTACGTATTTTGGGGTTGTGAGATAGAGGGGAGTAGACATTTCAAAACTTAAAGGGATAATATAACAACTGTTCATTTTGACCAAAAAATGAATTTTCCTGGGGTAAAGCACAATTTCCCCGTACTTACCAATGGTTAATGAATCCCTTCCGACATTCAAAGTTAGTCCCTGTTTTTTTCTTAAGAGTTTGGTTTTTTATAACATTTTCTTAAGAGATTATTACGGAGTTTAGCCATCTATGGATTTCAAGTAATGTGGGCGCAAGCACAAATTCCAGAATTATTGCGTTAACTGCCGTTCTGGTGGTGAAATAGATTTTATTATATTTCAATGACTTGTTTAAAATGTATTGTGAAACATGGATTTCATACGAACAGTTGTTATCCCTTTGAATATGTTTTTAAAATGTTATTGAAGAATTAGGCTTACCTTAAATGCAAAAGCATTACCATGTTATGCGAAAAAGTAATCATTTATTTATACGTGGATGTACATGTGTGGTATGACAGTCAGCACACACAAGTCGAGGTTTCATAAAAAAAAAAAAAAAAAAAAAAAAAAACGGAAAAAATACAAAAGCCCACAAATACCAAGTATGGGTCACCTTAAGATATAAAAAATTTAAATCAATTACAAAAACGCTGGGGATATGGGCTGAACAACAAGCCCCTGCAATCATTTTGTATTGTCCGTCTGTCTTTTTTCCCAACCACCTATCTCTCTCTCTCTCTCTCTCTAGCTCTCTCTCTCTCTCTCTCTCTCTCTCTCTCTCTGGCAGACCTGCACTCGCGCCCGCACACATACACTCGAGGAGCGAGAGAACCTATATTTGTATAGCACTACTATTGTGGGGAGTTGGCAAATGCCTTACCAAGACTTATCTTGAGGTCAAGACAGATTTAGGGCGCATTCCCAATGAAACTATTGTTTCCTGTATATCGATCCAACTCCGCGGGGACATTAGCTGAATACAATCAGATTGGCAAATCAACACCCCTCCTGTTACGCCTCCTGTTTTCAACGTACTCGTATAATCACCAATTTTTTTTTCGTATTCTACTTAAGGCCAAGAGGAGGCGTGTTAATCTCTGAATCTGACTGCATTCAGCAAGAGTCCCCCGCGGAGTTGGATCGATCTACGTAGAGCAATGGTTTCATTGGGAACGAGCCTTTAGATATCGGAATTTGGTTCAAATGTTTTCAGAGTCAATAACTGGGACGCTCACGTTTTCCCCTTGCCAGAGTAAACGAGTTTGCAGACCAGAAACGGCATCGAGATGGCAGAGCTTAACTTGTCAAATGAAATTTTTGCAAATTTCGTGTTTTATGCCGCGTTGGTGGTGTTGAAAATGATGCTGATGTCTCTTCTGACGACCGCGAAAAGGATGGCTACAAACGTAAGTACGGAGTTATGGCATCTGACCAGTAAATAGCTGTGGTATAATTATTATTTTTATAAGTTCTAATAGCGTTCATAATCATATTGTAGCTTTGCACCGCGATGGTTTTGTATTAGGTTCATTATCATAGATATGTGAGTATATGGATCCATGGTCATACCATTCGCCCCCGTTAAAAGGCTTTTTAAAACATTCACAAACGCCATATTTTAAGTGGAGTAACCTAGCTAGACCCATTTCTGTACAGCATCAGTTCGAATGGTTCTTATATGTAAGAATCTACAAGAATTTATTTCCATTTTCAAGCCACGATGTAACACTCAAATTAATCCCGGGGGTGGGGGGTGGTGGTTGCTGTCCGTTTATGTGACTCTGCCACGTAATAACCAGACTACTAAGTTGTCAACATCTGATCGATGTGAAAAGGGACGTTTTCATAACATCCATGTGTGCGACTGAACATTGAACTGATAACCTATTTTCATTTCACTTCCACTACATGGCCAATGCGCGAGTCACAGAAAGTATATCCCAAGATAATTTAATGCACAGAGTCCGGCTTGGTGTTAAATAAAAATAAATTAACACATCAAGGGGTTATCCTTGAGCAGACTAACGCGTCTCCTCGTTTCCAACCTACCAGCTTATATATATATATATATATATATATATATATATATATATATATATATATATATATATATATATTACTTTATCTCTGTACATTTTCCCCAGCTCAGTCTGGTGCAGAAAGTATGAATAAAGCATATATAATAGGCCTATATATCCTCCTTTTGCTCCCGGACACCGGTAACACTTAACACTTAAAATGCATCAAGACACGGAAATAATTTCAGCCTCCGGACACCTGACAGCGTCATCTAACCCGCATAACTTTCTGACCTACTTAAAGAGGCTGATGTCGTCCGTTACGACATTCACCTCGTCACTTCATTGTCGTTCACAGTCCCTAGGGCCGACCTGGATCCGGATATCCTGCATTACATTCCACGCTGACTCGGCAACTTTTTAGTATATAAAGAGACTACTACGAACCGGGGATAGGTAAAACTTGTATACCTTGAAGAAGCTGCTCAAAAAGAAGAAAACATGGGTTTGCTGGAGTTGGATAACGAAGTATTTGCTGGGTTTGCCTTCTACGCAGCACTATGCCTGCTCAAAATGATGGCGATGTCTCTGCTGACGGTCAGGAATAGGATATCTAAGGACGTAAGGCTTCACTTTATTTTTCTAAAATACGATCATTGTAGTTTGAATAGTTCACCACCGATTCACAGGTAACTTAAAATGCAAATTTGGCTTGCTCAAGGGATAAGAAATTAAAATATTAAACATTTCTAGTCGTTGTTACTTATTATTTCTTAGATGTATTTTTATTAATTTCACTAGCTCTTAGTGATCATTGATATGAATGTATTATGTAAATATTTATCGTACTGTGCGGTATTGTTCTATTTGACTAAGAAACGAGGATTTAAACCATACCAAGCTGCTCAATGTTGCACATCAAGGAATTGTAAAATTCGTAATCACCACATCTGACTGACCTATTTCTACTCTGTACTCTCAGTGTAGCAGGCCAAAGCCCACAGGGGGTGACCTGCAAACTAAATAATAACATTGCGTTCCTTTCAGCATATAACAATAACGATATAGGCCTAACTCTTGTCGTTCATACATGATGTGTTATTCGAAAATTAAGGCAGCTCATATTGCAGAGGCCACATTGAGAAGAAAGCCATTGGAAGAATGTGCATGAGAATGACCGATATATTTTACTGTTTTTACTAACTTTACTAACTTCAACTGTTCACACATTTCTTGGCCGAAATTTCTCGTACACTGGTGGACATAGCATTTTAAGGGGGTGGGGCCCACCCCTTCCCGCCCATTGATTTGAAAACGTGTTCGTTCATGTACAGCCCGTACAATTATGAATGACTTTTTTCTAAGGAATTTAGCTGTTTTGAAAAGGGGTTGACGACGGCTTGGGGGATGGAAGGGGGGGGGGCGCCTGGGCCTGCTTTGCCTCTTCCCGTCCGGTATATCAGACACTTTTATGAAAAAGATATTTCATTGATTTAGTCGATGCAGTAAAGCGGACGCGCATCCATTCGTGACACAAGTGGCCTATACAGGATACGACATTCACAGTTGAAAAACGCCCAAAATAACTCATTGTATAATACGCGCTGGAATATATGGGTAACTGCCAATGTGGTGTATAAAATTCCTTACTCGCATTTTAAATTATACAATTATCGACATTGGTTGAGGATGATATGTTGTTTTGCTCCTCGGTCGATATCACTTTTACGAGATCAGCAAAATAAACAAATTGACCTCAACCAAAGTCGAAAATTGTATTATGTATGACTTTATCGTATTTTATGCCAACTATATAATACTATAAAATACATGTACTCATATGGTGTTTGACCTTGGACTAATCATTTAAATGAAAGTTGGTGGTAAGCCCAAAACTAAATTTTTCCCAAATAAAATCAGACTGTAAAAGGTGGAAAATTAAGTAAAAGTTTTTGTGGGTGTTGGTCCATAAAAGAAGAATCCCGGCGCTAAGATAATTACAGCTGTAAGCCTTGCCATTAAGTCATTTTATATTTTTAAACCGGATCTGAGAATAAAAGTGTTTTAATAAGGATATAAAGAGGGGGCAAAAGAACGTGTTGCTCTCCTTCTGTTGAATAATATGAAAAAGGGCTACTATCGATTCACCTATCACCGGCGACGTCTAACCCTAAAAACATATAGTTTTAGAATCCGCTGAAGCGCATTTAAATTTGATTTTATTTAGAGTTGACAAAGAATTGAGCTTTATCAGCTATTTGCCGATTCCGACCAAATCGCATGCTGCGATTTCTTTTTCTTTTCTTTAGAAAAAGTTCACTTCCGCCAAGTTTTCCTTTTATTTCGCTAATGGAGTGGTGCGATTTGGAGTTATATTCTAAATAGCCCACCGTTTACACCATTTTAATTTGCTTTCGTGTCGGCAATTGTGCAGATTCTTTACATTGATAACCAGTAATGATAATGTAGATGATGCACAGTCACTGGCTATCATAAATCTCGCAGCCAGCTTGGTCCCAAAGCTAGATGATGGGAATGCTATAATGTAAATAACTGATACATATCTCCATCTTTTCTTGACGTCACTACATCCGGGTAATTTCAGTGATAAAAAGAGATCATGACAATGATTTACGATGATTCATTTTACTCAAGCTTTCTTTCCTGTAGAAAGGAAATGTTCAATTAAGAAAAGAACACCAAATATCTGTGAAAGGTGAGATGCGGAAAAGGGCCATGATACTTCAGAAAAATACGCATAAAGGAAAGTGTCTTCTTAAAATTAGAAAGGACCCAACACGGGGACTATAATGGTGTCGTTTTCACACCATCTCACACACAGTTTTCACCGTAAATACATTTTCAAAACAACAACTAATATGAGATGTTTTGGGAAAAAGTAACGTGTTACTCTACTGACTCCACCCCTCCACCTTCCCGTCATCTTCCTCATTGCTTTTTTACGAGGCACAGATAAGCTGTGACAAATATTTCCTGGGCGAATGGTATGACCATATAAAATTTGACCATTGTATTATTTAAGTTTTGTAAATGGCTCTTGAACAATTAATTTGTCTTTTATGCTCTGGAAAGTGCACCCACTTTAGAGCACAATGAAATTACTTAAACACCACAGTATAGAATTCTATTAAGTAGTAAAGTGTGTAATTAGATACTGGAATAACGTCAGACCAGAGTTTTGTCCGTTTCTCAGGTATTCGTCACTCCAGAGGATTGCGCTTCCGTAAAAAAAGGACTCAAACCCATTTTTGGCGATGAGAGAGTTGAGCGCGTACGGAGGTGAGGGTATTTAATTTGGTGTCATCATGGTAATTTGACCACTTTGGTTTGGACCTTCAGGGGCAACTGTGGTCACGTAACAAACCTCATTTCAAATATGTGACAGGTCTCTCTCTCTCTCTCTCTCTCACAAGCGGCAAATAGATGTTGCATAGCGTTTTATAGGTTACCAAAAAAAAAAAAAAAAAAAAAACCCGACAAATGACGTACATACAATATCAAGATCATTGCCCTGACAAGGATGGGCCGACGGTAATTTGAGTGATGCGGCGCGAATATTTCTGGTAGGTTTTCGTAGACGCGAACGGAATTTTTGATACAAAGGTATGAATTCGAAAACGACAACCGTGGGAAAAAATCTTCTGAAGTGCCTTGTTATTTAGGCCTTCACAATGTACTGGTGTGTATTTATTTCTAATTCCAAAGAAAATGTTTGTATTATTAAATTGTTACAACCAACACAGCGGAGGAGGCCAGCTAAGTAATGACGTCAACTATGTGTAAAATTCGCGTTGGGAAGCGCAGAAAACTGCAAATTATTAGCCCGGGAAAAGCTGATAATAAATAGTCAAAAAACAATCTGTGGTCTTTGCAGAAGTTGTCCTTCATGTACTACAAGTATCTTTTGAAACTAACTTGAGCCTAACCTAATTAGCCTAATTGATACCTTTCGGGTTTTTTCAGGGTGTCTAGGAGACAAACAAACAAAGTTCATATCCCTATAATTCACGTTTTGATATTTTTTGACTGTTTAGGTTAGCTTGCGTATGAACTTGTTTGCATTTTATTTTACTCACAAACTGGACCACTTTGGTATTTAAGGTGTATGCAAACCCAGAAGACTTGAAATTATCAGAGAAAAAGGATTTGAAAACAAACCTAAATGACCCGGATGTCGAACGTGTCAGAAGGTATGAGGTCAAGAGCGAGGATAACTTTGACTGTTATTGCTCAATTTTTTTACGTTTTAGTTCTTTTGGTAAAATGGCCCTTTCATCTGCGGCTTGTTGATAACCACATGCCTTTTTGCAGCCACTAATATGCATGGGGCTTTATGCATTGTATTTTTTCTACTAACATCACCAAGGGCGTTACTAGGCATTCGCACGGATGCACGGTGCGTTCATTTTTTGGCCAACAATTTTATTCCCTCTAAATTTAGCATATTTTACACGGATCTAGATTAAGTGTATTTTACATCGCAAATCCCCTTCGATTGTTTGTTCAAGTAACCTTTATGTACAAATCCATTATATACACCCGTCTACTAGATGCTTTTAAAACTAAATGCATGTAGCATTGCAAAATGAACATAACTGTGACAGAACAGATGCTACGCTTACGTTATACATGTATGTCAAAATTCACCTAACACAAAAATTGCATGTCTGCAATATATTGCATCCCAGTTAGTAAAATCGACTAACACGCTTCTCAACTAACACAACGTAAAATCCGTGCATACCCAAATCCAGTCGCTTAATGTGTCCGATCTCGGGGTGGCAGTATCCCGTGCGACTAGTGATCGGTATTGGTTTAAATGTAAGTAGACTTTATGTTATGAGGCTGTTCGTAAATCAGTATTTTTTAAATTTTATCTATGTAGTGAAAGAAATGCTCGTGTTATCCCTGTCACACATCCATACTGTAGGCCCACACTCAGACACTCAGACACTCACACACACACACAAAACGAAAACATTTGAGAGTTTTAAATTAAAGTAACACCAATATCTTAAGGTAAATGAAGTTTTCTCCCCTTTTTTATATAATTGTAGGCCTACAATCCCTCGCGTTTTAAGTAAGTGTACATTTCCAAGAAATTTGTCCCTTGTATTGGTACAAATACAACTGTAAGTAGGTTCTGGTTGTAGGCCTAGATGATTTGTATTTTATCCCGAAACTAACAATTAGATTTACAGACCCGCAGAAACAGTAGGAGGAAAAGGAAATTGTTTTGGGATGGAGGTGTAGTACTAGTGGCATTCTAATATAGAAAATACGATGTTGTAAGAGGGGTGGATGGAAATAACAAATACAGTATCTGTTACATTGTCAATTATATGTTATATATTTTACTCCAGAAACCATCTCAATGACATCGAGAATATCATTCCATTCGTTTTGGCCGGAGTCCTCTACGTGCTGATCAAGCCAAACCCCTGGGTAGCACTGATGCATTTCCGTACATTCGCCTTTGCCCGATTTGCCCATACAGTCGTGTATCAATTCGCTGCCCCGCCTCCGTCACGCTCATTGTGTTTTCTGATTGGTTACTTCACCACTATCTCCATGGCTATACAAGTTGTTATGGCGACGTTTTAAATCACTAGGGAGTGACCAAAGACAAGTTTTTTTTCTTTTTGAAAGAAAGAGCAGTGTCCGATTAATGAGTTATCTTTGGAGATGAAGCGTTTTGAAAAAAAAGGATGGCAAAGCAGTTTGAAGGACATGGCACCTCATTTCTGAGTAATATTTTTTTATTGTTTTTCAAGTGTAGCTATTAACTAAAGATATTTCAGAAAAAAAACATATAGGCTACTGGACTAGTATATCCAGATGTTTCACTTTTGATCCATATGTTTAGAAGTAAAAGAAAAAAATCAGTATCTTTTATAAACAGATGAAGTTTGTTCGATGATGTAGTATGCATTGCCTATAAAATACTTCACAAAAATACTGCACAACTTTCTTGTCTGAAAGATAACCATTTTAGTGTGAATAATTGTAGTTTCTGCTACAGACAATATAAACTGTAAATGTTTGTTACTATGACTGACAAGAAAAAATAAAGCTCAGATGCAAAGATTGATTTATTCATTAAATATTCGACTTTTATCAACTTTATTTACTGCAAGGACACGGCAATCATTTTTCATTGACTTCAGCGCCCTCTAGCACTGATTACTGGAAGATTACCTTGAATGAACCCATATAATTTGAATATTTGTGATGTTAAAAGCAAAGAAAGGTTGTCGGGGACAATGGAAAACGATAACAGAATCTTGAAGAACAGCTTCAGCTGAGTTATTACTATTCCAATATTACAGCTGTTGCATTCATGTGACACAATTAATAAAACACTTTGCTGGACACTTTGCTGGACACAAAAGAAGTACTCGAGCTGTCTGCGTCTAGCTAGACATAAGAATCAATTCCATTTGTGACTGTTCCTACTTTCAAGGGGCTTTGTTACAATTTGTCTCGGATCCGTATGTTCTAATAAATTTCTGAAATTAAAAATTAATATTCTTTCAATTTGAGCACGATCAGAGGTATAAATAGTCTACATGATGATTTCGCCAAAAGTAATAACATTTTTATCTTGTTAATAAAGAACCATGCGTTATAGGAATATTCACACTTTATTTATCGTTACAGCTGTACCTCTTTTTGTTACTTTCTCTTCGAGAGCACTTACTCTGCTTCTGACTTTCACAGATATTATTATGTTCAGTCAGCATAGCGTGTAAAACCTCTTGCTCCACTAACAAGCGCATTGTGTATCGACGGTCGCGTGCTTACTTCTGAGTGAACATTCCCAAATGAACTTTCGACCTGGAACGTGGTCGGTTTAATTTTCGATTTCACGTATGAACTGTCACTCAAAGTGAAATGAATCTGGCAATCAGCTATTATCTGTAAATGTCAGAAATCCCTACAGGAACAATATTAGTATATTACATGTGCATGATAATGGTTCATGTGGTGCTCAACGTGACACACTGAATCTGAAATACNACAACTTCGATGATTGGATTTGGTTCTCCCCCTCTTCGACGATGAGCCTGTGCGTGTGTGTGTGTGTGTGTGCGCGCGCGCGTGTGTGTGTGTTTAGTGTATGTGTAGGGGAGGGTGTTCACGTAGTCCTGCCATACATTGACAAGGTACCGATATTATTTTAAAAATTAATTGTAGCTTAACTCGTAAGTCAAGGGTGTGTATATTCTATTTTCATTTCCATTTGCTTGAAGCTGTAGGCCTATTTGTCGTTCAGATTCCATTTTTAATTCAAAATTATCCTGCCTTTGTTCTTTTCATTAATTTTTCTTGTATTAATTCTGAAAAGTAATTTTTTATTTTTAGGTAACAATAGCTTTGTTATAGATAGAGTCATCCAGATTTGTTCATGATTCTCTAAATTAGTGACAATACCGTCGACAAGAATGCCTTAATTAAACCCATTCTCTAGCGCGTGGTTTCCTACGTAAGGACTCCTATTTACGGCTTTGATATGCACTGTTTGAACTTCGTCGCTTCGGACTGCGACTGAAGTACAGACTTGACATTTAATATGGAATATTTTTTTCCAAATCATTTTTCATCAGTTTTTACCTATTTTGCTGTCTGATAAATGAAAATAAGGATTAAAATCATGTTCTAATAACTTTTAATTATCTCTTTGATGTCATTGTGACATCAGTTCATTAATAGAATTCGCCAGAGAAGCAAACAAAAACACATTGCCTTTTCTACTTCATACGACAACCTTTAAAGAGATATTTTGGATCTCCATATTTTCCAAATTATTGTCTGTAAAAGAGTTACACGCTCCACAAAGGACCCTCATGTCAGTGTCTAGTCACAGTAACAGTCGCTGTTACGTCTGACCTCTTCTGGCTGCTTCCAGTGCTCTCAATTGGCAAGGCATTCCTGGGGATAGGTTTTTAGAGTTAAATCTGGAATAACATTCCAGGGATGGGTCAAAATCTGTCCAATTTGGTCCAGTTTTTTTGTAGGACATGTAGGCCATTCATTTGGCGAGTGATGGCCTACCCACATATTGTCTACGTGGTTCAAATATGGCGGTTTTGATGACCAAGGTAGCTGTTCATTCCCTTGGTTCTCTAAGTAATCTGTTATTAAAAGTGCTCTATGTAAACCGGCAATCTCACCGTACAACCTAAAATTGTTCCTAGGGTGCCCCCTATCAAATGATAGTCAAGTGGTTCCCAGATTATTCCTTTATTTAATCTGGTTCAGGTTTTCGTCGATGACTCCCATTGGTGTTTTGGCACCAATGTGGTATCCACTTCAAATACTGACGCTGTTAATGACCTAAGTCACTTTAAACGCGGCACACACTTCGTCATTGGCCTCTTCTGGATGTCTGTAAACTCTGTTTTGATTAGTTGAGCGGTACAGGTGAAATCTGACCTCAATAAAGAAAGCCACGAGGTTTTATTGTTCATCCCAGAAACGGTCAGGGTCCCCAATTCATTAGAGAAACATACAACGATGTTTTGCTGTTTACAGTAGGTTCCTCGGAGGTCGTCTGGTATTCTAACCTGCTAAAACCAGTTTGGTGTTCGCTAAGGGCCTTGAAAAATGCGTTTTGGTGGCAATTTACCCCTCATTCTGAACGGACTGGGTGGTTTTTGTTTAGTTGCAACACCATATCCTGAAAGACAGTGGGTCCTGTACTCTGGTGGTAAGATTTTAATACATTGGGTGTGGCCTCTATGTAGGTACATCAGTCTGGGCATTACACTATAAAACTGTATGGACCGTTTCGTTTGGCGCAATTAACTGTCTGGCAATCTCTTTCTTTTTCGCGCCATTTTGCCACAGATTAACAAATTTGTAAAGCACTGCATAACTCATTTTACACACTGTAAAACCGACCACTTGCATGCAAAATTTCAAATTCTTCTATGCAGTAGTTGCCGACATATGGATACTTTTTTGACAGAAGCATGCTTTGCCAAAGCCAAGCTTTGACCTGCCCAAAGGAGCACTACCCAATTAAATTACTGCATATTACATAATGCAGCAGCGTAACAAACCTGGTATTCTGTTAATTGGAAGCGACACACCTGACTACACACTTTTCCATTCACATGCCTTATATGAGATCGCAGTTTTTTGAAAAAAGAACGCATTTCTACCTAGGCGTACCCTCAAAATTGAAATATTCCATATTAAATGTCAAGTCTGTATGTGTAAAATTCGCGTTGGGAAGCGCAGAAAACTGCAAATTATTAGCCCGGGAAAAGCTGATAATAAATAGTGAAAAAACAATCTGTGGTCTTGGCAGAAGTTGTCCCTCATGTACTACAAGTATCTTTTGAAACTAACTTGAGCCTAACCTAATTAGCCTAATTGATACCTTTCGGGTTTTTTCAGGGTGTCTAGGAGACAAACAAACAAAGTTCATATCCCTATAATTCACGTTTTGATATTTTTTGACTGTTTTGGTTAGCTTGCGTATGAACTTGTTTGCATTTTATTTTACTCACAAACTGGACCACTTTGGTATTTAAGGTGTATGCAAACCCAGAAGACTTGAAATTATCAGAGAAAAAGGATTTGAAAACAAACCTAAATGACCCGGATGTCGAACGTGTCAGAAGGTATGAGGTCAAGAGCGAGGATAACTTTGACTGTTATTGCTCATTTTTTTTACGTTTTAGTTCTTTTGGTAAAATGGCCCTTTCATCTGCGGCTTGTTGATAACCACATGCCTTTTTGCAGCCACTAATATGCATGGGGCTTTATGCATTGTATTTTTTCTACTAACATCACCAAGGGCGTTACTAGGCATTCGCACGGATGCACGGTGCGTTCATTTTTTGGCCAACAATTTTATTCCCTCTAAATTTAGCATATTTTACACGGATCTAGATTAAGTGTATTTTACATCGTTCAAGTAACCTTTATGTACAAATCCATTATATACACCCGTCTACTAGATGCTTTTAAAACTAAATGCATGTAGCATTGCAAAATGAACATAACTGTGACAGAACACATGCTACGCTTACGTTATACATGTATGTCAAAATTCACCTAACACAAAAATTGCATGTCTGCAATATATTGCATCCCAGTTAGTAAAATCGACTAACACGCTTCTCAACTAACACAACGTACAATCCGTGCAAGCCCAAGTGTCCGATCTCGAGGTGGCAGTACTCCATTACGACTAGTGATCGATATTGGTTTAAATGTAAGTAGATTTTATGTTATGAGGCTGTACGTAAATCAGTATTTTTCAAATATTTTCTATGTAGTAAAAAAAGCTCATGTTAGTTATCCCTGTCACACATTCATACTGTAGGCCCACACTCACATGCTCACACACACACACACACACACAAAACAAAAACATTTGAGAGTTTTAAATTAAAGTAACACCAATACTTGAGATTAATACATTTTTTCTCGCCTTTTTTATATTAGTGTAGGCCTACAATCCCCCGCTTTATCAATAAGTGTACAATTCCAAGAAATATGTCTTTTGTGTTAGTAGGCTACAAATTAGTAGGTTCTGGTAGTAGACCTAGATAATGGAAATTTTTACCCTGAAACTGACAATAGATTTACAGTCCCGCAGAAACAATAGGAGGAAAAGGAAATTGTTTTGGGATGGAGGTATAGTGGCATTCTAATATAGAAAATACGATGTTGTAAGAGGGGTGAATGGAAATAACAAATACAGTATCTGTAACATTTTCAATTATATGTTATATATTTTACTCCAGAAACCATCTCAATGACATCGAGAATATCATTCCATTCGTATTGGCCGGAGTCCTCTACGTGCTGATCAAACCAAACCCATGGGTAGCACTGATGCATTTCCGTACATTCGCCTTTGCCCGATTTGCCCATACAGTCGTGTATCAATTCGCCGTCCCGCCTCCGTCACGCTCATTGTGTTTTCTGATTGGTTACTTCACAACTATCTCCATGGCTATACAAGTTGTTATGGCGACGTTTTAAATCACTTGGGAGTGACCAAAGACAAGTTTTTTTCTTTTTGAAAGAAAGAGCAGTGTCCGATTAATGAGTTATCTTTGGAGATGAAGCGTTTTGAAAAAAAGGATGGCAAAGCAGTTTGAAGGACATGGCACCTCATTTCTGAGTTATATTTTTTTATTGTTTTTCAAGTGTAGCTATTAACTAAAGATATTTCAGAAAAAAAACATATAGGCTACTGGACTAGTATATCCAGATGTTTCACTTTTGATCCATATGTTTAGAAGTAAAAGAAAAAAATCAGTATCTTTTATAAACAGATGAAGTTTGTTCGATGATGTAGTATGCATTGCCTATAAAATACTTTAGAAGACTGCACAACTTTCTTGTCTGAAAGATAACCATTTTAGTGTGAATAATTGTAGTTTCTGCTACAGACAATATAAACTGTAAATGTTTGTTACTATGACTGACAAGAAAAAATAAAGCTCAGATGCAAAGATTGATTTATTCATTAAATATTCGACTTTTATCAACTTTATTTACTGCACGGACACGGCAATAATTTTTCATTGACTTCAGCGCCCTCTAGCACTGATTACTGGAAGATTACCTTGAATGAACCCATATAATTTGAATATTTGTGATGTTAAAAGCAAAGAAAGGTTGTCGGGGACAATGGCAAACGATGACAGAATCTTGAAAAACAGCTTCAGCTGAGTTATTACTATTCCAATATTACAGCTGTTGCATTCATGTGACACAATTAATGAAACACTTTGCTGGACACAAAAGAAGTACTCGAGCTGTCTGCGTCTAGCTAGACCTAGGAATCGATACCATTTATGACTGTTCCTACTTTCAAGGGGCTTTGTTACAATTTGTCTCGGATCCGTATGTTCTAAATAAATTTCTGAAATTAAAAATTAATATTCTTTCAATTTGAACTCGATCAGAGGTATAAATAGTCTACATGATGATTTCGCCAAAAGTAATAACATTTTTATCTTGTGAATAAAGAACCAGGCGTTATAGGCATATTCACACTTCATTTATCGTCACCACTTTTTGTTACTTTCTCTTCGAGAGCACTTACTCTGCTTCTGACTTTTACAGATATTATTATGTTCAGTCAGCATAGCGTATTAAACCTCCTTCTCCATTAACAAGTGCATCGACGCTCGCGTGCTCACCACAGAGTAAAAATTCCCGAATGAACTTTCGACCTGGAACGTGGTCGGTTTAATTTTCGATTTCACGTATGACCTGTCACTCAAAGTGAAATGAATCTGGCAATCAACTATTATCTGTAAATGTCAGAAATCCCTACAGGAACTATATTAGTATATTACATGTGCATGATAATAGTTCATGTGGTACTCAACGTGACACACTGAATCTGAAATTCTGAGTGTCTCGAAAGAGGGATTTTTTAAAGCGTGATAAGTCTCTCAATGTATTTCCTGAATGTGGTAAACAAAAGGAAATGAATGCTAGAATGGATAAACACTTAATACCCATTAGGATATAACGTCTCAGCACAGGTCTCCCCCCCCCCCCCCAAAAAAAAATCATAGTGTAAACTAGATGAGTTAAAATCTACCCTAGGGTTCTAGATAAGGCTAATACTGCACCCATCCACAATTTGGCTGGAAGGCTAATAAAGTTTTGCCCCCGATATTTCATTTCTTCTCCATTGTTCGGCAAGACTGCGAATTAATCTTAATCAACAAACGTTTTTGTGTGCACGGCAAGCACGTTTAAAAGTGTCCTATCTGTCTTCTTATCAGAGATCAGTGCTCGACCAATTCCTCCACTCAGATTTATGTTTTTTTACATTATTAATTGGATGATTTTCTGTACATTTAAGAAAGAAAATATCGACGGCAGCTACTTTTATCTGATGGGATTTATTGATTTTAAAATCTAAAATTGGAAAAGTTAAGCAGCTTTGCGGATTATCAAGACAAAGAAACTAAAATATTTATTTGGGACATTTTAAAAGCATATAGTACACATATTTAATGTTTTTAGTTACAAAATTCTGTGGAAGCATGATTTGTGCGCGCGTTGTATACGCTCTCGCGTGCTTGCGGTTGAGTGCACATTATACGTGCGCGTATTCTCCCATAAAAGGGCGCGTGCGTGTAATAAAGAACTTAATCAATATATAAGAAGTAACACATTCTGCTTTTTAACGTCTGTTATGCGCATATAAACTTAGAGCGAAAACCAAGTCTACTCAATACCAACTTATAGAGTGAACTGAGTTATGCAAGGTATGTCTCCAATTACCTTTATGCTATTTCAGAAGCCATTGTTTTTACATGTTAAGCTACAAATGCTTAGTTTTGCAGTGTGTTAGCTTATAGAGGCTTATGACTAACTAGTGTCGTAATTATTATCTAAATACGCATATCGAAATGCGCTCTTTATTTTACCTTCTTTCATTTAAGGTATTAGTACAATTTTTCTTTTCAATTTTGTTAACAATGATAAATTGTAAACAATTATTTACTAAGTTGATCTTAATTCTCCATTTTTTGTAGAAATCACTTGAATGACATCGAGAACATCGTCCCATTCGTCCTGCTGGGTGTCCTTTACGTGTTGATCGAACCGACTGCATGGGTGGCCCTGCTGCACTTTCGTGTATTCGCATGCGCTCGGTTCCTGCACACCGTTGCTTACCAGTTTGCCTTGCCGCAGCCAACGCGTTTCTTGGCTTGTATTATAGGCTGGGTCTGCACGGTGTCGATGGGAATGCAAGTTTTAAAGGCCACAGTGTAATACGCTGGAATTGTACCGTGTATGTGCCCTGACAGACACCCAGCTCTTGTCTACTGAACAGAATCATATTGCATTTATCTTTGTTTAACTGCACTGGTAGAGACTGCTAGTAGTAATTACACTTCACAGTACGGTTGACAATGTTTTTTCTTAGCATAAGGAAATATATAAATGATTTTAATTGAGCAATTTGCAAGTAAGAAAACGCATGCTACTCCAGAAATGAGACATTAAAAATATTAAATTTTATACTGCGGATCCAGAGATGTATTTGTGGGTTCACTCCGTATCCATTTAGTCTTAATATAACGTTTATTAACAGCGTATTTAGTCGTGGTATCTAAGGACCATAGAATGCATTAGACAACTAGAATCTTAGATTTTATTCTGCAGATCCAGAGAAACATATGCACATGTGTGACTGCACTTCGTAGCCATTTAGTCTTGTAATAACGTTATAAACAGCATATCGAGTCGTTGTTTCCAAGGAACATAGAGTGACATTAGAGAACTATGGCTACTATTTCAAAGACAAGACCAGTTCTGTAGGGTGTTATGTTTCTGGGGGGGGGGTCTTTTGGACGGGAAATTGAACCTATATTTTGCACCACTTTGCATTTTAACTAATTACAAGAGGATTAAATGCTTTCATATTTACAGAAAAAGATCCCTCTTTTACATCCTGGCTAATGGCCCGCAAAGCTCTTTTATTATATTGACTGTAAACTATTTTGATACATTTCATGCGCGCACACCAAGTGGGACGTATTAAACATTGCTCTGCTTTTTGATAATGAAACATTTGTACACTTCGACCTTTGTAAGGGTCTATTTGGATGGAAACATATCTAGTTTAAGAGGTCGAAATAAGTCTCAGTTTCATTAGAAGCATACGTTGTTTATTTGCTCAAAGTGTAATACATAAGATATTATCGGTAGTTACCGAATTTCGTCGACTTAATTGATTTAAGATAATTTGCTAAACGTGCCGCTGTTGCGTGAAAGGAAATTGGATTGTGGTTGGATTACTTTGGTATTTAGGGTTTAGTGTGTGTTCAGTTTTCTGTGTGTGTGTTCGTGCCTTAGGGGGGTGGGGGCGAACTTATTTTTGTAGCACTTCTCTCAATACTGTATGTATACCTGTAAAAAGCATTTTATAGAGAATTTTCGAGTTTTTTCATTTGAATTATATTAATATGCACCGTGTTTTTGAATTGTAACTGCTATATTTTTAACAATAAATGGCTAAGTAATAAATTCCTAAATTGTTAGTATTCGCTGCCATATTTTCAGATATTACACCCGATACCCTGTCTGTCAGCTTGAAAAGATGTCACGAAAAAGATTTCGAAACAAAGTTGGCCTCTCCTTTTATTGATTTTTCACTTTGCAACTTTATGGATTTCTTTCTTAAGAAGAAAAGAGAAAAGAAGAAAGTAATGGACTGATTTGTTTTTGATATACCACTGGCTCATCAATTGAACAATTTACTTCCATCATCCTGTTCCATCAAATAAAGCAATCTCCACAGTTTATCTTTTGTCATTAAATTCCGTTAGGCTATCACGTCTACTCAAGTTTAAGATCCCTTTTATAGAAAAATGCTTTGCGCTGTAATTTTGCAACTGAGGGCAGTTTATCAAGCCTAATTTAAGGCTTTCAATATATTTAGATTTGATGGAGACGCAATTTTCTTACTGCTCAATGTTTTCTCGCTAGCTGTCCACGTACCCGTCTGTCTGGCAATCCGTCCATCTGTATGTCTGTTTATTTGTCTTAACACGTAGATGCATGGTTCTTTATACAATGTAATCTTGTGCACGTGTTAGTGGTGGGGGATAAAGAGAGAGAGAGAGAGAGAGAGAGAGAGAGAGAGGATGAGAGCCAGAGAGCAAAACCAGACAAACAAAGGTTTGATTGAATTGTAGATTCTTTATCACCAAGAGCGTGCTCAAGATCAAAAAACAAAAGCATTGTTATTTGATATATCAATAGCGATTTCTTCACTGCAAAAAAGGTACCCCATCCCTTCCAGGTGAGCTCATGGTAATAAACATTGAACAAAAAGACTTTAGGATGACATCGGGCCTAAATTTATTTAGGGTTCAACCTGGATGGATAATATAAATACTGTTAAGTCACTTTTATAATCAATCGTGTCCTCTTTATTTCCAGAAATCACCTGAATGACATCGAGAACATCATCCCGTTTGTCCTGTTGGGAACGTTCTACGTCCTGATCAAGCCAAACCCTTGGGTGGCACTTATGCACTTCCGGGCATTCGCAGGCGCAAGGATCTTCCACACCATAGCGTACCAACTCGCACTGCCCCAGCCTTCTCGCGCGTTAGGGTTTCTCGTCGGCTACGGAATCTGCATGTCGATGGCAGGACAAGTGCTGATGGCTACTTTTTAAAATGAGGAAATCCCTGAATACTCTTTAGTAGAGAATAGAAGCTATATGTCTTTTAAAGCTTACTGGTATTGCGTTAATGAACATTAACTTTTCACTTTCTACACAGACATAATCCCAGACTATTAATTTGAATTTAGTATTAATTATAACAAACCCATCACTTTTTTATTTGCCATTTGTGAGAGAAACTTGGGTAAATTGTAAGACTCTTCTTGGTCTGCTTTTTTATGATGTAGTTTAGAATGATTTGATATTAGAATTGCAACATAAATAAATATATATACACAATAATGTATTACACAATCAAACGCAAAATAAACGATTTTGACGTTTTACGGAGTTTTTGCTTTTGTTATCAAAATAAATAGCTATGTTGTAACGCAAAGGGTACAGTTTTTTTGATCAAAGAAACAAAATAAATATCACACCCGAATCTACTGGTGGCAAAGTCTTAATTTCAGCCAAAATCCAATTTGAAATTTAGATGAAAACCGAGGCATTGCAATAATTGGATTCTGGTCGAAAATTAACATTTCCACACAGGGCCACAGATGATTCTAATGCAATCAAACATAATTAAGTTTAACATTAAATTTGAATATTTGAATATTCATGTTGTCTTTGTGATACTGGGGCAGGGGGAGGGGGGGTCCTATTTAAATTACGTGCCAGTGTCACCAAAAAGCATATGTCTTTAGTTAGTCTCAATTTTAAGAATTGGCCAAATTCTGAACAGTCGTAACAACTTTGGAGGAAAAATAACAATTTTTGCATTTTGTGAAATGGTTCGGATGCTTACTTTCAATAAGGAAAAAAACACATATTGACAACTCGGTATTTGCTTTGACTCTTGAGATTCAAAGATAGGTCGTATCGTCTTTTGCCGTTATCTATACCCGGAAAACAAGAACAGATAAAACCTCGGAACACAATGAAATCGTCCTGTGTATAGATAATATTGGTTCTTATATTTCACCATACAATTTATTAAATTCAACAGTGCGTTTTAAGTTACGGAAATAGAACAATACTTATACAATTTATCTAAACCAATGATCGGCTTGAATAATTTGCTTCCAAGATAGTAAGATGACATTATAGCCCAGCGTTGCCACGGTTTGGTATTTGGCTGGCATTGGTTTTCCAATGAAGGGCCAACTTTATGGAAACGCCGCCCTTTTAAAGGATGGCAAGCCAACCTTGTGCAAAGGTCGGCCTCTGAGATAAACTAGTGGCCTGATGTCAGATCAATGACTATAATTTGGTAAATTATCACTTTGTTTGACTTACAGACGTTGGGCCAACTTGGGCTAATGTCGCCTTTCTTTCTGGGCTTACAATAACGACAACAATGTATAAAATGTAACATTTAACGCACAATATTTGCCAATGGTGCATATGGTGGCAATGAGCGAATATCTTATTTACACGTGACATATTTTGATAAGACACAAGCTAGTATTTAATCGTTTAAAATAAGTGAGTGCAATATGCCTATTATATAGCTGAAAAAATAACATCTGACATAAGCATAAATATATCATACAGTGTATAACAGCAATGGCCCACAGATACCTAAGACTTACTGATTTAATTGACTGTTTGATACACGTATCTACAACACAGAATGAATCTTGATTTTTCTGGCGTTAATAAATACATTCAATTAAGTTGTTGACATCTTCTCTGGCTTCAAATTAAACCGTAGTTAGAATACATAACGTTGACTGTAACGAATCAGAAGATAAACATGAGTTATATGTGCGTAATTATCAGTCTCGCACTCACACCTATTTTGAACAGTATAGAATCATGGGTTTGAACGATCAGTGGCGTCAACCCCAATTCTTTAAACAATCAAATAGGAAATAATCCCAGACTTGTATTAATCAGACGACAAGGTTGTCGGAATGACAAAGATGTTGCAAAATTTGATGTTTAGCTTGGAGTACCATAGCGTTAAGGGCATTAAATTATTATAACCGAACAGACAATATTAATAATTTTATAATAAAGCAATGAGATCTACCACGTCTAAACAGGAGTGGTTGCTGTCACTGGCGTCTGTCGGGCTTGCGCCATATGCTCAGCGAGGGGAATGAACAAATTACCTGGTCGTGGACGGGGACGTTTGCCCATCAGCCGAAAAAACCCTTTCCTCACATCTGGCATTCGAACCCCGTAAATAATCGGGTCCGCCAGCGTTATCACCAGTATCAGACAAATTGCCGTATGGACAAGAACATTCTTGCACTGGACATCGCAGTTGGTCATTTTAACCAATTTGACCAAAGCCACCGCGACGACCCATGGTCCCCAACTGACCAGTAACGTGGCATAAAGCATGACGAAAGTGACCGCTGATTTAAATTCCCTTTTGGAATTAACTCGGGTGCCTACGTAACGGTGCCTTTTTATCTCAACAAATATCTTTACATACAGACACAGTGAAGCTACCAAAATGGCTGCACAAATTCCACCGTTAATATATATCAAAGCTTTGGGAAAGCCAAAGTCACAAAATATTCCAGAGCCAAGATTTGCCATGCTAATGAGAAGGGCGACCAGCCCTTTACCAATTGTAACCCCCCAAATACAGGCAACTATAACGCACGCCCTCTCCCTTGTTATAGACAACGAATACCTCAAAGGCGCACATACGGCTACAAACATATCCAACGCCAAAGCCAGAACTGTAAACCCAGAAATCTCAAAGAATGTCAAGAAAAACGTGTTGATTAGACTATCACACAGTTGTAAACCAAGATTATGTAAAATATCAATGATCAACACGAAGATTAAATTCGCGAGATCAGTTAAAGCTAGGTTCATGATAAGAATCAATTTTGGTTTGAAAGGCCTTGGAACACAGGCCAACGCAGTCAGAGAGACGCCATTTGCAATCAGACCAATTCCACAAAACACGTAAAATAGGACCGCCAGACCTATAAATAGGGAATGGTTTTCATCAGTCTGCCAGTCTCCGTCACCACTAGAGTTATCAAAAGCGCTGATGTTATCTTTGTTGCGTTGCCATAACGCAAAAGTGAGAATATCGTCTTCTGTCACCAAAGCTAGACTTGTAGCGTTACCATTTGAATACAAGGACGTCATGATGCACAGAAAAAAAACCTTCACAAAAGTCACTCGACCCTCAATTTTCACCTCGTTACCTATAAACCAACAGCAGAGACCAAGTGGCAAAACTAACGCTACATTTAGTTTGTTTTTGTATTAAGGAACTCTGACATACGTTGTAACAAAGTTGTTGTAGGTCAGCGTTTTCTCACAATATAAGAGCATCTATTTATATTTCTTTTAGTTTTGTAAATTAAGAAATATAAAACAACTTCAAACAGAATGACCAGGCGTGCTCGACTGACCCAACCGCCGCAGCATTCGGGTACCTGTATAAGTTCACGTGTAGTAACTGGTCGTTGAAAACTGATTTCAGGTATCGCTGTTTCGGCGTGAAATGCTCACAGTGTCCGCTCAATATTATAACCCGTTCAAAAGCTGATTGCCTTAATCAAACAGAGAGTCGTTGCAATTACTGCAAGCAACGCGTCCACCGCAAACTGCAAATTTGTTCCACCTCTTGATTATCGACAGCTGTCAGATTTGTTTGGAAATTAATCAATCTTATTACATAAGTCGATAATGGAATCATGCGTTTTGAACATCCATCCATCCATGGATGTGTTACGGCATATGTTAATGTAGAGGGCCAAGCCAGTTAAGAATAGCGCAACATCACGTAACGTCAAACTATATATTGGTTACAAGGTTATGAAGCAGTTGGTCCGATCTTGCGGTTTTGTTATTTTCAGCAGCTGAATCAATTATGGTGCACGGGCATTACATTATGCCATTAGATAAAGGATACCACAGTCAATCAACCTTGTGAGTGTTTTCTCCGCTGTGTCTTCTGTGAAGAAGTTCTTGTGAGATTACAGTGACTGAACTTCGATTCCCAAAGGTCGATGTATTGCAGGTCGCTCAATTCCCAAACCATTAAGGATTATACAGTTCTTAAGTTCTCACATTCCGCCCCATCTTTCCATTGTCTTAATTACCAGTGATTGGCATGCACGTGCGTTCTTTTATTTATTTTTCAGACTCTTCAAAGGATACGGCGATGTTGATGTTATTTCAAACAAGTTCTGTCCGTTCAAAGAAGAAAAATCAGAACGATGTTCATATGTTTAGCCATAATAACGCTTGTATTAACATGTAACGTTTCTGGAATCTGTAAGCGAGAACATATGGTTTTTCTTGCTTCAACGCTTAGGCGTCAAATGAAACCGTGTGCTCTAGGAAAACTGTGCACTGAACGTAACAACTAATAAAGTATTGATTTCCGCTGTGTTTAACAACAAATTAGCCCACCCCTTTTGAACCTAGAGGCAGATTTGGCAACCAAATGTTGGGATAGTCTCCTTTGACATATACACAACACCCAGGCGTTTTTTCCAAAGATATAACTTTGGTAATCTATAATGTTTTCCTCGTGAACTTATAATGGAGAGAATCCTGCTGCGATGGGCTGGAAATATGATTTTCGAATGAATTGCCTGAAGAAACTTGCAAAGCAATCCAAACAGAATCCGAGAAACCAATTTAGATCCTGAAGTTGCTCATCAAAACAGAGCAAATTATCTCGACTTTTCTTAGAAATTCACCTCATGTTCGAAAGGACAATTGGTTAGCTTGTCATTTCCTCTTTACTCTTTTCTTTGTGTCATTTGTAGAAATATCCCAAATGCTAGATATAGCCAAGTTGGCGGTCCTTGATGTTTAAAGAAATCCAAAAATACCATACACCTGGAGGCTTTGATTGTATATAATTGATGCAACGAACCTAAAGCATAAAAACTTAACAGGAGGCAATTGGAACAGCGTGTAACGTCAAATGCCTTGTGCTCTTGCACAAAACCTCTCCATTTTCCAAAGATATCAATCATTAAGTACTCACAGAGATCACATTTTATCCCTAAAGAAGACAACAGGAAGCAGATTCTCTAGGTCTTGACAAAAGTTGCTGTCGAATTAAACAGTGGGTGTACGGATTTACATCGACCGTCCCATTACAAACTGGAATCATCTTCGATGAAATCATGAAGTACTAGTTAAGCTGAGTGTGAGCAGATCACATACTGTTTTATCTCATCGCTCAGAAAGGTGTGTTTTTACATTCCTCCCCAATGTAAACAGTTCAATAAACAGTTTAAAAAGCCCGTCAATAAAATAACGCAGGTCGATAATAATCCTAGACCATCTAGTATTTGAATATTGTGTTCAGATCCTCCTTATTAATACCGATGTTTCCATTTCGCGGACAAAACTACTCACGCATCCCACTTGACGATCCTCTAGAGATACCCACGTGTTGACAAATCTGTAGCTCTTCAATTAATGCCAGTTACGGCAGGCAATATCTAAAGTAATAATGTGGAATTAAACCTTGGTCCATTGTTATGCACCTGCATTCAACTTGAAGTTGTCTTTTGAGTCGACCAAATCATAAAAAAATCATTATTTCACCACAGTTTAATCTCTTTATATATTCATTTCGTACTGCGGTATATCCGGAAAGCAATTTTGAATGCTTTGACACCATCTACAGAGCGTGATAGTCCGCTTAGTTGTAACTCTTCTCGCGAGATTTTTCAGTATTTATACAGGTATGATGACGCAGTCAGCTGACTGTTTACCTGCCATTATGCAAACAATAACTCCAATTGTTTACCTGAAGCACGTAGCGAGATGCTACTAGCTGGCCATAATGCCGGAACTATTTTTTTACAATGGAACAAGAAATCCCTTTAAATTCTGACAAACTCATGAAGTCATCTTATTGACAACGGTTGAAACCCGTCAATAAACAGTCCAGAAATAGAGTCCGTTCGCGGAGTGTAGGTCTTCCACGCGACACTAATCTCCCAAGTATGACCTTTGCGTAAGTCTCTTTAATTCCTAATATGATGGAGAAAATTTTCAATAAGATTAAGATTATACTATTATTACAAAAATCAACTAAATAAGGACATAATATCTTCTCAAAGCATTCTACCGTGATTTTCAAGCGAAGTTTATTTTTAGATTTTCTGACATTGAATCCATGGTACATCAATTATAATAAAAAAGAATGCAGAGTGTGAATTTAAATTTGTTTGAGGTTCATTGATAATACTTTTCAAATAATGTGTGTACATGTACTTACATGTCCGTGGTGTTTTCCCTACCGAGTAAGACGTCTGTGCGATGGTCAAACTATGCAGCTTAGCATGTGCCGCGGAGAGAAACTTGAAACAAAATGTGAAACACGAAAGCCTCCATGCCGGATTGACGCATGTCCTTTTATGGAAATAAATCTTGTAAATCTGTGTCAACACCGTTTCAGGTACTGCACATTTATATGTCATCAACGGCGGTGTAAACGCGTCACTTTGATTTTTATCTCCTTCCTCGAGAAACCTCGACTCTAAAACCTCACTAGTCCGAGTCTGAAGCTAAATCACGCATTTATCCCACGGTACTTGCCTGGTCAGTTTCTGTGTCCGAACTAATAAATTACAGCAAGCGTTCGCTGGTGAGCTCTCCTTACAACGTAATAGCTTACGCAGGCAGCCGTCTTTTGAGTGAAGTAATTTTTTGTAATATCAAATGTTGAAACGTATGGTACATTAATTACAGGTATGCATAGTATTTCGATTTTATAAATTGCCGGGCTTACAGGCATAGTGCTTGGGGCAAAAACCCCTATTGAAACTTTAGATCGAACTTGTTACTGTTATCTCACTTGCCCAAGCCAGCTTCATTCTTTTAAGATCATTTTTTTACAATGTGTGCAGCATTTGGATTAAATATTGCAATTCTGCATTTTTCATCTTATAAACAGCGTTTGTTTGGAATCATCTCAATTTTTTTCTCATTTTTCATAGTATTAAAAGTTATTTGAAAATATAATCTCAATAAATAAAAAAAATATTAATGTAATAAAAAGTTGTTTCCAACCCTGGCTTCATCATAATTAATACTGTGTACTATTATATTGCTCTATCACGTATTGATCTTAGTGCATTTCTTGATTGATACGTGTAATTATTGATTTAATAAGCTTAAATTGATTGATTGATGATGATTAGATGTTATAACGTGTTGATATTTATTAATATATAATAATAGTATTGTACAGTTGTGTAATTGAAGATGAAAAGATGTCCTGTTGCGTAAAATTTGGAAATGCTATAAGTGATGGGATTTTTTGTTGTTTAAATTCAGTATTTTCACTGTAGGTAATCTACATGTATATGCTTTAAGACATATTAAGTCTCAAGGAAGTCAATGTTTATAAGGCTAATGTAAGTAAGCATGAAAAGAATATTAAGCCGAGATATTGAAAGATGTATAAAAATCCTGCAGAACATGCAGTCTCATTGCTACATTACCAAGTCGAAAGGGAACGTAGCTCAGTGGTAGAGCCCACGCTTTGCACGCACGTCTTCTACCACTTCTGTTTATTTTAACATTGAAAAGAAACGGTTGTTAATATGTTTTGGCCCACATAAAAATCAGAATATTTCAGTAACTTCACTTGCATTGAAATACTCCACTAAAGCAGTGCGAGATTGCTGGGACCAAATTTTACCTCAAATTGCCACTCTTTTTTTAAAATGTTTTATTGCATTTCGGCTTGGTCTATCTGTAGATGACATTTCACTGGTCTATAGCTCAAATACATGTAGAATAGGGTTTAATGACCTTCGTTTTTTCAATGTATTTCTANATTTTATAATAAAGCAATGAGATCTACCACGTCTAAACAGGAGTGGTTGCTGTCACTGGCGTCTGTCGGGCTTGCGCCATATGCTCAGCGAGGGGAATGAACAAATTACCTGGTCGTGGACGGGGACGTTTGCCCATCAGCCGAAAAAACCCTTTCCTCACATCTGGCATTCGAACCCCGTAAATAATCGGGTCCGCCAGCGTTATCACCAGTATCAGACAAATTGCCGTATGGACAAGAACATTCTTGCACTGGACATCGCAGTTGGTCATTTTAACCAATTTGACCAAAGCCACCGCGACGACCCATGGTCCCCAACTGACCAGTAACGTGGCATAAAGCATGACGAAAGTGACCGCTGATTTAAATTCCCTTTTGGAATTAACTCGGGTGCCTACGTAACGGTGCCTTTTTATCTCAACAAATATCTTTACATACAGACACAGTGAAGCTACCAAAATGGCTGCACAAATTCCACCGTTAATATATATCAAAGCTTTGGGAAAGCCAAAGTCACAAAATATTCCAGAGCCAAGATTTGCCATGCTAATGAGAAGGGCGACCAGCCCTTTACCAATTGTCACCCCCCAAATACAGGCAACTATAACGCACGCCCTCTCCTTTGTTATAGACAACGAATACCTCAAAGGCGCACATACGGCTACAAACATATCCAACGCCAAAGCCAGAACTGTAAACCCAGAAATCTCAAAGAATGTCAAGAAAAACGTGTTGATTAGACTATCACACAGTTGTAAACCAAGATTATGTAAAATATCAATGATCAACACGAAGATTAAATTCGCGAGATCAGTTAAAGCTAGGTTCATGATAAGAATCAATTTTGGTTTGAAAGGCCTTGGAACACAGGCCAACGCAGTCAGAGAGACGCCATTTGCAATCAGGCCAATTCCACAAAACACGTAAAACAGGACTGCCAGACCTATAAATAAGGAATGATTTTCATCAGTCTGCCAGTCTCCGTCACCACTAGAGTTATCAAAAGCGCTGGTATTATCTTTGTTGCGTTGCCATAACGCAAAAGTGAGAATATCGTCTTCTGTCACCAAAGCTAGACTTGTAGCGTTACCATTTGAATACAAGGACGTCATGATGCACAGAAAAAAAAAACCTTCACAAAAGTCACTCGACCCTCAATTTTCACCTCGTTACCTATAAACCAACAGCATAGACCAGGTGGTAAAACTAACCCTACATTTAGTTTGTTTTTGTATTAAGGAACTCTGACATACGTTGTAACAAAGTTGTTGTAGGTCAGCGTTTTCTCACAATATAAGAGCATCTATATATATTTCTTTTAGTTTTGTAAATTAAGAAATATAAAACAACTTCAAACAGAATGACCAGGCGTGCTCGACTGACCCAACCGCCTCTGCATTCGGGTACCTGTATAATAAGTTCACGTGTAGTAACTGGTCATTGAAAACTGATTTCAGGTATCGCTGTTTCGGCGTGAAATGCTCACAGTGTCCGCTCAATATCATAACCCGTTCAAAAGTTGATTGCCTTAATCAAACAGAGAGTCGTTGCAATTACTGCAAGCAACGCGTCCACCGCTAACTGCAAATTTGTTCCACCTCTTGATTATCGACAGCTGTCAGATTTGTTTGGAAATTAATCAGTCTTATTACATAAGTCGATAATGGAATCACGCGTTTTGAACATCCATCCATCCACGGATGTGTTGCGGCATATGTTAATGTAGAGGGCCACGCCGGTTAAGAATAGCGCAACATCACGTAACGTCAAACTATATATTGGTTACAAGGTTATGAAGTAGTTGGTCCGATCTTGCGGTTTTGTTATTTTCAGCAGCTGAGTCAATTATCGTGCACGGGCATTACATTATGCCATTAGATAAAGGATACCACAGTCAATCAACCTTGTGAGTATTTTTCTCCGCTGTGTCTTCTGTGAAGTTCTTGTGAGATTACAGTGACTGAACTGCGATTCCCAAAGGTCGATGTATTGCAGGTCGCTCAATTCCCAAACCATTAAGGATTATACAGTTCTTAAGTTCTCACATTCCGCCCCATCTTTCCATTGTCTTAATTACCAGTGATTGGCATGCACGTGCGGTCTTTTATTTATTTTTCAGACTCTTCAAAGGATACGGCGATGTTGATGTTATTTCAAACAAGTTCTGTCCGTTCAAAGACGAAAAATCAGAACGATGTTCATATGTTTAGCCATAATAACGCTTGTATTAACATGTAACGTTTCTGGAATTTGTAAGCGAGAACATATGGTTTTTCTTGCTTCAACGCTTAGGCGTCAAACGAAACCGTGTGCTCTAGGAAAACTGCACGCTGAACGTAACAACTAATAAAGTATTGATTTCCGCTGTGTTTAACAACAAATTAGCCCACCCCTTTTGAACCTAGAGGCAGATTTGGCAACCAAATGTTGGGATAGTCTCCTTTGATATATACACAACACCCAGGCGTTTTTTCCAAAGATATAACTTTGGTAATCTATAATTTCTTCTTCATGCACTTATAATGGTGAAAATCCTGCTGCGATGGGCTGGAAATATGATTTTCGAATGGATTGCCTGAAGAAACTTGCAAAGCAATCCAAACAGAATCCGAGAAACCAATTTAGATCCTGAAGTTGCTCATCAAAACAGAGCAAATTATCTCGACTTTTCTTAGAAATTCACCTCATGTTCGAAAGGACAATTGGTTAGCTTGTCATTTCCTCTTTACTCTTTTCTTTGTGACATTTGTAGAAATATCCCAAATGCTAGACATAGCCAAGTTGGCGGTCCTTGATGTTTAAAGAAATCCAAAAATACCATACACCTGGAGGCTTTGATTGTATATAATTGATGCAACGAACCTAAAGCATAAAAACTTAACAGGAGGCAATTGGAACAGCGTGTAACGTCAAATGCCTTGTGCTCTTGCACAAAACCTATCAGAGTTCACATTTTATCCCTAAAGAAGACAACAGATTCTCTAGGTCTTGACAAAAGTTGCCGTCGAATTAAACAGTGGGTGTCAATGGAACGGATTTACATCGACCGTCCCATTACAAACTGGTATCATCTTCGATGAAATCATGAAGTACGATTTGAGCTGAGTGTGAGCAGATCACACACTGTTTTTTCTCATCGCTCAGAAAGGTGTGTTTTTACATTCCTCCCCAATGTAAACAGTTCAATAAACAGTTTAAAAAGCCCGTCAATAAAATAACGCAGGTCGATAATAATCCTAGACCATCTAGTATTTGAATATTGTGTTCAGACCCTCCTTATTAATACCGATGTTTCCATTTCGCGGACAAAACTACTCACGCATCCCACTTGACGATCCTCTAGAGATACCCACGTTGACAAATCTGTAGGTCTTCAATTAATGCCACTTATGGCAGGCAATATCTAAAGTAATAATGTGGAATTAAACCTTGGTCCATTGTTATGCACCTGCATTCAACTTGAAATTGTCTTTTGAGCCGACCAAATCATAAAAATTTCATTATTTCACCACAGTTTCATCATTTTATATATTCATTTCGTCGTGCGGTATATCCAGAAAGCAAGTTTGAATGCTTTGAACCACCTACAGAGCATGATAGTCCGCTTAGTTATAAATCTTCTCGCGAGATAACTCAGTATTTATACAGGTATGATGACGCAGACAGCTGACAGTTTACCTGCCATTAATGCAAACAATAAATCCAATTGTTTACCTGAAGCACGTAGAGGAATGCTACTAGCTGGCCATAAATGATGGAACCTTTTTTCCACAATGGATCAAGAATTCCCTTTAAAATTCTGACAACTCATAAAGTCATCTTATTGACAACGGTTGAAACCCGTCAATAAACAGTCCAGTAATAGAGTCCGTTCGCCGATTGTAGGTCTTCCATGCATCCGAACGACACTAATCTCCCAAGTATGACGTTTGCGTAAGTCTCTTTAATGCCTAAGAGGATGGGGAAATTTTTCAATAAGATTAAGATTATACTATTATTACAAAAATCAACTAAAAAAGTACATCATATCTGCTTAAAGCACCCTAAGTTTATTCTTAGGTTTTCTGACACTGAATCGATATAAATGGTTCATCAATTATAATAAAAAAACAGAATGCAGAGTGTGAATTAAATTTGTTTGAGCTTCATTGATTATACTTTTCAAAGAATGTGTGTACTTACATGTCCTTGGTGTTTTCCTTACCGAGTAAGACGTCTGTACGATGGTCAAACTAATGCAGCTTAACATGTGCCGCGGAGAGAAACTTGAAACAAAATGTGAAACACGAAAGCCTCCATGCCTGATTGACGCATGTCCTTCTACGGGAAAAAATCTTGTAAATCTGTGCCAACTCCGTTTCACGTACTGCACATTTATGTGTCACCAACGTCGGTGTAAACGCGTCACTTTGATTTTTATCTCCTTCCACGAGATACCTTGACTCTAAAACCTCACTAGACTGAGTCTGATGCTAAATCACACATTTATCCCACGGTACTTGCCTGGTCAGTTTCTGTGTCCGAACTAATACATTACAGCAACCTTTCGCTGGTGAGCTCTCCTTACAACGTAATAGCTTACGCAGGCAGCCGTCTTTTGAGTGAAGTAATTTTTTGTAATATCAAATGTTGAAACGTATGGTACATTAATTACAGGTATGCATAGTATTTCGATTTTATAAGTTGTCGGGCTTACAGGCATAGTGCTTGGGGCAAAAACCCCTATTGAAACTTAAAGTCATGCTTGTTACTGTTATCTCACTTGCCAAAACCAGCTTCATTCTTTTTAGATAATTTTTTTGCAATGTGTGCAGGATTCGGATTAAATATTGAAATTCTGCATTTTTCATTTTATAAACAGCGTTTGTTTGGAATCATCTCTTTATGTTTCTCATTTTTCATATTATTAAAAGTTGTTTTAAAATATCATCTCAATTCATGAAAAATATATTAATGGAATAAAAAAAGTTATCGTTTCCCCGCTGGCTTCATGATTATTGACACTGTGTACTATTATATTGCTCTATCATGTATTGATCTTTGCGTACTTTGTGATTGAAACTTGAAATGATTGATGGAATAGGCTATCAACCGATTGATGATGATGGGGTGTTATAACGTTTATAAATACACAATAATAGTATTGTACAGTTGTGTAACTGAAGATGAAAAGATGTACTGTTGCGTATAGTATGGAAATACTATAAGTGATGGGATTTTTTGTTGTTTAAATTCAGTATTTTCACTGTAAGTCTCAAGCAAGTCAATGTTTTTAAGGCTAATGTAAGTAGGCATGAAAAGAATATTATGCCGAGATATTGAAAGATGTATAAAAATCCTGCAGAACATGCAGTCTAATTGCTACATTACCAAGTCGAAAGGGAACGTAGCTCAGTGGTAGAGCCCACGCTTTGCACGCACATCTTCAACCACTTCTGTTTATTTTAACATTGAAAAGAAACGGTTGTTAATATGTTTTGGCCCACATAAAAATCAGAATATTTCAGTAACTTCACTTGCATTGAAATACTCCACTAAAGCAGTGCGAGATTGCTGGGACCAAATTTTACCTCAAATTGCCACTATTTTTTTTTAATGTTTTATTGCATTTCGGCTTGGTCTATCTGTAGATGACATTTCACTGGTCTATAGCTCAAATACATGTAGAAGAGCGTTTAATGACCTTCGTTTTTTCAATGTATTTCTACAATCATATTCAGTCTGATCAATCAAAGTTTGTAGGTGACACATGGAAACGACTGGTATGTGTCATAACCTTAAGAAAATATATTTAATGCAACTACGGGAAGGATTTAAAGTGAGAACAGTTTCACACAGGTTTTTCAAACCCTAAATAGGCTGAAATATTCGATTAGTGTCCCTTTAAACATAAAAATAAAAATGTTATCCTCCAAACAGAGATATATACAAAATGTTATCTTCCGCAGCAAACAGTCACCTTATTATACATGTGCTTATTCCTCTCATCTATCTACAGTGTAGATATTTTTTAACAATATACATATGAAATATAAAACGTTAATCCAAATTCTTCTCTAAGACATTCAATCAAAAATAAAACCCATTTTGTGCACATTGTGACAACTTTTTACCGACACCCCCACAAAAATCAATAAATCATAATTTTGCAAGGCAATTTACAAAGACTCAAAAGTCCACTTGTAGTGGTTTTGATAATTGTTTGGTCAATAATTGAACCATTTTGGCATTAAAAAACATGCAATTCATTTCAGCTTATCTATTTTGTTTACTATTAATTTGCAAAATCTCGGTTGAACAAACAGGAGTAATTTTTCTACAATCTTGGGTATATTTTATGTACAAAATCCCATTTGTAGATTTAACTACTATATTCAAATGTATTAGTTAGAACAGACTTTATGGCGGTTTAATTAAAATGGCATAAACGTTTTACCTATCTACTATTGTCGTTATGGTTCAAATGTACATCAAATCTCAACTTTTAAAAATGACATTTTCCCTGCGTCTACATATAATTATAAAACTAAAAAATCGTTATAAAGACATTTAAGTTGTATAACATTTAGGCCAGCCTTGAACATAGAAATGTCCTGCATTCGCAAATTTTGTTGTCTTGGAGTACGTACGCAGTGCACTTATAAACTGCCTATTCGCAAAATCATGTTTTAAAAGTCATGCAGTACCGGGTAAGTAGGCCTATTGTTGCAGCTTTTTGACCTCTCAAATCACTGTTCACGTGTCCTCTCGTAATGTCACGAAGACTATTTATCTGCAGGTCACGCCGACATCCTCACTGTGGCTGCAGTCATTGGTGCCCCAACCCCTGTGACTGCAAAGCTCTAATCTAGCCTCCGTGCCTCTGCAGCCGACGTCATCCAACCAAATTGGTCCGCTGCCCCTTCCGTAGCCTGCTGAGGCCTGAACTGTCACTCTACTGTATGGGAGACCTAGTTGCCTACAGACCACTCTGGCGTCTACGGTACTGAAGCTGTCGTCACACACGGTCCCCCATCGGCCGTTGTGGAAGATTTCAACTCGCCCCTGGTAGGATGCTCTGCCACCGACCAGACGGATAACTGCAGGGTAAAATTCAAGTTTTTAAGTTCCAAATACATTAGCCTTATTTAAATTACAACAATTTGATATCACTGAGTTATGAACAATAAATACTATAGTACCATACTCGGGTTAGAAAACGAGGTGAACTGATAAACTAAGTCAATGAACGCAAAGGTACCAGGTTTATCTCAACTGGAAATTATTCCACTTTGTATAAATTGCGGAACTTATTTCTTTGCAAATATGCTCGGTTATGACAAATAGATGTAAACAAGGTTAAATTTCTTACGAAAAGGCAACTCACGTCGAGTTGACCCTGATCCCACTATCTCCTTTGAGGCCCTTTGGACCAGTTGCCCCTCTTGGACCAGCAGGTCCCCGAGGCCCCGGTGACCCACGCAAACCTTTAAGACCACGGGTACCAGGCTGACCTTTCTGTCCTTTGGTCCCAGTACTGCCCCTGGCTCCTGTGGAACCCTTAACTCCTTTAGGACCAGGCATTCCACGTGGTCCTTGATTCCCCTTAGAACCATTTGCCCCTTTCAAACCTCTTGGACCGGGGGCTCCTTTTGCTCCTTTTAGCCCTGCTGCTCCTGACAGCCCGCGAGGCCCCGGGCTACCTTTCAACCCTACTGCACCTGGGAGGCCTTTTGGTCCGGTAGTGCCACGGGGTCCAAGACCTCCTTTCGCACCTGTTGCACCTTTCTGTCCTCTCGGTCCAAATGCCCCCTTTGTTCCCTGTAAACCCCGTGGACCTTGTGGTCCTCTAGGGCCCTGTATTCCAGATGTCCCTTTCAGACCTCGTGGTCCAGGAGAACCGTTTTGACCTTTCTGGCCTTTTGGTCCTCTGGCACCAGGAGTCCCTGCCTGGCCTGGAGTGCCTGCAACTCCGCGTTCACCCTTTAGCCCTGATGACCCTTGCTGCCCTTTAACGCCCTTTGATCCTTTGGCACCTGCAGGTCCTGGGCGCCCTGGGATTCCGTTTGGTCCGATTGGGCCCATTTCGCCTTTCATTCCTCTTCTACCAGGAGGTCCAGCCTCTCCTTTGATGCCCTTGCTCATGGTGCCAGATCTCCCAGTTTGTCCTTTGGGGCCTTGTGGTCCTATGGCTCCTTTGACCCCCTTCATCCCTTTGTTACCTTGATTACCTTTTGGACCTGCGGGCCCTGGGATACCTCGTTCCCCTTTCTGTCCCCTAGTTCCTCTAATGCCGGATTCACCCTTTATCCCCGGCAATCCAATATCTCCAGTGTCTCCTTTTGATCCTTTTGAACCTAGCACCCCCTTTGGACCATGTACACCTGGCAAACCTGTCGGTCCTCTCGATCCGACGTCGCCTTTTGCACCCTTGATTCCTGGCAGGCCAGTTAATCCAGGTAACCCTCGCTGTCCTTTTATTCCTTGACTACCGTTCTCTCCCTTATCACCTTTAAGTCCAGGACTACCGGCTTCTCCACGGGGTC
The DNA here is from genome assembly GCF_001039355.2 of Lingula anatina. The sequence goes on along the minus strand of NW_019774836.1, from coordinate 129,953 downwards.
CACCCGGCCCAGTGCCACCCGGTGGCCCCTCACCACCCGTATCTCCGCGGTTACCCTTTGGTCCTGGCTTTCCTGTTCTTCCCTTCGGACCAGGTTGTCCTGGTGAACCCGGGGCACCACGTTCCCCTCCGGAACCCTTAGGTCCGTTCAATCCAGGAGAACCTGGAATTCCAGGAGCCCCTCGCAGACCCGGTGACCCTTGGGGTCCCGTCTCTCCAGGGTTACCATGAGGGCCAGGGTCTCCTCGGGGCCCTCTGTCCCCCTTTGGACCTTTTGTACCTGGTATACCAGGGAGACCCGTATTGCCTGGAGGACCGGGAGGACCTAAATGATATAAAATGACATTGGCTTAAGTGGATTGTTATTAATTTCTCTCCTGTTGTGGTAGACTTAGTTTATGGACATGGAATTAAAAAAAAACAACAACAACACAAATTTCGACCTCCTTTTCGTTATAAGATAGAGGCCTTAAATAAAATGGTAGATTTTAAGATTATTATTCAACAGACAATTTAAAAGTTCAACAAGGGCTCGACTTTAAACAGGCATTTCCAAATCTTCATTCATACTGTATATTTTACAAACAGCAAATTTCTAAATTTTGCTTAATATTTTTAGTGGATAATAAAAACAATTTAAATCAAATCAAATTTTAAAAATATTGATAGATTTATTGGCCCACAAACGTCTATGTCCCCCCTGCCAAAATTAACATATCATCTTTCCTGGTATGGATAAGTTCAGATAAAAAACAACAATGAAATACCATGTCGTGGTTGTACATGTGTATAATGTATTACTGCAGAGGTAAAGCTTAAGAATCATAATGATGTTTTTGTAACAGTTACGGCTATAGTGATTTCCAAAATCGTACATTTTACAAAATTATCTGGTATTTTTAAGAGCATCTATACTTCTTTTCTTTTCTGCTGTACGTGACATATTTTAACATAACTTCCTTGAACACGTTCGGCATAAATATTGAAATTTACTTTAAAAGCTGTTAATGAGTCCTTTTCTTCTTACCTTGAATGGGCGGTAGTGACGTCTCGTTTATGCGAGAAACCGTTAATTGCAACTCATTGTTTGTGGCCTCCAGTTTACTTATTCTCTCTTCTAGGATTTTTTTCTCTTCTCGGAATTCATGAAGAGTTCTTTTGATTCCCTACAAAATCAGAGAAGTGCTCAGAGAGTGCATATCACCGCTGAGACGTCCAGCGCAGTTCTCTTCATCAATGAAGCAATTTACTTCACCGTGTGTATTTTTCTGATGATATATACCAATTAGTATCTACTGGATTCTAAGTTCTAAAAAAATTTCATCATGTCAGAAGTTCTAAGATAATTTATCAAAAAAAAAAAAAGAAAAATCCGTCCATATTTTTTTACGTAGACTAACAAACCAATGCACTACAAGCAAAAGCAACAGCTTAAGCAGGGAACTAGAGGGAACTATTCTTTTGAGTTCTCAAAAGTAACCTCTGCCAAGTAGGTTATGTTTCCACCTCCACTTGTCTGTTTGTCATGGATATTTTTTATGAAATTTTGAGGATAGTTCAGAAATGGGTATATTTAAAAATGATCAGGTGTCGGTGGTGATTCGGATCACCAGCTGGATTAAGGAATTTTACAAAGGATTTCTCAGCATTGCGAGATAGTGTAACGATGTGCTAAGTCGTAGGCCTGTTGCGTTAGTTGAGATTACTTTGCAATCACACCGGTAGATGTCTCTGTGGTTTAAATAAAGTCTGGTGTTCCACTCTGAATGGACACGTAACGGCGCGTGAACTAGTCTGAATGGTAATAATGATGGGACTCTTAATAAATAGTCCCCTTAAATAAATCGCTCTCTGAAGCTGTCTGCACTCATAGCTCCGAGATTCAAACTACTTCACACTCAGCTTGTTGTTGAAGATATCTACATAAGCAAGTCCTGTTTTGTAAGGTACACTTCTCAACAGCCGCGTTACAATAGGGCCAACCTAGCATAGTTTTTGCTTATCAATCCACAGATGATGTAGTTATCGGTGAAATTTCAATAATTCAGAAAATGAGAATTAAGCTTATACATTAACTGATAAATAAAACATGTTAATAATGAAAACTGAGTTGCCTTGGTGGAGGTCTGCGCTCTCTGGTTGCTACTCTACATATAATATTAATACTTGTTTAGTTTTTTTAGTTCAACGCAGAAAATCAAACAATTTTCTCTCTTTCTCATCCTCTCTCTTAAATTACTTACTTATAGATCAGGAACGAGGCAACAAAATGGCAATTTCATATAAACCGATGATTCAGAAATTCATAAACAAGACCAATTAACTAATGCTGTTAACAATCAATGCAATACTTTCAGTTGTGGATTGTGCCTAGGCTGTTTTAGAATCTGCCTGAATAGGGATTTGGCGTGCGACACACACACACGCACGCACACACACAATTGTATAAGAAGCCATTACCAGATCCTGTTGTACTAACTTTGGATTGACATATCTCCGAGGGGATTCTCCCTTAATTGCAATTAACTTGGGCTGCTTAGATGTCTGTCACGCCTGCTGAGGCTGATAGGGGGTAATTAACTATCGTTTAGCAGCTTTAGTGGGCGTCCAAGACGTCTAAGCCGCTTGGGCTGAAAGCAATTTATTGAGAGACGTCGTGGAGACGGACCGATCCTGTTAGATCGAACCAGGGATGGTAACAGAATCTATGACTGGGTTCCCATGCTTAGATCTACCCATCTGGATCAATCTAACTCCCTGGGGAGTCTCACTAAATTGCTGTCAACTTACCGGCTTAAATGTCTGTCACGCCTACCGAATCAGCTAGGTGGTAGAGATAATTATCCCCTAACAGCTCTACTAAGCGTGACAGACATTTAAGCCGGTCATGTTGACAGCAATTTAGTGAGACTCCCCAGGGAGATAGATCGATCCAAATATCTGTGGGAACGGTCCCTATGTCACGGGTTCAATAACGATCTAAAGCTGGTTCTGTTTGATAAATCCGGATTCTAATGTAAAGAAGCGCTGCTGAAATTAAATGAAGGAAGAAAACAATAGGCCACATACTGCGTGCGGCCAAGTTTCAATGTGAAAACACTGCACGTGGAGGTTTAAATGCCCTTGGTGTCAGAATCAATTTGATAAGATCCTGGAGGTTTATTTTTCATTTACAAAAAGTTTCTGTACTGCTGTTAAATTTAGAACAGACTTGGGGGTAGGAAAATCTTGGGTATGGAGCCAATAAAAGCAGGATTTCAGTTTAAAAGCGTTTCCTAAAATTAAGGTGAGGATTGGGGGGAGGCAGGGGTAGCAATACGTCGATTGCACATGCGTTTGCACACATGGCTTTCTAAGAACCCCCTCCCCACCCCTCCTTTTCTCCGGCAGTAGGTATCAGTAGTTCTACTATTAAGAATCGATTAACCTGGACCGATTGGCAGGCTTATATACATGTAGTCCCATTCTTAACGTACTTGGCAGTTATTGTTCCGAGACACTCCTTATGTTCAAAGATGCATACGTAAAACAGAAACACCGCCGTTTGGATGACTGGTTTCTCATCAGATGAATATCTGTCTTCAATGGGGGTTGGGGTGGGGGTATTATTTTATTTTTAAAAAAAAACGTGGTATGAATTTTGTGTGAGTAATAACATTATTAACAATGAACATCCTGTTAAGATCTTCTCAATCTATTCAATTTTCACGTGTTTCCTTTATCACGTAAAAATTTACTTGCTTCAGATTTACCCCAATCACCCTTTACTGACATTTCATGAATCTTTCGACTTTTAATGAAAAATACGTATTTTTGAATTTAAATAAAAAATATTATAAAATAATTATAAAATATTTCAATAGCGGTTAGCATGAAAGATAACTAAGAGGTGTAAAGTATTGTCAAATAATCGTCATCCATGTAAAACCGTTAGGCCCCTATACTTTTCGAATAACAAACAAATTCTCACCAGAATTTCTGCTTCAGAAAACGCTTCTCTTTCCTGGGCAAGTAGGAGATTCCATCGATGATCTGCTCCTTCTACGAAACCGTCTCTTTCAGAATGCATTACCTCATATTCCGTCGTTGGCTGACTTTGAACAAAGTGGATAATAACTAATAAAATATATAATTCAAATTTTGAACCGATGATTTTCATCTTTTTTTTTGAAGTAAATAACTTTAAAACAAATGTCTGAACCCCTGCGCACTGTTGTATTGAAATATATATCGAAATAACGGAAATTTTGACTCTCACATGACGGATGTTCAAAGGTCATTTTTGCCAGTTATTTATCTTGTTACTCATTATATGCTTCCTTCTACAACATGTCAGGTCTTTTTAGCACGAAAGGAGTTAATCCTATATTATATTTTTAAGTTTTTTGGCAGCAGTCGCTGACAGTCTTAAGTTATAAGCCACTCATCACAATAAGCATACATGTACATGTATGTATAGTGTCAAAATTAGAATGGGGAAAATAGCGATAAATTATGTGACTTTTTCCTAATTTTTTTTTTTCATTTCTACATATCATCATCTGTTCAGAGGGGCAGGGAGGTCTTATTATACATACATACATACATACCACCAGGACACGAGGAAGTGTGGTGCTTTATGAGTTAAATATTCACTTCAAAAGTCATCTTTGGTGGAGACATGACATAACAAAGGAAACAATACAAGTTTTAAGCGTGATGTGGTACCGTTACTTCCTGGGTATGAGAGATAGGAAAATATACGCAGTAAACATTTTCCTGTGAAATTAAATTAATGGGTAAAAAAAGAAAAGGCATATGCTTTCTTTACAAATATTTATTAAATATTGAAATAGCATGTTCCTGTCCCAACTGCACCAATCTAAAACAAAAAAAAAAAAAAAAAAAAAAAAAAAAAAAAAAAAAAAAAAAAAAAAAAAAAAAAAAAAAAAACTAACATCGCCAAAAAGTTAATTTTTCGCATGCATAAGCCTAAAAGAAAATAAAGCATCGTCCAACCCTTCGTTAATGTTTGCCATTACAAACGGATATATATTTAGACAGTCAGTATTGTGATGATATGTACTACTTTTATTCATTTTCATGAAGTAAAACATGTACTTGTTTTGCTCATTTTACTGAATATGACCAAAGCATTATATAGTTACACTTTATCCTCTTTTAAGATTAAAATCGACGACAAGCGTTTCCTGGTTACAAGTAGGTAACCCCCACGTCCCTCTGGTGGGAGCAGGAGACACTACCACGCACACTGTGTCGGCACAGATCCAATCTGGCCTCTGTGCCGTTGCAGGAGACATTTTGTATCCAAACAGGCCCCTCGCCCGCACCATAGTGGGCACCAACTTGGACAGCTGGGCTAGAATGAGGGAGGTTGAGCTGCTTGCAAACTACCCTGGCGGCATTGATATTAAAGTTATTATCGCACACGGTACCCCACTGGCCATCCACTAAGATTTCAACACGCCCCCGGTATGGCGTTCTTCCATTTACCAAACGGAGACGCCATTCCTGCTTGGGATTTTCTAATAATTGGAAATTGGAAAGAGTATTTATCCATGACAATTACCATTTTGTTGACATTTGAATATATATATATATTATGACGTAAATCGCATAACAGCACAACACATCAAATCGATAGACAAAGTATGCAATATCTTAATTTTTTTATCAGTTTATGTCAGCTTCACACCGTGTGTATTTTTCTGATGATTATATTCATACATGTCAATCTACCAAAAATTTGGAAACATCACTATTTTGAATAATTATAAAATAACCAAATGAGCTTAGGTAAATATTTTAACCAAATGCTGATGGATAATGCACCCACCATTTGCTACCTTTTTACACATTGAAGGTTTTCCAAATGCATGATATTTTTTAATTATTGAAAAACAATTTCATGTTTCCGAACTTTTTTGGTCGATTGTATTATTATTGTGTATAGTATAAGATATTCGCCGATACTGAATATAAAGCAGAATACACAGAAAACCCTCTAGAACCTGATTGCTCTGTTGGGCTATAGCGAGGTGCTACATCGTGTATAGTGTAGCTATCTTCATGAACGCAGTCGGCGCCCGGGGGACCAGGGGGACCAGGTGGACCTCTAAGGCCAGGTAAACCTAAATAATGAAGAAACTTAATCAAAGTCTGGATTAAAAGTCTAGATTAACAAATTACAAGCAATTTCATTTCATGTTTTGCATGATCAATTGGAATTTTTACCGATAACTTTTTTTTATTAAATATGACTAATGCGTATAATGTCATCCACAAAAATACAAGCTTAAACAAACTTAAACACGTTTGTATTTTAATTCAAATTTTAATATTTTTTAAAAAGTTGAATAAAATCGCATTTCGAATTGTGAACGCTAATGTGCCTTTCGTAAAAATAAAAAGAATATGGCATTCTTCTATCTCATTTCAAATAAGATATAGGTCAGTTGAATAATCTTTTTGTAATGAAGTTTTTTTTACATACCACTTACTACCTTAAAAGTGGTTTTATTATTAGTATTTCATTGTTGTTATTCATTCTCATAACCAAATATCGTAAAAGTCACTGATTCTCCCCAGCATACCTCGGGGACCAGGAAATCCAATGGAGCCTACTGGACCTCGAATGCCTGGAGCCCCCACCTCTCCTTTTTCGCCCTTACATCCACATCCGTCGAGTTCTCCGGTGAGTCCAGCCGACTCCATTATGCTTCTCCCTCCTATCATCTCTATTTCCCCTTCCGGACCTAGCCATCCAGGGTTGCCCTTTTCTCCGTTTCCGGGCGGGCCAGGAATGCCATTAGTGCCAGGAATCCTAGGGATCTCCGATGATCCCGGAAAGCCCGGAGGACCTAAAAGGATACACTAACTGACTTGTTCATTCATCTTCGAAATCGACAGGTCTTAATAAATGATCACAGTATAATAATAAGGATTTTAGTGCCTGACCATAGTTTACGTATAAGGTTAAAAAAACTTTTCATAGTGCTGCACTGCTGAGTCCGACACTCACTCACTCGTCACCATATCATTATTGACCTTGTCTTGATCTAAACAACACGCTCAGACCAAAAAATAGAAAAAGAGTGGTGAGCAAGGTTTTATATGACGCACGCAGTGTCGAGATATATAATAGTTTTTCTTTTAATTTGATCCTAAGCAGCGCAAATAAAGAGAAAAATATCAAAGAATGAACAGGGCTAAGATTGATCAGCATCCTCAGAAAAGAAGACGACAGATGGGAAAGGAGAGAGCTGTTGGCAAAATCCTAAAGTGGCGTTCCTACGGTCAACCAGACTGCGGGATAGGATAGGACAAGAAGCAGTGCTGTGTCGGTCTTGCCATATATCCTCTTACTTCTTACTGGTAACTGTGCAGTCTCAGTAAACCGAGAAACCTCTAATTCCAAGGCTTTAATTCTTGCCTCCAGCTGCTGCATTCGTTGCTCGAATGAAATACTCTCGTTGGCGATCTCTCTTTTGACGGACTGTAATAAAATTAAAAGGCCTGTGAGTAAGGTCTTTTAGTGAAGAAGATAACAACTTGGGGACTTCTTGTGTCTACTTTTCAATCCAAACTGCTACTTGTCAAATCGTTAAGTTGCCTTGTTTTTCAATAATTTAAGCTATTTCGTAAAGAGTAATTCCTGACTATGATTAAGCCTTCTATCAAGGTCAATCAGTGGAGCACATTGACGTCCATCTTGGATTTTTGCAAAATGTCCAAAGATACTCACTTGCTACCCAACATATACAGCCTCGACATTTAATAAATATTTTAGATTTAAAGGTATACCAAGGCAAAAAGTATTATTTTTGGGGGAAGGTGAAATATGCGAATAGAGAAATAAGTAGTCAGGTTTGTCAGTACCAATTATCTTATTGTCTTGTGTGAAGCACTGTTGTATTACGTAGGCCTAATGTTTGGTGATTTCCTTGGGTAGTACTCTTTGTGCTTGTCCAAGTAATACTCTACGAGCATGGTTCAATCAAAAACTTCTCAATATTTCGGCATCGCCTGCACAGTAGATATAGAAATTTTGTATATAAGTAGCAAAAACTGAGTGAAGAAGTGTGTGCCAGAATGGCGCAAAACAGATCTATAGACATTGACAGATAGCTTATTGTGTCACATGAAATGCACTGCACTGTCTAACAGTGATATGCCCAGACTGGTGTACCAACACAGAGGCAAAGCCCAAGGCACCCAAAACCTACCACCGGAAACAGAACCCAATGTTCTTCACCCAAACCCAATATAGAGGTGCATTTCACATGCTGAAGTGTCAAAAAATAAAAATGAATGAATTCCAAATTGTATACAATATTTCAAAACATATATGTGTATAGAACAAAAATCCACGACTGTCTCAACTGAAATTCAATTTTTAAATTTTACCATGTCTTTAACATTACGCAAAGAGCCTTATACCCCCTGTATGGTAACGTATGTTCCAAAAAACCGTACGGTAACGTATGTTCTTGCCATTTAATTTGCATTTTTATGCCGCGTTCCGATATATTTTTTAGTGGTTCAGTCATGGTAAATTAGACATGACGTAAGGACGTTTTTATAAATATTTAAACTGTATCTCTACAAGGGGCTTTGCGTCTACACTTAGGCCACACTTTTTTAATTTTATGGATGACATCCTGCGCGCGCACGGATTTTCGCCCGTTCTCCAAAAAAAAAAAAAAAAAACGCCTCCCCCTCCCCCCCCCCAG